>AP025040.1:46934249-47045405 GCA_036186865.1 Eustoma russellianum
TCTTGCCACCAATGCTTCTTCTGATGTCGTTGATTTGCTTTTTATCTTATCCTGCTTTCTCAATTCATGACTATACAAAGCAGAACAAACAACATCTAACGACACATTCTCTTTCCCATGAAGTAATGTAGTTTCCAAATGTTCAAATTCATCAGGAAGAGATGATAACAACATCAAAGCCAGATCCTCATCATCAAATTTCACATCTAAATTCAGCAGGTCTGCTACTAATTGATTAAACATAGTGATGTGTTCATTCATAGTAGTACCTGGTCGGTAATCAAATCGGAACAGTCTTTTCTTCATGAGGAGCTTGTTCTGACCACTCTTTTTCAGAAACTTGTCCTCCAATGCCTTCCACAGTTTGTGTGCAGAAGTTTCACTCTTAAAGGCATACTTCTGCTCTCTGGACAGGCAAGATCTAATAGTTCTGCACGCCAACCGATTAATGATACTTCAGTCTTTATCATTTATCTCTTCTGGTTTCTTTCCTTCAATGGCAATATCAAGACCCTGTTGGAAAAGAGAGTCCAAGACCTCTCCTTGCCACAACCCAAAATAGCCAGTATCATCAAATATTTCCACCGCCAATTTCAAACCGGACACCGGGAACCTCGACCATGATGACGAGGAGGTCGATACCCCCGATGGAATATTTGAGATAACCTCCTTTACAGACTCAATATATAGTATTTTTCCCACTACGACAACACAACTAGTGAAATGCACCAGTTTAGAATTAATGAACTGGACAGAACACTAACAAAACTACCCGACAAATAATATTGAATACTATACTAAAATAGGAAAGAAAGCAGTAAAACAACAATAAAGAGAACAGAACAATAAAAGAGATAAAGAGAGAAACACACCCGAAAGCTTTGCCACTAGAGCTCAGCCAAGATAGCTTGATCTCCGAACACTTGCTGAATTGCTTGCTTCTATTTATATGTAGAAGAAGATACAAGTTTTCGGATGATTTACATAAGAAGAGGAAGAGTTTATTTATAGGTCTGAAATTCCCTATTCACTTCTTTACCACCGATGTGGTACAAATGGAATAAGCCAATTTCAACAAAAGGTAAAAACCCTGGTCCCGGAGACCTTGATTATATTAATGGGTGGGTGAATAGGAATATGACAGATGCATAACTCTGTGTCATTTTTCTTTTCATTCAGTTTTATAATGTCAGCAACATCTGCAGAATTATTATGTAAGCGCTTTTTTATTTTCCTTGGTGCAAATAGCTATTGATTGTTAGATCCTTTAGAACACACTAGAAGGGGAGGTTGAATAGTGTGTTCACCAAGTATGGATATTTTCTTGAATAATTTTTGTTTTTAAGTGCAACCAATACTTGGATGTGTTCTTGAAAAGAGTAAAAACTTTGCGGAAGCGTAAAGAACACAAAAATGTATAGAGGTTCAAGTCAAATGACTCTACTCCTCTACCTTCTTGATTTTTCACAAGAAAGATTTTGAATGGGAGATTGTTATTTCTATGGGGAACAACAATCAAAACAAAATCCACAACAATGGAAAAAACTAGGCCACACGTCTAGACCACAACCAAGAAAACTAACCCTTGAAGTGTAGCCTCCAAAGAACTTCTTTGCCCTCAAAGAATTCAGGTAGGGAGTATAGTACACCACTCAGACTATCAACTAACCCTCCAAGGTTTAGATTTCTCAAATAAAAAGCACTCTAGCTTCTTGACCAACAATCTACACAGCCTCTCACAATCTTCACTCACTAAGAAGAAGACCCTTCTTCTTCCTTTACAATACAACTCTCAACAATAAAGTAAATATACAAGATTACAACTATTTTGAGAGCTTGAAACTTTGAGAGAAACTTGAGAGCTTGAATGGTAGAAAGTTGGAGAAGAAAGAGATAAAACCATTGTTTTATCTCCTTTGAAAAATCCAGCCGTTTACGGTGCACAATATATAACCGTATTAACCAAGGCGTGGCAACAGATAGATGCCTTTGAGACACATCAGCTTTGTTATATCACTGTAACTAGCCTTTACAAGAAAACTAAAGAGCAGAAACGGGGTATTTCGCTTCTTTACTGGATTAAATCCAGAATTTGATAGTGTTCGGAGTCGAATCATCAGCACTAAACCGCTTCTGAGCTTAAAGGCCTATCTTCACCAAGATTAAACATTAAGAAAGACATAAGAAGGTCATGATGGGAGGAAATCCAAATACATAGCTTCTACACTGCTTAGTGAATAACCAGTAAAAGTATATGTTATGCCTGTTAAACGACGCTTAATTCTGGAGGACGTAAGGTTGCAAATACTGCAAAAGGATTGGACATACAGTTGATGACTATTGAAGCCTCAAGCCAAGCTAGTAGGATGAAGAGGATGAGCTTCAGTGAAGTCTAGCAGTGCCCCTAGACGACCATATTAAGAACCATTCGCTGCGGGACAAAAAGTTGCACATGAGATCCGCCCAACACAATGCAGCAGCCTGGCACAGCTCGGCAAAAGTACCAGCACAGCTCAGCTCAAGCCCAATAGTTGAAGCTGAGATGAGATTCTAAAAGGATCCACTAGCAAAACTAATCGATTTGTTGAGCAAACAACGTGGCCAAACGAAACTGTTCAAGCTATAATGGCAGGCTACGTCCAAGCCGAGCTATCAACAGTTCATGGACCGTAGACTTAGGTGTCACGGACCACATGACAAGTAATGGTAATCTTCTAAACTCCTACTCTATGTTTTCAGTACCTAAGAAAGTTAAAATTGCTAATGGCACCTCTCTAGAAGTTATTGGAATAGGTTCCGCAAAGATTAATGATAAAATGTTGCTAAAAGATGTTTTGCATGTCCATAACTTAAGCTTCAATCTATTATATATAGGTAAACTAACTAGGAACAGTAATTGTATAGCATGCTTCTTATCCTGGGAATGTTGTTTTCCAAAAAAAACAAAATGAAGGAGATGATTGGTAGTTAAGAATATAGCAGTTCTGTTCCTGTTGGAATCTGAAAACACAGCTTAATAAGCACAACAGAGCCAAATAATCAAAATGCCACTAGTACCTTGTTTCCTAGAAAATATAGATGATATTTTGCTATGGTATGACACGCTGAGTCATCCCAATTTTGTATATCCCAAACGATTAATGTTAAAATTATTCAGCTCTATTAACCTTAAAAGCATTACACGTGAAACTTGTCAGTTAGCTAAACACATAAAACAGAGTCACCCACTTAAAATATACAAGTCATCTGCAACATTTAATCTTATTCACTCTGATATATGAGGTCCATCTAGAGTCTCTAATATCAATGGTGCAAGTTGATTTACGACCTTTGTAGATGATCACACTAGGGTCACATGGGTTTACCTGCTTAAGAGTAAAATTGAGGCCGGACAGATATTTATGAGATACTTTACACTTATTAAAATTAGTTCAGCTGCACTATTAAAATATTAAGATTACACAACGTGGCAGAATACTTAGATATTACAGTCTAAAGATTTATGCATGTAAATGCTATATACAATCAGACTTCTTATACATATGCTCCATAACAAAATGATGTTGCTGAGAGGAAGAATAGACACATGCTTGAAGTAACTAGAATCATTATGTTTGCAATGAGCATACCTAAATATACTGTGGAGAAGCCCTATTAATAGCCATATACTTAATAAGCAGGATGTCATTCAGAACTTTATCATTTAAAACCCCAAGAGAAATGCTTCTCGACCACTTTCCATAACTAAACTACTTTCGGAATTATCTTTCACACTGTTCAGATGTGTAGCATATGTACACATTCAGTCCAGTATAAGGGAAAAAATAAATCCTAGATCAGTTAAGTGTATTTTCCTAGGATACTCTAGATCATAAAAGGGGTAAAGTGTTATTGCCCAGGTAATAGAAAGATGTTTGTCACACTTGATGAACCGCATGCTTTTTACAAATCCTCGGCAAAAAAAAGACTTAAAGCATGTTGAATATTGGAATATAATAGATATTACAGACAAAATTTAACCAAGCTCATTGTCCCAAGTTCAGCCGAGATCAACACTGCAGCTCGGTAACTTGATACCGCATCTCGGCACAACTGATTCTCAGCTTAAAATTGATATTCCTTTGACCTCTGACGATCAGGTAACACTTGAATGGAAAAGACGATCTGGCACACCTGAATACACACAGCCCACGTCAGTATAAGAAGGTTCATTAGAGGAAACTCATGCTGAATACGAAAATGGACCACAGATAGATGATAGACATATAACATTAAGGAAAGGAACAAGAGAATGCACTAATATCATGGTTGTACCAAATATCCTATAAAGGACTTCATATCTTATAATAGATTGAATCCTAACTTTAAGATATTTATGTATTCACTTTAGAATAAGGTCATATCCAAAAATATATAAGAAGCTCTAAACCGATTTCCCAAGTATTAGTATGAGCGTTCGTTCAGGATGGTTTAGGGTTCGTTCGTGACACTGAACTCTAGTTGTATTTTGTGTTAGAGTATGCAGGCTAGGCGGAAATTTTTTTGACGGAATGTTCATTGATCTAGGTTTAAAGTTCAGTGAGTACGCTGAACGTTCAATGACCATATTTTAGAGTTTGATGACAACAGTATAACCTTTTGAACCATTTTCCATATATTCATCATCTAGACAATGTATCAAGTCATCATTAAAATATTAGCACATTATCAAAACACTCAACAGGTTTACTGGTAATAAAAATCAAAGATAATGGAAAAGGAAAAAACCCATGCTATGTGTGGCACTAACTTTGGACAACAGGCGCAGGGCCAATCAGTGACTGCAAGTTGTACCGAAAAGCTAAAACGAGTCCCTCCCACTGCTAAAGATGATAAGGACATCTAAATTTTTGGTATACTCATATGTTTTAATTTCTTGAGTTTTTCCGTTATTTTCTTTGTATGTTTATTTAGATAGATTTTCCCATAACGTGTTTGCTTAGTTAGAGTATATTTAAGCACATCTTAGTATATATTTATGGGTTTAGATACTATCTGCGTTTTATTTTGACTTTGCATTTTCTGTTTTTGTTTTTGTTTTTGTCTTTGCAATTTTTTTTGTTGCCGTTGGGATATATTGGATATGATTGATTGATTGTATTTGCTTAGTTAGTTGAAGAGAAAGAAAGAAAATTATTGCAGCACAACGATAAAGGAATATCTCAATCTGCATGTTTGTTTAGCATTGTTCCCGCAATTTTCTCATTTGAATTTAGTAACCAATCAAATATGTATGAATAAGAAGTGGGTTTTTGCTCTACCGTATTTGGTTTTAATTTCACACCTTTTTTCTTCTGTAACAAATGTTCGAAAATCGAATTTAATACTTGTTAAAGGTGTGTGAAAGAATCAAATTTGAGATTGCACAAATTTATTTGAATAGAGATGGTATAATGTAGTGATGGATACATATGGTTATGTCACGATATTCTCTGAGAGCTTGTCTACATACACACACATATATATAGAATAATATCGTATATTATCATATATGTGCAGAGTAACATTCACACTATAATTGTAAGGAAAAACAACAAGCAACAAATTTATTTTTCTTATGAAAGGAAGACAATGCCTGTAAGTGTTTATTATTTTATTTACATATGTTGAAGAATCATCGGAGAAATACCGTAGTTAAAAGAAAACACAAAGTAAATTTATGAAAACCGCCGAGAAACTCAAATAACCAAATGCACAACCTCCAATCGTAAATCCTTCAACATCTGGACCCAAATTGCTTGAATACCCATAGGCAAGTCCATCTCTCGTAAAAACTCATTTGAACCATGAAGACAACCATAATTAGCTAGAAAATCCTTAGCAAAAATTTAGTCTCTAATGTTCTTTTGTGCGCCTGAATATGTCAAAAACTTACAGTCGCCCATCCAATCAAAAGACATGTATCAAAAAGAAAAAGCTTTAGAGAAGTTGTGCATGGGTCCAGCTGTAACCTCCATACAAGTCCCCAAATGATAGATATGGTGAAGTCAAAAGAGTTCATAGCTTCATCCACTAACTCAATCGTGGTATTTCTTTTTCTCGTGAGCATTTCTATATTTGGTTGACTAATTGAATATCCAGAACTAACAAAGACACTCTAACAATGGATTAATTTTTTTACCATGGTTAATGAACAATTGTTAGACTTAATGTATTATTGAACCAATGAAATATATAAATTAAGAATGATTGACATGTTGTCAACGGTAAATGTAGCAAGACAATAGATACACACCCTGTTAATATTCCTTTTCCTTTTTTATGAGCCTAGTGATTAGCAATTGCTTGTTAGCTATGTGAAATGTTTAATTTTACGAGGGTTATACTTTTGGATGTTTTATTCGACCCCGCCAATACAGCATAGAAATACCAACATACAAAACGTTAAATAAACTTTGTTTCAGAATCAAATTAGGATATTTGTCATTCTCATCACTTTATTTATCTTAGTTTTAATAACTAGTGACTAAATATGATAAGTATTATTTAATACGTAATCCATGAATAATATTAGAGTTTATGTCTATGAAATGTAGCTGTTTTTGCAGTGTTTGGTCAAAATCTTTTACATATAAATGAGAATAATATAGAAATATTCAAAGAATATCCTAGTTCCCTGAATATATTTGGCCATGCTAAATTATTAGATTATTAATTTAACAATTAATTACTACCTCTATAAATTAATAAAGTTCCGTAATCTCGATGATATTAATTTAAAGAGGTTCTAATGCATACAAAATAAAATTTTCATCCCTTCAGAATTAAAGACGCACTACTAGATATGGTTAGCAATATAAATGAAAATTCAAATGTCTTAATATCATGTTGGAAATATAGAACGAGAATATGGAAATCACAAAAAAAAAACAAAGCCGAGACGTGACAAACTAGTCACTGTCCTTAAAGCAATTTTGCTCCTACCAAAGAGCAAGGTAGTCTTCAAGCTAATGCTTCCCAGGATATAACGGCTGCCTTTCTTCCATTTGCTCTAGAGGAGAAAGACTGAACTTGATAGTTGAAGTTAATGAAAGAGAAGAAGAGGATGCAGAGAATTGCTGAGATTTTCTTAGTTTTGCAAAAGTGAATTGTATATCTTAAAAATACCAAGATCTCTTATTTATAGATCTTGGGGTGTGTTTAAAACCTCTTTTGAAACATGTCTCGGCCTCATTTCAACCTCCAAGAACCGTTGATTACCGTTCATAGGCGAAGAGAGATGATTCTTGGACCAAAAGCTGCAACTCCTGGTGAAAAATTCTGACCGTTGGCACATCGATCGATCGATGTCACATCGATCGATCGATGTCACTTCGATCGATCGATGTGATCGATCGAAGTCGGACAGAGACTTCACTTTCCATTCTGTCCTACATCGATCGATCACATCGATCGATCGATGTCACATAGATCGATCGATGTGATCGATCTATGTTGGACAGAATGCTTCCAGGACTGCTACGTACCACATCGATCGATTGATGCACACATCGATCGATCCAAGTCCTCCAGAAAGCTTCAAACTCTCAAACAACCTCATATACTCTTTATATAAGTTTGGAGCATCAAGAAAGAGTACTTTAACGTACTTTTCCAACAATCCCCCACATGATCCAAACTTATATACGAGCCTCCATATGATAGTCAACGGACTTCTTCTCTAACAAAATAAGATGACGACACATAACGGAGTAGTGACAAACGTCTTGAACTATCCGGTAGTACATTTAAGATATATAAACGGAAATAGGGTGACAATCGTCTTGAACCACATATTTCACTACTGTTTATATGATCATACAAATGACATGTCAACATCTAACTTCATACAAGTTCGCGGTGTGGTGCATTAATGGCCCTGCACCCAATCCCAGAATTCATAAGCGCTCTAGAGAGTTTTCCAGGCTCTCATAGGAAGCGGCCCCTTCCACACTTATATAGGTGATATTCATCAAGTGTGTACTGCAACACACCACCATTATAATGGCTATGAATCATCCATTAAGAGACTTAAATCTCACCCTCAATATGCAGTAAGTACTATCCACATATACATCAACATAGGAAAGGACAAACACAATAGTACTTTATAGAATTCTTCTATGACGTGTTCTTACCACATTGAACTCCGTTTGTAGGATCTCTACTAATTGTGAGTTGGGTTCCTGTCATAGAGAATTCACATCCAACGGAACAAGTCCCATTCCTCTCGATGTCTTAAGAACCATTTTTCGGTTCAAACCTTTAGTTAAGGGATCAGCCAGGTTCAACTCGGTTTTTATGTATTCCAAGTTAACCACCCCAGAACTAATCAAGTCACGCACAATATTGTGCCTCAAGCGGATGTGCCGGCTCTTTCCATTATATATTTTGTTCCTTGCTCGAGCAATAGCTGCCTGTGAGTCACAATGAACAAACAGAAGGCATAGGCTTAGTCCACAAAGGAATATCAACAAGTAAATTCCTTAACCATTCCGCCTCTGAACAAGCAGTTCTAAAGCAACAAACTCAGATTCCATTGTTTTTAGCTTTACAAGTTTGTTTAGAGGATTTCCATGAAATGGCACCACCACCCAAAGTAAATACATACCCACTGGTGGAGTTTATTCATCGTTATCTGTGACCCAATTAGCGTCACAATAACCTTCTAAGACTGCAGGACTTCCGGTAAAGGTAAGTCCTAAGTCCATAGTACCCTTAGATATCTCAATAGTCGTTTCAAAGCATCCCAATGCTCTTTACTTGGACTATGAGTATATCTAGCCAAACGATTAACAGAATATGCAATATCTGGCCTAGTGCAATTCATGAGATACATACACTACCAATGATCTTAGCATACTCACATTGAAACACCATCATGTTTATTCTTTTCCAATCTTATGATGCATCATATGGGGTACTAACAGGCTTGACATCATAATGATTAAATTTCTCAAAATCTTTTCAACATAATGAGATTGAGAAAGCATATAACCCCCACATTTTTCTATCAATCTAAGACCAAGTTAAATCTGCTTTTCCCATGTCTTTCATTTCAAAAACAGAGATAAAACACTTTAGTACCATTTACAACATCAAGACTTGTACCAAAGATTAACAAATCATCAACATAAAACAACAATAACACCATCAAGATTTTCAAATTTACTGTAAATGCATCTATCACTTTCATTTACAATATCCATTAGACAACATGGCATTATCAAATTTCTCATGCCATTGCTTAGGTGCTTGTTTTAAACCATATAAGACTTCTTCAACCTACAAACTTTGCTCTTGTCCTTTAGCTATCATCCTTCGGGTTGTTCATGTAAATTTCTTCTTCTAAATCTCCATTTAAAATGCTGTTTTAACATCCATTTGATGTACAACTAACTTATAAATGGAAGCTAAAGCTATTAACACTCTAATGAGTAATCCTAGCAACAGGAGAATAGGTATCAAAGAAATCTATTCCTTCTGTTGGGTAAACCCTTTAGCCACAAGCCTAGCTTAAACTTATCAATTGTTCCGTCCGCCTTTAGTTTCTTTCTAAAGACCCACTTACAACTGATAGGTTTACAACCTCTAGGCAAGTCTACGAGTTCCCAAGTATTGCTAAGTATAGACTCAAGTTCGCTATTGATAGCTTCTTTCCAAAACTTAGAGTCTATAGACATTACGCTTCTTGATACGTAGTAGGGTCATTTTCTAAAATGAATGCAGTACAAAGTCATTTCCAAAGGACTTTTCTACTCTTTTCCTCTTACTTCTTCTAGGTGAAGTATCATTACTAGACTTTTGCTAGACTCACCTTTTTCAAATTTAGGACTAACTAATGACTCTTTCTTCATAGGAAAAATATGCTCAAAAAACTCAGCATTCTTAGATTCAATGATAGAACCATTATCAACAACATGAATCTATATGCAGCACTATTTTGAGCATATCCTATGAAAACACAATCATTAGTCTTAGGACCAATTTTACTTCTTTTGAACTCTGGTATACCAACCTTGGCTAAGCACCCCCACACTTTGAAGTAATTCAAGTTAGGTGCATAACCTCTCCAAAGTTCATAAGGAGTTTTATTGGTCTTTTATGTGGGATTCTATTCAAGATATGACATGCCGAAAGGATTGCCTCTCCCCACATATTGTTAGGCAAACCTGAACTTATAAGCATGGCATTCATCATATCCTTAGTTCTATTTTTCTTTCAGCGACTCCGTTAGATTGAGGAGTGTAAGGCGGTGAATCATGTATAATTCCATTATCTTCACAAAACTTTGTAAAGATAACACATTATACTCACCTCCTCTATCTGTCCTCAACCTCTTAATCTTTCTATCTAGTTGATTTCAACTTCATTTTATACCTGATGAACATGCTTTCAGATTCATCTTTATGTGCTAACAAGTAAACTCTAGTGATCTAGAAAATCATCAATAAAAGTTATGTAGTACTTTTTACCACCTTTACTTGTATAACCTCTAAAGTCACCAAGATCACTATGTATGAGTTCTAACTTATCTGTTGTTCTTTCAACAGACTTAAATGACTTCTTGTGATGTTTTGCTTCTACACAAAACTCACACTTTCCAAAGTCATCTTCACATGCATAGAATTAGTTGGTGAACTTTAATCTTTTTAATGCATCTTGTTAACATGTCCTAATCTTGCATGCCAAATATCAAAGGTCAACAACATAAGCAGAACTAGATGCATTCTTATTATTCATAATACAAAGCATCCAAACAAGTAAGCCCCCGGAGCAATACCTTTCCCGACAAACTCCCCATTCCTAGAAAGATAAGCTTATCAGACTCAAGAACAAGTTTAATATTAGCCTTGTTCAGTAGTACTCCGGAAATCAAGTTCCTACGCATCGCAGGAACATGCAGCACATTGTTTAACTCCAGTCTCTTGCCAGAAGTCAACTTGAGGAGCACCTTTCCTTTACCAAGAACCTTGATACCATGTGCATCTCCCAAGAAGACTTGCTCGCCATCATCTATTTCTTGATATTCAAAAAATAGATCCTTACTGGTGGCAATGTGCTTGGTAGCCCCGTGTCTACCACCCATTCCGAAGCACCACTGACAAGGTTTACCTCAGATAAGACGACCGCAGCAATGACTTCATCGTCTTTGAGATTCTACCAGATGTGCTTGATTGCTCGGTTGGCCTTTCCGTTGGTTGCATTGGCTGCTCTGTGTCCGCTTTCCGCACACCCAGCACGCTTTCATCTTTTTGTCCTTGTCCCTGCACAAATGTCTTACCTTTGCCATTGTTGAGTCTTTTGTCTTTTTGGTGTGCTCCACCACATTGGCAGAGTTCTTTCATCACGCCATTGTCATCAAGCCGATTATTCTCCTCAATGCGATGTGCTTGATGACTCATCCAAGGTCAACTTGGCATCATCATGCTTACCTCTCTTCTTGTATTTACTCCAAGAAGAAGGAGCTTTTCCAACAGGAGGCTGCTTGAAAAGTTTCATCAACTTTGATGCCTTCTTGCTCCATGTTATCCACCAATTGTTGATATTGGTGGATTTGATCATTGATCGGTATGTGGTCCACCATTTGGAATTTCAGAAACTCGCTGACCACATACTTTCTTTTGCCAACATCTTCAGAACCATATTTGTTCTGAAGTGCTGCCCAAATATCCTTTGCTGACGAAATTTGACATAAATGTCAAATAAGAGTTGGAGAGGAAGTGCAGAATGTCCTCTACACGTTGTATTGTCAGCATCATACTTTTTGCCTTCTGTTTCATCTGTTGGTCTGTCTTTGGAAGCACATACGAAACAGAAATCATCTCCAAGAAAACAACACCTTTGCCGCCCAACGCTTGAAGAATTGCCATCGAATGGCTCCATTTTGACATGTCAGGAACTGGTGCTTGTCTTGTTGCCATATTCTCAAAAAAATTGCTTTAAGATTGTTGGAAATATAGATGAGAATATGGAAATCACAAAAAACAAACCGAGACGTGACAAACTAGTCACTGTCCTTAAAGCAATTTTGCTCCTACCAAAGAGCAAGGTAGTCTTCAAGCAAATGCTTCCCAGGATATAACGGCTGCTTTCTTCCCTTTGCTCTAGAGGAGAAAGACTGAACTTGATAGTTGAAGGTAATGAAAAGAAGAAGAGGATGCAGAATTGCTGAGATTTTTTAGTTTTGCAAAAGTGAATTGTATATCTTGAAATACCAAGATCTCTATTTATAGATCTTGGGGTGTGTTTAAAACCTCTTTTGAAACATGTCTCAGCCTCATTTCAACCTCCAAGAGCGTTGATTACCGTTCATAGGCGAAGAGAGATGATTTTGGATCAAAAGCTGCAACTCCTGGTGAAAAATTCTGTCCGTTGGCACATCGATCGATCACATCGATCGATCGTGATCGATTCACTCGATCGATGTGATTGATCGAAGTCGGACAGAGACTTCACTTTCCATTCTGTCCTACATCACATAGATCGATCGATGTGATCGATCTATGTTGGACAGAATGCTTCCAGACTGCTACGTACCACATCGATCGATCGATGTCTCCAACATTGATCGATCCAAGTCCTCCAGAAAGCTTTAAACTCTCAAACAACCTCATATACTCTTTATATAAGTTTGGAGCATCAAGAAAGAGTACTTTAACGTACTTTTCCAACATATCACAGGGCCGAACAAAATGATGTGATTAAGTATTAATTGATTAGTGTCAACTAACGCACTTATGATTTTTAGTGCATGGTTCAATTATGGATTTATATGGCTGCTCCATAATCATGAAACCTTAACTTGCAAGTGAAATATATATCCCAACTATTTGCCCTCTCATCCCCTCATCGTTTTTTCCGGATAGGATCCATTCACCCACAATTCTTTCACCTTCTTTTTCATCGTCCGCTACGTATACTCCAACCATCTTCATACACCTTTTGTTGGTCATCTTTAATTTAGTCTCACCACTCTTTCCCTACTGCCACGTGACCGGCAGTGAGGAGGGGGTGAGAGAATTGGGGATGAGGTGATCCCATCCCCGTTCCCCCGCCCATCACCTGGAAATTACTTAATTGTTTTGAAGACATAAATCTTTACACAATGGTCGTCATCATCCTGAAGAATAAAAACGTGCTGACGATCGTATCAAGTGGTCTAAACTGAGATTTCTAACATCAGATTGATGCCAAAAATGATTTATAGCACACTAAATTAACCCACCTTTCCCTCAGTGTAATTATGTGATCTTTGGTTCTCTTTGTTCCAATATATTACCATTTTAACTATCCAGATTGAGATAAAGTTTGTCTCACGTCCGAATTCAGTTACAATCACTTGTCGAATTCAGCTATAATCACTAGCTGTCGTATGAGCCAAAAAACCGTACGAAAATATTAAATATGACATATCACTTTCCACTTACTACCTTATATATGTTATATTTTGTCTGTCGCAAATTATCTAATTCTATTACATATAAGTTCACGAGAAATAGTAAATTAATGACTAGGTTTCCCTTCAAAAAAAAATGACAAGGTTTATAATTGTTGAGATTGAAAGAATTTGCATTCATTCAAGTTAATCGTAATTTTACAAGATAGTTTGTCTTTTATAGGGAGAATTCTACTCCTAACGGCTGTAATTACCACTTAGACAGTGGTCACTATTCCTCTACAGTAATTTCTAACGTCTAAGGTAACGGCTAGTTACCTTTTCTGCTCACCTATGTACATGCAAGAAAAAAAAGTTATAATATTTACAAAGAGTTGCAGATCAGCCTTGAATGCTACTCAGATGATTTCTGCTGAACCGAGCTTTGTTGTCTTCCGTCTATCTTCGTTCCGTGTTCCTCTTCACCTCAGCGTATCTTCAGCTCAGCACGGCTACCCTACATCTTTTTCACATCAGCTTCTCTTCAGCTTAGCTTTCCTTCGTCCGTTCTTCTTCTTAGTTCAGCTCAGGTCGACTGACAGTTTTATTTTTCAGCACGATGGTTACTTAGATCAGGTCGGCATGCCTGAGTTCAGCTCGGCACACCTCGGGTGGACTTGTTTTCACACTCCCCTCAAGCTTAGTTGTATAATTTATACAACCAAGCTTGGACATCAGCTACTGAAAAACACTTGTTGAAACTGGGTTTTGTGAGAAGATCAGCTATTTGATCCTTGGTGGAGATATATACTAAGCTGGCCTCATTTTCTTCTATTTCTTCACGAATAAAGTACCTGTCAATTTCAACATGCTTTGATTTATCATGTTGAACTGGATTCTGCCATGCTTCTTGCAAAGACAATGTCGCAGTAGATTGGATTGGTAATCTTGCCTCTATATGTAGATCTTCAAGTACTCTCCCGATCCAAATACCTTCACATATTCCTAATGCAAGTGCCCTCACCTCTATTTCTGCACGGCTTCTTGACACTACTGGTTACTTCTTGCTCCGCCAAGTGACCAGGTTTCCCACAAGAAGGTTCCATACCTTGTAGTTGATCTCATGTCAGTTTCGAATCCAGTCCAGTCTAATCCATAAATATTTTGACACTCCGATCTGTGCTCTTCCTGAAGCACAGTCTTTGTCTTGGTGCATTCTTGATGTACCTGAGAATTCCAATAGCAGCTTGGAGATGCTCATTAGTAGGATTGTGCATATACTATGATACAAAGCTAATAACATAACAAATATCGGGCCTAGTATGTGATAGGTAGATTAATTTTTCAACCAATCTTTAATAGCTAAGCTTATTGGTTGGGGTAGTATCCCATTGATCTCTTGGCTTATATCCGGGATCTACTAATGTGCTTGCTAGTCTGCATCCGAACAGGCCAGTTTCCTTTAGTTTGTCAAGTATGTACTTTCTTTGAGGAATAAACATTCTTTCTTTGTTCCTAACGATCTCCATTCCTAGGAAGTATCTCAGCTTGCCTAGATCCTTCATTTCAAACTGCTCAGATAGGTGTTTTTTTAATATCTGGTTATATTCCCAATTATTATGATATCGTCTACATATACTATTAGTATAGTCAGCTCCCCCCTTAGATGAAATTTGGTAGACAACGTATGGTCACTATGGATTTGGTTAAACTTCAGGTCGGTCACTACTTTGGTAAAGGTTTTAAACCATGCCCGAGGTGATTGATTCAGCCTATATAGAGACTTTCTTAACTTGCAAACTTTATCCTTGTTTGTTGCATTACTAAATCCCTGATGCTATACTCATGTATACTTCTTCTACCAAATTCCTGTTTAGAAAAGCGTTTTTCACATCTAGTTGGTAAAGTTCCCAGTCTAGATTAACTGCTATAAAGAAGATGTCTTTAATTGCATTTAGTTTAGCTACCGGTGTAAATATTTCTAAATAATCTACTCCATATGATTGTGTGAAATCTTTAGCTACTAATCTTGCTTTATATTTATTCACAGTTCCATCATTATTGTATTTACTGTAAATATCCACCTACACCCTACTGATTTGATTGTTGATGAGCTGGGAGTTAACTCTCAAGTTTGATTATTTTCTAAGGCACTCATCTTCATGTACTGTTTCTCTATTCAGGTCGGCTGAGTGCTCTTCTATATTGTTGGGTATGGGCTTGTTATCAAGTGAGCATACGAATGTCTTAAAGTTGGGATTCAACCTATTGTATGATATGTATTCTTCAATGGGGTATTTGGTGCATATGGAATTTTAGTACGTTCTCTTGTTCCCTTCCTTAGGACTATTAGTGCGTCGTTAGTTTGAGGTTTGTGGTCATACTCGGTAATGTCTTCTAAGGGGTTTTTCTCTAACTCGGTCAAAAGGTGAGTGTTCATAATATCAGGTCGGTTGATGTATTCCAGATTCCTGATCATTAGAGATGATAAGGGGATTGATTCTGGGTTGAGATTCGGTTTGTGCCAATCTGAGGTACCTAGCAGCCGAGTTGTGCACCGCAACTAAGCTTGGCAAATTTGATAATTGGGAACTAGGCTCATATTAGTTATCCCTTAATTCTTTTGTTTCTTCTATGGATCTATAAAATGCATGTTTTTATCAAATGTAACATCTATTGTTGCATACATTCGTCTATTAGCTGGATAGTAACACTTGTGTCCTTTCTGTGAATTAGAATGTCCTAAGAAAATGCATCTAATAGATCTAGGATCCAGTTTAAGGCCGGATTGAACGGCTACACATCCAAATAATTTCAATGGCAGTTCTAGAAGTAGCTTAAAGTGTGGGAAGTGTCTAAGAAGTATCTAGAAGAGTTTTGAAAGATAAGGTCCTGGACGACATCCTATTGATCAGGTATGTAGCAGTTAGCAGAGCTTCACCCCAGTATTGTTTAGGCAATGGCAAATATAATGGCTCGGGTGACTTCAAGAAGAGATGTCGATTTTTCCTCTCAGCTACACTATTTTGTTGAAGGGTATAAGTCCATGAAGTTTGGTGATGGATGCCATTTTCTATCATGAAGTTTTAAATTTCACTCTAAGTATTTAAACTCATTATCTGTTCCTAGAGTTCTAATGGTGTAGCCAAACTGGTTTTTAACAAGTGCTGAGTATCTTATAAAAGTTTGTCCAACTTTACTTTTATTTTGTAAAAAATAGACCCAAGTTACTCTAGTATGATCATCTACGAAGATTATAAACCATTTTGCACCACATTAAAATTAGAAAATCTAGACGGACCCCAGATGTCAGAATGAACTAGGTTAAAGGGTGCAGAGGACTTGTATAGTTTTGCTAGGTAACGTTGTTTTGTTTGTTAGCTAATTGACATGTTTCACATATGATATTTGTAAGATCAGCTGAGAAAATAATTCCAGCATTAATCGTTTAAGGTACACAAAATTGGGATGACATGGTCTATTATGCCAAAGCAAAATATCATTTATACAAGATGACCTAGGGTGCATGGTATTCTGATTCCTTTGCAGCTCAGCTGTGCTAATTAGAGCTTTGTTGTTAGACTCTAATAGGTATAGACCAGCTATGTTTGTAGCACTGTCAATCATCTTTTGTTTTATTTTCCTGAAACAACATTCTGTGGATAAGAAGCAGGCTATGCAATATCTATATCTAGCAAATTTTCCAACTGACATCAAATTGAAACTTAGGCAGGAAACATACAAGTCCTCTTTTAGAATTATTTTCTCTTTTATCACAGCTAAGCCTATACCTATGACTTCTAAGGAAAATCCATTGTCAATTTTTTTTTACTTCTTTGGTATTGTAAACAGAGTATATGAATTTAGAAGATTCCCATTGTTTGTCATATGGTCAGTTGTCCCAAAGTCAATGATCCATGAACTGTTAGAGCTCGGCTGGACGTAGCCTGCCATTGTTGCCCGGTGTGGTCCAGCTCGGATACTCTGCCTGCTCAGCAAATTGATTAAAGTTACAATCTGATCCATTGTAGGGACCTCAGCTTCAGCCCCTTGTGCTGAGCTGAGATGGCCTGTATTTTGCCAAGCTGCGCCAGGTTGAGTTGTTCTACTGACCTAATGTGCAGCACTTTGTCCAGCAGCAAATGGTTTTGGTTGAGCATCCAGGGTGCAGTGCTGGACTTCAGATGGTTTCCCTTCTCAAACCAGCTTTGCCTGCAACTTCCAGCAGTCATCTACAATATAACCCTCTTAATTTCACTATTTGCATACTTTACCTCCAGAAGAGGTAAACTGTCATTTAAACAGCCAGCACAGATGCTTCTGCTGGTTGTTTGGTGTACAGAGCAGAAGACTCCAAAGTTAAAGATCCTCCCATCATGACCTTTTTCCGACTTTCTTCGTGTTTGATTTCTGCGAAGGCAGCCTTCAAGGTCGGTAGTGGTTCGGTACTCAGAATCCGACTTCGGACACTATCGAATTCTGGGTTCAGTCTAGTCAAGAAGCGAAAAACTCGCTTCCTTTCTGTTATCTCTTTATGCAGTCCAGCATCAGGGATACATGACCACTGATGTGTTTCGAGCGAATCAATCTGTTGCGATGCCTTGGCCAGTAGTGTATAGTAGTTTGTGTACAACCAGATTACCTTGTTTAAGCTCATGAAGATGAGCTTTTATTTCGTATAATTCTGAGATGTTGTCCTGCTTGAAATACATCTCCTTGACTGCATCCCAGATTTCTGCTGTTATATTGTACATCATGAAATCATCAGATATGTCAGGTTGCATAGAACGTATCAACCGTGACATAATCATGTTGTTTCCTGACTTTCATATTCGGAAGTTTGCATCAGTTTCAGATGGAACAAGGACTGTCCCATAAAGATATTCATCCTTGCCCTTGGTAGTTATAAACATCTCTACCCCCGAGACCACGAGAGCTAGTTATCTCTATTGAGTTTGTGGCTAGTGATGACAACGGAGGAATCATCAATAATTTAAGGAACACGCACCACTCGTGATGATTGATTAGAGATGGAGGTGGCCTCTGTATATTCAGCAGGGCTGAAGGTAGTAGTCATTTTGAATATAATTTAAGAATTGCAGAAAACAGAGTACAGAAAATGCAGTAATTGTGAATCAGATAGGCTCTGATACCATATCGAGATTGAAAGAATTTGAATTCATTCAAGTTAATCGTAATTTTACAAGGTTGTTTTCCTTTTATAGGGAGAATTCTACTCCCAACGGCTGTAATTTACCACTTGAACAGTGGTCACTATTCATATACAGTAATTTCTAATGCCTAAGGTAGCGGTTAGTTACATGTTCTGCTCAGCTATGTACCATAAAAAAACTTAAGTTATAATGTTTACGAAGAGTTGCATATCAGCCTTGAGTGCTGTTCAGTTGATTGTGCTTCACTTTGTCACCTCGGCTCAGCACCTTCTTCAGCTTTGTTGTCTTCAATATGTCTTTTTTCTGCGCTCCTCTTCACCTCAGTGTGTCTTCAACTCAGCACGGCTACCCTACATTTTTTCACATCAATTCCTCTTCAGCTCAGCTCAGCTTTCCTTCGTCCATTATTCTTCTTAATTCAGCTCAGGTCGGCTTACAATTCTGTTTTCCAGCACGGTAATTCCTTAGACCAGGTCGACATATCTGAGTTCAGTTTGGCACACATCGGATGGACTTGTTTCCACACAAAGTGAAACACTATTTGGGTTCATAACTTATTTTTCAATTACTACTGTAAATAACCTATTTGGCGTATGCGCGTATTATTTATTATTTTGTCGTCTACTATTAGAGGCAACTTTTTGACTACGGCAAATAAGAGAGGGATGGGATCACCTCACCGCAAACCTGTGCGGTGACGCGTGACCGCACGACACGTGGCAGCAAGGGAGGGTGGTGAGGCTAGATGAGGGTCATCCGCATCTAACCTCACCACCCCTCCTTGTTGCCACGTGTCGTGCGGTCACGCGTGTGGTGAGAGAAAATGGGGTGAGGTGACCCTATCCCAATGAGAGATCGTTTATCCATACTGAAATGTCAGTAGCATAAAGAGCCTGGATAGTTTTATAATCACATATCCAATGATTTTGTAAACAAAAGCGTTTATCATTAATAAAATTCAGAGTTGCCATAGAAACTAAAACTTAAGTATGTGTGTCAAATTTATACGTGCATCAACGCGCGCGTACACACATATACATATAAGATATCTATGTGTGTGCATTGGCGGAGTTTTTTGACATCATAAATCATCGTTCATCGATAAGTAAAAAATAAAAAATAAATCATAAGCTTGTGGGTTGTCAACCACTCTAGGATATTACCATGAATTATGGGCTATGATTATCATGTTGACTTCTTGTTTTGTTGGTGGAGGCTATGGGCTGAATCATTGCACTTGCCCACTAATGCATTCACTGAAATTTTTCATGTTTTCTTAAAAAGAAAAAAAAAAAACTTTTTTGGCAGTATAAAAACCTTCCTATTCTTGGTTAAGCATTAACAAATCATTTCACAACTCAAAAGAACAAGGAAAAATAAGCTTGTGCTGTACTGTTGTTGCAAGTTTCTTGAAACACTATTCTCCGAAACCCTTTAAAATGATGATTTCGAGGTTGGTTTACGTGATAACTCTAGTAATGGAGTTGATAGCATGTGGAGCATATGGTCTTAGCATGGATTACTACATAAGGACATGTCCATTCGTTGACATGGTTGTGAAAAACAGTGTGAACAGGGCCTTGCAATCTGATCCCACTCTTGCTGGGCTGATAAGAATGCATTTCCATGACTGCTTCATTCAGGTTACCTCACTTCCAAACACCATTGATTCTTTGATTTCTACTCTGTAGGTGTATATGGATATTTTTTTTATTGGAAAAAAGCTACTAATAATTTGTTAAAGAATATTCAAATGAAACCAGAGAGCAAGTATGACTAAATAATCAATACAAGGTTTGTTTATAATTTCATGTATGGTATGAAATAGTATTAACTACATGGCATTTGCCTTTCTCTTGGTTACAAGAAGGTTAGGGGAGAGAACAGAAGAGAGAGAGGGGGAAAGAAGTTGGTCTCTGCATGCCTAATCTGCCCCCTTTTCATCATGTGACTCTCACAAAAGGAGAAGATGCATACATTACTCACTAGTCTATCGGTATCATCTTATTCATGAAAACGTGATATAAACTAATCACTTAACTCGCACAATCAATAAAAAGTTAGCATATTTATTGATAGTGGACTGTAAATTTTACAATACACAAGAGTAACTCTTAGTAGTTATCTTTTACTCGATAAGACATGAACAAATAGGAGTAACTTCCTTTACCTTTTCTAAACACGGTTACTCTGCTCGTTTGTTCATAAAACTACACCAGCTAAATAAAACTACGACAAATATACCGGTTAGAAAAGGATTTTATCATATTGACATTTTCTTTTTGGAGCTTAAGATGATGCATATTTCTTGGAAATTTCTTGAGCTCACATTTGTACACGTAAATGTTGAAGGGGTGTGATGCTTCAATATTGATCGATTCCACCAAGGATAATACAGCAGAAAAGGACTCCCCAGCAAATTTAAGCTTGCGAGGCTACGAAATAATTGATGATGCGAAAAAACAACTGGAGATGATGTGTCCTGGAGCCGTCTCTTGCGCTGATATTATTGCACTCGCTGCAAGGGATGCAGTCTTCTTTGTAAGATATATATATTTTGTTCTTGTGTTTTGTCAAAATATCCTGTACTCCACCTCTAAACGTATATCAAAGATTTTGTCATAACAACATTTGAGTTTAGGTATTAGTGTTTCCCACATGACATTAAGCACAGTAGAACATCATAAGTTGAAGGGTGATGTAGATGCATGAAATGAAATTTCAGGCAAATGGTCCATACTATGATATACCTAAAGAAGAAAGGATGGGAGAAGATCAAAAATAGAGGACACAATCAATCTGCCACCACCCACTTTGAACGCTTCCGGCCTCGTCAAGATGTTTGGTCAGCATGGCTTTACTCCCAGAGAAATGGTGGCTTTATCTGGTATTACTTTCTCCTTTCATTCTTTACAGAACTGATTAATTCATTTCCTAAACTCTTCATCTATAACTGCAGTACTTCTTTTGTTCCATGTTAGTATTATTTTTAATTTTCTGTTTAATGCATTGAGTGACGAATTAAATTATAACATAATAATCTAATTCTAATTTCTTTATTTTATTGTTGACTATTATTTAGTGTTTTGTATGATTTTATTAACTAGCGATTCACCATGATGATAAAAATCAGAAAAATGATGAGGTGAAGAAGATAAAAGACGAAAAAGATGGCATGGAAATGATAAAAACCAGAAAATTGATCACACGGGAAAAGTGGCTAGTTGTATGACTTTATTAACTATTGATTCACCACAAGAATAAAAAACTGGAAAAAAAAATGACACGAAGATGATGAGGTGAATAATGACCATATTTGTCCCATTATTATTTTATTTACTTCTGTAAGTAGAACAATATATGAATGTGATCATATACAAGGAAAGTTAAGTCGGAGAGCTTGTTTATTTAATGCTATGCAAGTGATTGCTTTTTGTTTTTTGGGTGTGTAGGGGCACACACACTTGGAGTGGCAAGGTGCTCATCATTTAAACAAAGGTTGAGTAACTTCGACACCACCCATGATGTGGATCCAACTATAGATACACAATTTGTGAAAACCCTATCAAGAACATGCAGTGGAGGGGACAATGCTGAGCAGCCCTTTGACTCCACAAGAAACAACTTTGACAATGATTATTTCAATCAATTGCAAATGAAGAGTGGAGTTCTCTTTTCTGACCAAGCCCTCTTTGCTTCACCATCTACTAGAGGCATTGTCAATGGGTATTCTATGAATCAAGCCATGTTCTTCTTTGATTTTCTTCAAGCCATGATGAAAATGGGCACTCTGGATATTAAAGATGATTCCAAGGGCGAGATCCGCTACGATTGTCGCAAAATCAATTGATTCTAGAGGGGTATCTCGATATTTAGAGAATGATATTTGCCACCAAAATTATCCTAGTTCTATCTCATCCTTGCCTCGTGTATGCTGCAAAGAGAATATCTCTTTCAGATTTAAAAATGTTTAAGGGTATGAAAACTGTGACATCAAAGATGGTGGTACCTATCACTCCTCTCTAATGTTTAGTTGTAATAATGCACTACAATATTGTCAAGTGGAATGGAATAAAACTAAAGAATTGAAAAACTTCATCATCTTTTGGAGAAAAAACTTGATCTGCAGTTTAAGTTGGTACAGATATGCATATAGATTTTACCTCCACTATCGAACATCTGTATCTTCATGAATGACACATTATCAAATACACACATCAAATAACTGATTTTTCGTGTATTTTAATGACTAACAATGTGGTGCTTATATCCTGTTCTATATTTTTGGAATGAGATGGGTAATGGGTCGCTGTAATCCACTTCGTCTTGTCGGGTCGGCCTGAAAGTTTGAGGGAAGCTTGAAGCTCTTTTGGTCAAATTTGTCAAGTGATGTAAGCCTGACATAATTACCAGGAAAAATGACAGTGACGTTTTCTTTTTTCATTCTTTTCATATCCCGTTTATTAAGGCTTTGGGGGCGCTTAACGAATCTGTCTCGAAAACAAGATACCAATTTCCGCAGCGTTCTTTCCAGCTTATCAGTATGACATTTTTATTTTTGTAATAACCCACCTCTTGAACAATACTCATTTTTTTAGTTTAACTTAAACATTTATTTAAATAAGTTAAACTATTTTGTCGCTATTTTGATTCTATCATTTATTAGTTAATTAATTTAAAATAAAGAAACTATAAATAATAATTGGAATAGTAGTACAAAAACTTTGATACTACTAGATTCATATTTTTGAAATTAGACAAATCAAAATATAAACTATAACCATATTTTCAAAGCAAAGAAGTATATAATCAGATGGGTGGTCAAAACAGTTACTATATTAATTAAATGAGAAAACAACATAAGATATGATTAAGTTACTAGTTATATGTTGAAGTCAACACTGTTCAACAAGGTTTCAGATGAGGCCCTTGAAGCTAGAACAAAATGAAGTTAAAAGAAAAATAGAGCACCAACCAGTCGCCAATTGTTACTAACCAGCTGTCAATACTGTGGAAAGGTTGAATGGAGTTGACATGAAGGTGCAAAAAAATGTCAAGATTGTGGAAAGGTCAAGCCGAGATGTAGATATGAAGGAACACAATGAATTCGATGAACACAGTCAAAGTGCAGGCGGTAGTGACGAACCGATGTGATAAGGTAACAATGCTGAGCTGAGATGACGAGACGAAGCTGAGCCGAGATGACAAGATAGAGGAGCACAACAGCGTGTTAAACCCAAGGACGGCAATAGAGAGCCAAGGTGTCGAGGCAAACACAAACAGCTACTATCATAGAAGCGCAATGCTAAGGTCAGCTGCAGTAGCAATGAAAGGAAGCACACTGAGACAGCTGAAACACAAGATGTAGCGGATCAAAGGTGTGATAGAAGTCGTCAACTTAAAGTAACGGCAGCCATATGACCTCTGAGAAAACATGACGAAGAAGTACATTTAGTTGATTTTAATGAGCACGTGTATAATCATGTAGGTCCTCAATTATGATAAGGAGACATTGAGCAGTTTTAGTTCAGTTGAATGAGATGAAAATTTTCCCAATTTCTATTTGCAAGTTTATGCTCCCTTCTTCTCTCTTGCTCCCTCTGCATTCCTCTATTTGTTTCCTTATGTGATCATTTACTGAATTTTATCATGGTATCAGAGGTTTAAACCTTCCTCACATATCGCATCCATACTCTGTTGATTTCCTTTTTCTGATTCTGCGTAACATAATTGATCATCAATCTCATATTCATGGCGTCAATGTCAACTGCTTCAATGCATACTTCTAAGCCTAAGAATCTGAGTGCAAATCCTCTGTATTTGCACCCCGAATGAGAGTCCAACTGCTACATCAGTGCAACCATCACTCAATGGCCACAATTTTCATGAAGGTGTTGACCTGTCAAAAGGTGATGGAAATGAAGAGGGTGAGATACCTCATATGTTGACACCATAGACGGTTCCTATATTTACCTCTGATCAGTATCAGAAACTTTTGAGTAATGTTTGAATGAAAAAAAATAATAATGTCATAGGGACACAACCTGGTGTTATGTCTGCTCAGTGCTTGGTAATTTTGATAAAAGGACATGTAATGGCTTAACTGATAGTTTGAACGTATGGATCATGGATTCAGAAGCCACGGATCATTTCTCTTATTCTTTGTTTCTCTTTGATTTTTTTCTCTTCCATTAACAATTCTTGGTTAAAATGCCAAATAATGTCTCTACAATAGCAAAAACACATCTATTCAATCACATTCAATCCTTTCTTGATCATATCATAAGTTCTTTTTGTTTCTTTTTTCTTTTAACCTTCTTTCCTCAGTAAGCTTGCAACTTATTCAAACGTTTTCGCTTAGTTCTATTCTGATTATTGTATCCTTTATGATCAATCCTTTAAGAGAAAGATTGGTTCAAATAAGCTCTCAAAAGGCATGTACTATGTGTGTGGAATGTCCAAACAGTCACTGATGAAGTCCACTTATTCTGTTGAATCAGTATATTTATTTGTGAATTTAATCATGTTTGTACATTGAAATATTAGAGAAACTATTCTCATTTGTATGTTTTGGCTAGAATTTTTGCTCATTAGGTTGAACTTGCCCACCCAAGGGCGTCATTTCTTTTTTTTTTGTATGGTTTGGACAACCAATGCATGTCGAGGAGCTGTGAATGAATGTCAAGTGTCTTGTCTTGCTTGTGCATGACTGCCAAATGGTGTCACGTGTCGAGTGCGTGGCTAAGCTGCTTGTTGGTAGGTGTTTGTTCTGGAAGGTGTCTCCTTAGCCGAGCAGAGATAAAAGGCCATGCCACTGTTTTGATGGCTGACCCACTTGATATGGCCGAGCGGTTGCTGGGGCCGAGATGACTATTGCAGCCGATTATGTCAATGGTTAACGTCGATGTGGAGACTCTAGCTGAGGTGTCAGTTGAGGCTTGAGTTGACTGGCCTTTGCTGTCTCATGAGATATTTTGTTGATGGTGTCTTAAAGTCTTTATCGGTATTGAAGAGGCACCCTGCGTCCTTTGAGCCGTAGAGAACTTGACTATGTAATTGATCCAATCGTAGCCAATATTGACCTTCTCACACCAGCTGACATCAACTGTTGTATACTGAGCTATTTGGCAGTTCAGAAGTTGGTTTTGTCCTTATCGATATGCAACAACAACAACAAAGATACCCAGTAAATCTCAACGACAGGACAATCTATCGTTAGGATATGGGGGAGAGTGAGAGACAGTCAAAATTTTATAAAATAATTACAGCACACTTGTCACATTACTAAATTTACTAATTTAGTAACGACGTGATCCATTGTTTATGGTACAAGGTGACATCGTCTCGTAAATCTCATTCCTTTTCCTTTTTTAATGACTTGTAGATCAATTTACACTTGTAAATGTAATAAAGTGGTTGGTAGGCCGATCAAATTTAATTCGACATAACTTAATATTGTAGATACAATAATAACCAAGTCATCGCTAGATGTACTCTCTCATAACCTACTTTGATTACGTGAAATCTAAGAATTCAATTAAGAAAAGTGGTTAGTAAGCCAAATCTAATTCATTTGGAATTTTGTTCGATTTGACTTGATTCGAATATTTAACGAGCTAATCTGAAAACATATAGATCTTCAAGTCGCTAGCTTGTGAGCATATTCGATGTATATGAAAATTATGCATTTTTTGACATTATATTAGTATATTTATTAGACACAAATAATAAAGTAAATATGACAGCTGCCAACGATTAGAATAACAATAAGTTGGGAGCGTAAAAACTAATAATGCTTCAATAATATCTTTTAAAAATGAATGTCTTTATTTGTACATAAAATTGTTAAAACGAAAATGTATTTTCGAATTTTGTTGGATCGAATTTCGCTCGAATTCTAAATGCTCGACCTTAAACTTGAGATAAAAAACATTTTTATCGAAAATTACTAAATATAGGAATTGAATTCAAGTTTAGCTTTTCCGAAAAAAAGTTCGGTTTGAATGTTAGTATTGATTTTGAATTATCATGAATAAAAGATCCTCCTCTCGTTAAGGAAAAAAAAGGTTCGGTTTGATACATTAATATTCGGATGAGTTTGGATCGTTTGGATCGCAAACAGAAATCACAATAGAAAATCAAAAGGGCATCTGACCGGGGTAAACAAAAACCGACCTGAATGCACCAAACTGCAGCGGAAGAGGTTTTTCTAATCGTTGAGCAAAGTCTTCTTTTCAGTTGATAACTGGATGTTTCCAAAAAAAAAAAAAAAAAAAACTGATTACTGGATTATACACACAGATCCAAATTTCTGTACTTGAGTGATCGAGTTGGTGTATATCTCTCTGTTTATTTGAGCTCGAAGCTAGACGAAAATGGAGAAGATGAATGTGGCGTTTGAGAAGATGAAGATGCTGGTTGGAATGGAAGTGGACGAGGAATCTGCTCAGCCCTCCGATTCTTCTTCCTCCTTCGCTTTCATTGACGATTTTAATCGCAGCTGCACCTTGTCCACTCAACAGGTTGCACAGTTTTTCTTTTCTGAATTTCTTTAAATTGTTGGTGCATTAACCTCTTTTCTTGATTTTTGTATTTCAAACTATGTCTTTTCGAGTTTCCTGTTTCAGCCTCATTCTACTTTCTTTTGTTCTGTATGTGTTTAGGGGGAAACGAATGGATTTCTATATCGCTGCTGCTAGATTTTTTTATTTATATTTAAATCTTATGTTTATAGTATATCAGATTTCTACACCAGATAAAACTAGAATCATTGGATATGAAGATAATTCAATTTTCTTAAAGGTTGTTAGAGTTTCTTGCTGGTTAATTTGATTTAGTTTATCCTTGGAATCATGTAAAAGACTTGGATGACACTCACGTTTCATATGCCAATTCCTTTTCAATCTGAAACATAAATGAAACTCTAGTATACTAATGGCTTCAGCATTGGGTTTTCTTGCGAGTGAGTAGCAAATGTTTCTTGATAAAAATGATTTTTTTTTGGCTGATTCTGTAAACCTGGCATGAAAACCTGTCTACTAGCTGATGCTGGTCCAGTTAGTTGGTGAAAGAATTTAAGTTACTAAACTGAAACCAAAGCTGATAAATTTCAGAACCAGAATGTGCAGGGCAGAAAAGTCTGACGATGATTTAGGTGAAACATATAGTAATTACTTGCCACAGGCTGTTGCTCTTCCATGTAAGGAGTTTAAATATTCTTGAAAATTTTGGTTCGGAGAGTTACTTAACATCGAAACAAGGATATCCTGGTGGAGTGCATCTTGGGTTAAAATCTGTTATCTGCAACAGAGTGGTAATAATGCTCGAGTGGTGTTGTTGTAGTATTTATACTTACGTGTGTAACATAAGTACCAAGTGACAATGAGAGTTTACAAAAATACCTTGTTCACTTGATGAATTATGCTCCTGTATCCTTGAACAGAGGCTTTATGGTTTATGTTCCTGTATCTCTTGAACAGAGGCTTTTTGGTTTCGTGATATGCTTGGTTGCTGGATTAACATGCACGCTTCTGGTAAGTTGAGTTTCTCTGGAACCTTGTGATGGTTTCCATTGTCCTTTCTAATTTGATTACTGGAAAGTATCTATTCCATGTCCATGTTACTTGCACTGATTGCACGTATATCTTTTTGCCCCAAGTTGTCACTGAAATTTAAATTATGGTGAAGTTTTTTGCAATGGTTATAGCATGTCACAAGTTTGACGTGTATGTTATGAATGTGGAATAATTACTTGATTTGTTCTAGGACAACTTCCAGCGCCCACCTTTAGATTATATCCTCAGAAAATCAAGCAGTGGGTCAATTGGAAATATGGGTTCGGAGGAATTAAATGGAAGAAGACAGTGCTAGAGTTGTTTTTTCTCAGCTTGCTTGTGTTTGTTTAAAGGAGATCCAGTTTATACACAAAATCAATACTGTTATGCTACCCCCCGCATCCCTGTTCCTCCTCCAGCCGCCCCCTTGCCGCTCCCCGAAACCGTTCCCGAAGAAAAAGCTCTAGAACACATCTGTTGTTGGTTTGTTAGTTGGATTTGTTTTTAATGCCATAGGAGCAACTCAGTGAAATTTTACCCATGGTTATCAGTCCTGTTGGAGTTTTGGTTTCCTTAGTAGCATTAGATCACTCTGAAGTCTGACCCCTTCCATCGTGTAGATAAAAGAGTTTTCAGGGTCTGACATTTAATAAACTGCTGTATTTGAGTTTCTTCCTTTAAAAAACAGTGGTCCTACGAATTATAAGTTCACCTTTTCGGAGAAACTATTTTTACTTTTTCGGTTTTATTTTTGTGTGTTTGGGATGGCAGAATATTTGGGTAGGGGCTAGGAGTGAGTTAATCTGATATAGAACTTTTAGGTTTCAGTTGATTTTGTCACTGTTTTTTCAGGGAAAACGCGCTTCTGTTTTATTCTGAAATAGAACTATATGGTCATGTTAGTTCTTTTGCAAGTGGGATAATCATCCCCAGGGTAAAGAGCTTCAGATATGTTGCGAGATATGGACTAAAAGATGATTTTGTTTTGCTTTTACAGTCTATGCTTGTCTTTTTCCATCCAATCAAATTTGGAATAACATTCTCCTTTGGCAACTTACTTGCACTTGGAAGGTATGTTCAATTGATTAGACACCTTAGATTTTGTGTCGTCTTTAAATTTGGTTCAGAATTTTGGTATTCGCAGTGTATTCGACATCATCATGATGATATCCTCATTGAGAGTTTCAATTCTTTCTTCACATGTAATTTTACACTTACTTGTTGAATCGAGTACTTGACATCGCTTATATTCTAGGATGTTGGTTCTCATTTTCCCATTTGCTCATGTTATATTGGGATCTTAGGGGACGTTTGGTTTGAACTTGGGTATCAGTATCGGAATCAAAATGATAGATGTTGGAATCGGAATAAGTTTGAGCGGTAAACCCATATACATTTGGTACAGAAGATGGAATAGGTATCATTATCATACATGCTTTTTGGAACGCATATAAGAGGAAATGAGAATTAAAGTGCGTGTACATATGGTGGTGGCATGGTAGTGGCACGCGGTGGGGGCACGGTGGTGGCTTAATGGTGGAGCGGTGGTGGTGGAGTGGTCGTAGGGTGGTGGCGCAGTGGTTTGCGGTGGCAATAATGACGGGGTGGTGGTGAGGTGGCAGCAGGGTGATGCGGTGGTGGCGGGGTGGCCGTGAGGTGGTGACGAGTTGGCGGTTGGGTGGTGGCACACGGTGACTCGGTGGCGACGGTGGTGGCACGAGGTGCGTGATAGTGGCACGAGGTGGTGGGGTGGCGTGTTGGAATAGAGGAATGAGTTTTGATACCCGAGTGAAACCCACGGTTTCACAAGTTATCAATCTATGGGTTTGAAGGGCTTTTGATACCCATAGATTGTTTCCAATACACTCAAACAAACACAAAGAATGGTTATTATTCCCTTAATACCCATTCCTTGATTGTTAAATCCATCAACCAAACGCCTCCTTACTAAAATCTGATTGGATTTGTTTCACCAGTAACTCTCTTTCTCCTTTTTCATTTGTGTTGATTTTAGAACCTGTTAAAATTTTTATTATCATTCGTGATTATGCGATGTGTGACTTTGTGTCCCTGGATGATTAAGAGGTGGACTTGTGGTCCCTGGTGACGCTTTTGGCAATTGTATGGCCATCAAGTGCGATAAGGTCCATGGCATGCTGAGATAGATGTCTTAGGAAAATGGCCAGATTATTTTCGGGGTGCCTTAGAAGAAAAACCTAACCCCATTAATGATGATTTTCGTGTTATTCTGGATGAAGTTCTTTCAGGAAAACATTGGTCCTGATCTTTCCTTTGGAGTTCAATGTATGGAGCACTGACAGTATTCTTAAGAATCCTCAAGTAATGCATAAAGTTATGGTCTTATGGAAAGATGAACTCCATAATATTGGAAAATTATCTTCTTCACATGTCAAACATTTTGTTTTAAATTCATTACATAGAGTTATGAGTGCCCACCTTTCCTGTTCTTAAGAAATCTGGGGATTGCCTATGAGATCTAGTGTTTCAGACACTTTTTCTCCTTTCTTACTTTTGTTCTTTGGTGTTACCTTATAGTGTTTCGTTTCCAATTGAACAATTTGCTATATTATCTTTTGTACCTTCTTATGTTGGGTTTGTACTTGGCAGCACAGCATTTCTTATTGGCCCTAAACGACAAGTGACGATGATGCTTGACCCTGTCAGAATTTATGCAACTGCTATATATCTTGCCAGCATTATTATTGCTTTATTTTGCGCTTTATATGTGAGTTGATTCATTTTCTTCAGGTTTGAGTGTTCTCTATTTTATTTTGTCAAAAGGCCAGCTTAACAAAAAAGAAAAATTCTGTTATTATTGTTTATAGGTTCGGAACATGCTATTGACCCTTTTGGCAATTGTCCTAGAATTTGCTGCGCTTGTTTGGTAAGCACAAATTACTTTGATGAGCTTTTTTTTCTCTTTGGAAGTCCTATTTTTGGGGCGAATACTCTTCCAGGCTTGCTATCTGGTGGCAATTTGTTGTCGTGCCATGTTTACAGTGTTGGCTGAGCTTTCTGATGGAACTCTTTTCATCATAGATCATATGAGAATTCGTTGTCCGTGTAGTATGGATTTTCCAATTTATAGTTGTTGGTAGAACATGTAGATTATTAATTTGGTGTGGTCACTTGTTTCTAAAACACGAGTATTATGTTCCTTATTACTAATTTGGTCTGATCTCTGTTGTGCATTGGAGATTTGGAGGCTTACAACTTCAAAGATTTAGTTTGCGCATTTCTTTTTTCTTTTTCCCGCTTTTGTTGTCTTCTTTTTTGATTATTTCATCACTGTTGCTACAAATTAGCTGTTAACATGGATGTGACTGTTTGCAACTTGTATATCCATTTTGTCTCTATTCATATGCATTTGAGCAAGCCGCTTGTGACTTGGATAGAATGTGCAGTCTTTTACTAACAGATCAATTACAAGTTTATTGGTACCTTAGGTAGCTGGAGTTCGATTCTCAATAGAAATTTGTACTCTTTTCTGCATTTTGTTCATCCTGTAGATTCTTGTGTACTGCTCGTGGATCAACATGTTTTTTTTTTTTTTTAAATAAACAAACTTGGAGGACCATCTGAAGTTTCAATGAGGCACAATTGTTGATGAAATTCAGCTCATGCACAACTTTGTTTTTGTTTGTTTTTTTTATGACTCATGCACAACTTACTTCATTCTATTAAGAACCTCCAAGGATTCTCGTACCTTGAACCTCTTCCTGGGTTATTCAATAATAACTAACTTGTACATCAGCTTCATATTGAGTGTAAACTTTCCAGTTGTAGGCTGAGAAGGTGTTGAATTGCCATACTTGGAAGATAACTATTTAGTCCCGGCAAGCCATTCTTATCTTAATATCATTCTTGAAGTGTCTTTCCTTGTGGTTTAAGGATTGTGGAGGCTCTCTGTTTAAACTAGCTCAATCTCCTTTTAGATACTTCCATGATTCTGGAGGTGTCTTGAAATGTAGAAATATATAGATCATACCTTGTATGTATCATTGTATTTATTTGTCCTGTGTATGTATTTATTCTGTTTTAATATTATGTATATACTTATTAGGATAGGAAGAGTTGTATATTTGTAGTGTCTCATTGTTACCGTTAATTACAATGGGAACGTTGGTGGCTCAGTTTAGGTTACCGTTATAAAGGGTGAAGTCCACAACATACTGAGGTATGCTGAAATATCTGTATTTCAGCTTAAGGGTATAAACTTGAGAGTTCAAGTCTGAGTTCAAATCTGTATATTATCTTGATCAATCTATTCTGGAATTTGTTCAGATTTCAGTTATCTTCCACTGTTTATTCTTCATATTACTTATTGGTTGTTGAATTTGTTCATGGTATCAAAGATATAGTGCTCAAAGTAGCTGTCTGTGATCCTTCCTGTTAAAAGTTCTTCATCCTATTATCTCTGAGTGTAGTTTTTCTATTTGAGATAATACTACTGCAATATACTAACCAGAGTTCCTTACTTTTGAGATAAAATTTATCTTGCGATTTGAGATCGGGATTGTATCAGATCTGGAAGTGTCTGAGAAAGGAGGTAACCTTCTTCTTGTTTTCTGCTTTTCTGGAAAAAAAATCTGATTGGAACTTCAAGTGTATGTGTTAATCTCCATCTATTATCTTACAAAGAGAAAGGATGAAATCTTTCTAACCACTGATTTTCCCTCACTTTTTCTTCTCATGCTCTTCCTTTAAAGTGATGCGTTAATCTACACAATACAGCCTGCATTCTTTGATTCCTTCCTTGTTCTTCGCTCTCACTCTCTCTCTCCCAATTGTTTTTTCCCCTTCACTTTATCTCTCTTCAAGTCGAAAGGGATCCTGTAAACTTATTCAACATTTCTCCAGATTGTTCCAGTATTATCATCAATTAATTTATTCGTTAGCACCGTCCGTTTGTCTAATAAAGAAAAGACGCGTGTCCCACTAACCATTTCCTTTGCTAAATTTTTTACATTAAATTGCAAAATATCACTGCTTGAAATTGCAAATCTCTTTACACATGTGTCTTCGGTACACCTGTCTCTCCCATTTGCTCCACTTGTCTTTGTTTACTATTTTTTTTCTTACCTGTCACGCTTGCAAGTACCTAGTCCATCCACCATCACACCATCCGTCCTACATTGTTTCTCAAAGGGTCTTTTCTTCCTGCTCCACTTTAATCTTTCATTCTTCTACATCAGATAATTCTCACCTTATTCTCTCCTTACTCCACTTTTGTACATTTTCTTTGTATTCTTCCTCCATGATCAAACTTCTTTTAATCTTCGTGTTTTATTCCAATGGCTGAACCAACTACGTCCACTGAAACTGCGACTTCTTCTCCCCTTCTTGAAGTAACCTCAGCTCGAAACCAACTTCCAAACTCAATGGATAGTAATCCTATTATGATAACGAATCATAAACTTACTGGTTCTAACTACTTTATCCTGGAGCAAAGCAGTAGAAATGTTTGTAGTAGGAAGGGGGAAGGATGACTACTTGTATGATGATATTCCCATACCTGCATCTACTGATCCACGGTTTAAACAGTGGAGAGCAGAAAATTCCATGATAACATCATGGCTTATCAGCTCCGTGACTCCTGAAATAGGGATAATTCTATGCTCTACATCACAGCAGCTGAGATTTGGAAGGCTGCTAAGAAGGACAATGTGGCTGAGATCTATGAACTGGAGGCCAAGCTTCAGGAGATCCGTCAAGGAGAGAATTCAGTCAGTACCTATTATTCACAGCTAACAAAGATCTGACAACAAATTGACATCTTTGAGACAATCGCATGGACTACTCCTGCAGATGACCAACTATTTAGGCAGTTTATTGAAGTCAAGCGAGTGTTTAGGTCTCTGAATGGCCTTAACAAAGCACTGGACTCAGTCCGCAGTCGTATTCTCGGGATGAAGCCTCTGCCTAATCTTAATACAATCTTCTTCGAGATTAGACATGAAGAGAGTCGCATGAAAGTTATGATGGGTAGCCAACCAGGTTCAACTCTGGAAGGCTCCGCTCTCACCACTACTGGTGCCCTTCCCTTACCTCAGCCCTCAGACTGTTAGGAGGAATTATTTGGGGGGGGGGGGGGGTCAACTAGCAATAAATATAGAACACCTTTACTTGTAAATATTGTAAGAGACCTGGTCATCGTGTTGAAGAATGCTTCAAACTACAAAGGGTCAAACAACTCCAGCAACAGAACCAAGGATTCAAGTTTCCTCAACAACAACAAGGATAAAACCCACACATGTCATCTAATTTTGGACAATATCCAGTTCAAGACTCACGATTCTCTCCTAACTGGGGACCATCAAGAGGAGCGTTGCAAATGCAACTAATGTTCAAGGTCCTATAGACTCTCAACTGCCAACACAGGAGCAAATTGAGGCTCTCTTGCAGTTGTTATCAAAAAGACAACTCTATGAGGGTTCTCAGTCCTCAGGATCAGAGTTTGGTACATCAGATCCTATGCAAGCGACCATGGCCTCAACAGGTAATAGATCAGATGGGGTGAGGTATTCCTGGATCATAGATTCAGGAGCCTCAAATCATATGACCTTTACTTTATCTGTCCTATGTGCATATAAAGCTTTTCAAAAACCTAAATTAGTTAAGATTGTAAATGGTGGAAGTGTTCCTGTTTTAGGAACAAGCACATTATACTTAACACCTACACTAGTACTTCACGAGGTCCTTTATGTACCTAAATAGGACTTTCATCTGATCTCAATTGGGAAGTTAACTATTGATAACAACTGCTTAGCATTGTTCTCATCCTCTATGTGTTAGCTTCTGCCGAAAACTATGTGAGAGACGATTGACGATGCTAACAAACTAAAAGGGCAAACAAGTCTTGGATGTTATGAAGTATTATAGGAAGATGTTTGACACTAGTATTGGCTCATAAACTGCATGTAATGATTCCTCTATGGCCTCATTTTCTAGTTTAAGATCTAATTTTAACTGTAAATCCAAATTATTGGATCATCTTTTGCTATGACATAGTAAATTGGGCCATCTTAATTTTTTATATCTCAAGAAATTAATGCCAGAATTATTTCTAATGTGGGTATTCATACTGTGAAATGTGAAACATGTATACTTGCAAAACAAACTAGAGTGAGTTGTTCTCCTAAAGGATATGAATCTAGTGCTCTATTTAATTTAGTGCATTCGGATATATGAGGGCCGTCAAGAGTGGCATCCCTAAAATGTGCTAGGTGGTTCATCATTTTTATATATGATCACACAAGTGTTACCTGGACCTACTTGATGAAAAGTAAAACTGAAATTGGGACTATCTTTAAGAATTTTGTCAATCTGGTTAAAACCAGTTTAATACAACCATAAAATACTTAGAAGTGATAATAGAACAGAGTACCTAGACAAAGATCTAAATGAATACATGACTCAAAATGGAATTCATCATCAAACCTCAAGTGTTTATGCCCCACAACAAAATAGAATAGCTGAAAGAAAGAATAGGCACGTAATGGAAGTTACAAGGTCTATTATGTTTGCAAAGAGCGTACCGAAGTTTTACTGGGGAGATGCTATCCTTACAACAACATACTTGATTAATCGTATGTCCTCACGAGTCTTATCTTTTAGCACACCTAAACAATGTATGCTTAACTGGTACCCTAATACAAACTATTCTCTATAGAGTCTTTGGATGTGTAGTGTATGTATATGTACCTTCTCATATAGAACCAAGCTAGACAGTAAGACAGTCCGGTGCATTTTCTTGGGGTACTCTAATACTCAAAAAGGTTACAAGTGCTATTGTCCTCAAACTAGAAAAATGTTTGTATCTCTAGATGTGACATTTGATGAGCAGAATACTTACTATGGCTTTAAAATTGTAGATTCTGCACCTCCATTTGATGTGAATAGCTATTGGAGTATACTTGATACTGTAACTACTAGTCAGTCTAGTACAGGTCCTGCGCCTGCAGCTAACCAAACTCAAGACGAGGAGATAGATTATGCTCCTGAAGTATCTGAACCAAATGCAGGCATCAGACAGGAGCTTCCTGTAACCAGGGTTTACACAAGAAGAAGCAACACGACAGGTGGCTTACAGGTTCTTCCAAATGATGATTCTGGTAATGATTCCACTACTCATAAAGATAACTTGTCTATTGCACTAAGGAAGGGAATTCATGATTTCACTGAATATCCTCTGTATACTTTCATTGCTTATGATAGATTAGGAAGTAAACTTTGTGCATTTACCTGTAGTTTAGACAATTAATGGATTCCATCTAATATTAATGAAGCCCTTAGTAGTCCTAAGTGGAGATTGGCAGTTGATGATGAATTGCAAGCACGATTAAAAAATAAAACATGGGATATAGTGCCCTTAAACCACGAGTAAAAACTGCAGGATGTAAATGTGTGTTCTCCATAAAATATGATATTGATTGAACTATTAATAGACATAAAGCTAGTTTGGTTGCAAAAGGGTTCACCTAAACTTATGAGATTGATTACAGTGACACTTCTACACCTGTGGCTGAGTCAAACACTATTCGGATTGTTTTTCCTTTAGCTATTAATGTTGACTGGCCTTTATACTAATTAGATATTAAGAATGCATTCTTGAATGGTGATTTACAAGAAGAGGTTTACATGGATGTTCCACCTTGACTTAATAACAACAAAAATAAACATATGGTTTGCAGACTTAGGAAATTCTTATATGGATTGAAACAATCACCACGTGCATGGTTTAAACGTTTCACTAAGGCTGTAGTAAAGTACGGGTTCACACAAACACAAAGTGATCATACATTGTTTATTCGATTTTCTACACTAACTGTTGTTTCCATATTCATCGTATATGTGGACGATGTAATACTTACAGGTAATGACCATATGGGAATAGCACTAATTAAAAGCCAGCTGTCATTAGAATTTGAGGTTGAGGATCTAGGAACATTACAGTATTTTTTAGGCATGGAGGTCGCAAGAAACAGGGATAGTATGTGTATCTCTCAAAGGAAATACATCTTAGATTTATTGAATGAAACATGTATGTTGGGGTGTAAACTTGTTGTCACACCTATAGAACCAGGACATAAACCACAAAAACATTGGAATAGTACACCTACGGATAAACTTAGGTATCAACAGTTGGTAGGAAAACTTATTTATCTATCTCATACACGTCCTGATATATGATATGCCGTTAGTTTTGTTTTCCAATTTATGCATAATCCTACAGTTGAACATCTTAAAGCTGCTTTAAGAATTCTTAGGTATTTAAAAGCTCCTCCTGGACAAGGCCTGTCTTTCACAAAGAACACTGATTGACAGCAGGGTCAAAAATGGATATGCGCTCCACCTCCGAATATAGAACATTTTTGTGGGGAAATCTTATAACTTGGAAAAGCAAGAAGCAATCGGTTATATCTAGAAGTTCTGCAGAAGCATAATTAAGGGCTTTGGCACTTGGACTTTGTGAAGGGTTATGGATAAAACGAGTTCTCCATGAACTAGGCCAAGAAATGACTGTGTCTATACACCTCTATTGTGATAATATCTCAGCTATTAGCATGACAGAAAACCTTATCCAACACGACAAATCAAAACATATGGAGATTGATAGACACTTTATCCGAAAAAAGGTTGAAGAAAACATTATCAGGATTCAACACATTTCTTCCAACCACCAAATTGTAGATATCTTCACCAAGCCTGTCTCTACAAGTACTTTTCTTACACTTGTTGCCAAGCTTGGCTGTATAAATATATACACCAATGTTGAGGGGGAGTGTAGAAATATATAGATCATACCTTGTATTTATCATTGTATTTATTTGTTCTGTGTATGTATTTATTCTGTTTTAATATTATATATATACTTATTAGGATAGGAAGAGTTGTATATTTGTAGTGTCCCATTGTTACCGTTAATAACAATGGGACTGTTGGTGGCTCAGTTTAGGTTACCATTATAAAGGGTGAAGTCCACAGCATACTGAGGTATGCTGAAATCTCTGTATTTCAGTTTAAGGGTGTAAACTTGAGAGTTTAAGTCTGAGTTCAAAACTGTATATTATCTTGATCAATCTATCTGGAGTTTGTTCAGATTTCAGTTCTCTTCCACTGTTTATTCTTCAGCTTACTTATTGGTTGTTGAATTTGTTCATGAAATATAGCATAAGGAAGCAGGAGCCAAGAGGGGATGAGGAATAGTCAGCCGCCCTCCATTATGTAGCTCTTTGATAGAGTTAACGTCATATGTCTAGGGTTGGGAGGTAAAGTATAAATATATGGTACTGTCCACGTAACTGATTTGTTGAAGAATTTTGAGAACATGTCTGACAGTCAGGATAGAAGTTTGTGCGTAGGCTGGTATTCTTGTTTGCTTAAAATTTATCTGTTGTCTCGGAAGTTTGTTTTGAGTCAACATTTCTGATGGTTTTTCCGTTGCGAGAACTTGTCATCAGAGACTGCTGCTGCGGAAATTCTGAGGTATAGTGAGTGTGGATCTGCACTTTGGGTGCTATTTTGAAGTATAGCATTTTGGTTAACATGCAAAGATTTTTTTTTAATTTTAAAATATCCAACATTGCCATTTCGCTCTAGCTTGTGTTCATCTTTCGAAGTCAGCTTGTGCAAAGTCCTTAGATGGTGCACAATTTGATGCCTTGATCTTATGATTTCAGTGAACTTTGTGTTTGCAATGAAATGAGTGTTGAGTGCATGAATAATCCGTTGAAGTGGATGAACGTGTTGTAGCTAATTTTTTCATTGAACTTGCAGGTATAGCTTAAGCTACATTCCCTTCGCAAGGTCTATGGTTTCCAAGATCATGGCTTCTTGCTTCGACACTGACTTTTAGAAGGAGATGTATTTTCTGGTTAATAGTAAGAGAATGACTTGTCAAATGTTGGGTTAATATCACATTTGTAGCTAGGGGGTTTATCTCCAACTTGTCCCTGAATTTAACACATACAGTAAACCGTATGCTTTGTGGTACTGGCTAGTTTTGCTTCTCGTTCTTTTAGTCAAATTTTAGATGTCTTTTTCTCCAGAAACATGATTTATGTGTGTACATAAATGCACACACACAGGATGCGTTGTTCGTATATAGACGAGGCAAAATAATAAAAAAGAATAAGTGCCCATTAATATTCGAATACCTCCATTTTGGTGGTGTGGATGTGGTGGGGTGTCGTCCTGATCCGCAACATAGCATTAACCTAACAGCATGGCATATCTGGACTCAAAAATCTATAGAAGCTGCCAGCAGCGTGACAGTCGTTTCATGGAAGCTGTTTCATGAAAAGTGTTTTCAGGAATCAATGGATCTATTATCAATGGGTATCATGTGGAGTTACAAGGATTGCAAAGGTATTAGGATTGTTGGTTGATAGGAAAGGACACAATCAGACTCTGCAAGAATATAAACACTCAGACGCTGAGTTCTGATTATAATGTCATATGTTTGAATTAAATGTTCATGGAAGAGTTGTTCTGTATCAAGTTATAAGAAAGAGTCCCTCTATCCAGGTATCTGTATTTGGGAATTACTCTAAATCATTAGTCGATTTGTTTTTGGCCAAGGAACGTGGTATCTTAAGTGTTTATTAATTGTGTCACATATGACTTATGAATGCCATGGTTACAGTAAAATCATAAACATTTGTTAAATAGCAAGATGGAAAAATTACAGCTAGAAATTCGAAGAAGCTATCTACCAAAATACATGGCGCCTGGCTCATCTTCCTCAACAATATTTCTATGAAGTGAGGGAGTGCAGTTTCATCCGTAAGCATGAATAGAATCACTAATGTTCGCTTGACCATCCTCGACTTGATTAGCTTGTCTATAAATATCAATTAGTAGCCTTCAGACATGACTTATTTGATAATAAAAAATGTCGAGGAGTAAGCATCCAAAGTTTTCAGTTACCTTCTTGGCTGTTGAACAGGTTGTCTAAGGCCCCAAATAAATGCAATTCAACATCTCCTTGTGACGAGGTCGGATTGTCTCGCCAAGGTAAAAGTCGAAATATCCGGGGTCTAAAGCCGTCACCCCTTCGTCACTTGTCCTCCTAGGAAGCCTGAGAAAGGAAAGAGAGCGTTAGGGGTCCCAGGGCGCTGCCCCGGGGAAACCCTCCGACGCTCAAGTCAGTTACGAGCATTATATGCGTATGGCTTTAACTGAAATAGAGGTTTGATGGAACCTGTTTGAGGTCGGCCACAGTGCAGGCCGAGCTGAGATAAGAACAGCGGGATGTTTTTGACTTCTGATTTTGACTTGTCAATACTACTTCTCCTTTTTCCCTTTTTTTGCTTCTTACTGCTGGAGAAGCTCTTTTATACTTGGTGTGGTTGAGGGCTGAGTGTCCCAAAGGATTGAAGTGACGACACCTGGCTGACTTGCATGTTCGCCAACTATTTTATAGTTGGCGAGGCTGAGAGTTGCGTGTCTCGGATAGATGAGATGAAGACGTCTGGCTAGCTTGCATGGCAGCCGCGCAGCTGCTAAGGATTGCTGTGCTGACAACTTCCCCCCGTATGATTGACATCTGGAGAATCGAGAATGTATGTATGCCACGTAGCACATAGCTTCGTGACTGTTGTAGTTTGGCCGAGGTCATTAGTCTGAGATCCGCGTGGCTGTAATAAACCGTTGAGAGCTTAGGAACCGAGTGCTGGTTCCTTTTGTCCGAGCTAGGGGCATAACCGACATCCTCTGGATGCCCGAGATGACCACTTGAAATGTGAGATCATCATGCCGAGATGAAAATGACCAACTCCGTAGAACATTGGAGAGCCTTTCTGAGTTCGCTGGACAAATTGGATCCGAGGCCGAGCAATACTCATTGGCCGAGGTGAAGTTGTAGCCCGAGTCGGGGATGTGGGCCGAGATGGGACCCTTAGGCCGAGGTGAGATTCTTAGCCCCCAGAGGGCGCTGGAACTCTCTGATCAAGATGACCGAAGGGCCCGACAAACGAAATGGCGGTGGGGCCCTGTAGCCGGGACGGACTATTTGTCTGCCTGTGATCTGGTCTACCTCCGGGCCGACCCGCCATACTTGGCCATTCTTTCACCTTACTTCAACGTTGACCGTTTATTGACTAACGAGGGGTATTTTTTGGCTCATCACTTGCCCCCCAGATTAGGCTGGCCGAGCTGACCTGAGAGGGCAGGTTAATCTGTTCAAATTTTTCTCGAGTTGTGTTCCAGAATGATGACGTGTTAAGATCTGACTAGACCGCTTAACGTATTTATTAGGAGCACAATGTACGATGTGCCAATGGTAACTTTTGGCCGAGCTGATCAGTTGTCTCTGACCTGATTCATTCAGTGCGCTATCTGTTCTGGCACGCGTCCAATTTTGATTGGCTAAGTCTGCACATTTACTGTTTACGCAGAACACGAAGCGTTGTCTGCGCAGCTTTCGGAGCTTCGCCGTTTCACGAATCGAGAGCCATTTATTCCTGACGACTCTTGGGCTACCGAGGTGAAACCCTATAAATAGGTCTTGGTCGAATCACTCTTTCTCTTTATTTGCCTGTTTTCTTATCTCGGCAATTTTACTTCTTCTCCGGCGAGCTTCTTCAATTCCGGTGTCTTCAAGCTTTTTTCAGCCTTTGCCCCCTCTTCATTCAGTCGTCTTCATCTTTTAATCTCTGTAAGTCTTCTTCTCACCTTCATAATGTCTTCTTCTTCTCATGACTCGCAGAACCTTTCGGAAGGAGGTTCTTATGCTGCCGGAGGCGGAGAAGCCGTTGCTTCTCCGTCACTATCTGGTGGTTCTGCTTTTGCCGATGATCTTCCCATCGGTAATTTGCTCCCAACCATCGGGGACTCTGTTCAGTCTAGCAGAGCTCTAACCGTAATTGATTCCTCACCGGAGCAAGTGAGGGTTCCTTCTGCTCCGGTGTCCGTCAACCCTCCAGCCCTATTGAGGGATCCTTCTCAGTTTTCTGGAGTTATTGAGAGAGGTCGGCCTTCTTCTACTGTTCAAGAGACTTCTACCTCTCTTTCTGAGGCCGACCTGGATAGGATTTGTAAATACTACAAAGTTGATAAGAACCGTTTTGGCCCAGTTTTACCTTTGCCGAGTCAAACTGCTTACGATCCTCCCCGAGATTATGAAGCAGTCTATGAAGACTACTTCAAGTCCGGGTTCAACCTTCCTGTTCCCGAACCCCTTCTCCGCATCTTGCGAGCTTACGGGCTCAGACTTCCGCAAATTCAACCCAACGGCCTTAAACTCATCCTTTGTTATATTCTTTTCTTAAGACTTGCTGAGCTCCCCTTCAATACTAGTATTTTCCGAGCACTTTTTGCATGCCGGTCTTCGCAGAGCTGGTACTATTTCAGTAAGCGAACGTCTGGCATTGACTTCCCCTTTGCTACCAATATTCCTACCTCCAATAAGAGATGGAAGGGGAAATTCTTTTATGTCAAAAGGTCCGAACTGCCGAGCAGAAGTATCTGGAAGGCTGGCAAGACTGATAACACGAGGCCGAGCCGAGATCACTGCAATGAAGCAGACAGACTTCGAGCCCTTCCCATAATCATTGACTGGCAGAAGGTAGACTCGGAGATCTGGTTAGCGGCCGACCTGGAGCATTCGGCTGTTGGCCACCTATATCTGCCACTCTCCCCAGATCAATTAACCATTGTCCGAGGTGGATATTATTCTTTTTCTCTCTTGCTATTTTTTCCCTCTTTTAATACTTTAACTCTTCAACTCTGAATGCAGGTGCAATGGCTGGTCCTTCTACCCGCTTAGACATGATGGCTGAGACTCAAGCCAGAAAAAGACTTAGGAGAGAAAGAAGGTTAGCCACACTTGGCTCTGGGGGAGCTTCCACTTCAACGGTGCCCCCAGTTTCTAGTGTTGTCCCTGCTCAACCCGAGCTGGCGGAGCCTGAGCCAGGTAAACCTTTTCTTCATAAAAAATTTTCCAAGCGTGTTATACTTGGGCTCTATTTCATTTTTATTTCTGCACAGCTCTGCCCATTACCATTATGGACGATGAGCCTGAGGCTGAGGTCCAACCCCAGGCTCCAACTGAATCTGAAGTCCCAGCTGGCGCTGGTGAGCGTTCTAACCTTCTCCCTCGGAAGAGGCAACGGGGTGAAGGTTCTAGCAGAGGTGATTCGGGGCCATCTCATAGTCCGGAGATGTTCACTGCTGACCCAGCTGAGGAGATCTTGCCTCAATCGGGTAATGTTCAAGACCCAATTTTGATTGGGTTTTCCGAGGGGGATTCTGCTGAGAATCCTACTGTTGCTGAAAGGCTAAATAGAGCTGCAATCTTGCCTCGGGATCTTCAGAGATTCAGGGCAACTGATTTTGCAGCCCTGACTAATGCTTATATGTCCAACCTTGCTCTGGTAAGCAAATCTCTTGTTGAGTACTTTGCTTATTTTGTTATTGGACTTCTTTTTCATGTTATCTTGTTAAATAGATCCGAGGTCAGGGGATGGAGCTGGTTACTCGCAGTAGAGACTTCCTTGGGGAGCTGGCAACTTCTAAGGAACGGTTTGAGGTATCAGAGAAGAGAAGAGCCGAGCTGACCCAGAAAGTTACTGACCTGGAAGCTGGAACCGCCCATCTCCAAAAGAAGACTGAAGATGCTGAGATGAGGTTGGCCACCTCCAACTCTAAGGTGGATGAGTTGGAAAATAAAGTGGCTGACCTTGAGCTGGCTTCCACTCAATTTTTAAATGAGGTTGAGTGTTTGAAGAAACAGAATGCTGAGCTGACGCAGAAAAGCCAAGATGACGCAGACATGATCAACCTTCTGCGTGAAAAACTGATAGAAGCTGAGATCAGAACTATTCAAGATTTCAGAAAATCCAAGTTCTTTGAAGAAAATATGATCCATCTGCAAGGCTCAGCCATGGAGGCCGGCCAGACGAAAGCCATTGATGTCTGCTCTGCTGTCTATCCCGATCTGAACAAAAGTGATCCCCGCCTAGCTGAGCTGTACAACCCTCTTGCTGCCCATGACTTTGAAGAAATGTTCCAAAAGTTTGTGGATGGAGCTGACTTGAGGGACGAAGATCAGGATGATTAGGTTTAGGATTTCTTTTGTTCATCTTTATCAGGGCAGACATCATCTTGTAATTCAGCTTTTCATTTATGAAAACCTTTTTCTGACTTAATTGATTCTTTTGCCCTCAGCACTTTTGTTGTTACTGCTAACTTTTCATGTCAGTCTTGGTAAACTTAGTTAACTCTATTGAACATAAACCAACTTCACGTCGGTGTGAACCCATTGCCAAGCCAAATTAACCTTTCAAACTTGTTGTTGCCAAGTTCTTACGTCGGCTATTCGGACTTGATGAGTTACATGCAGGTCCATTTTTTACTGGGCCTTCGCCTCGGTTTAACCAAGTTTTTCGTTTCGCCTTCTTATAAGCTTTGACCTTGGGCTTGCCAAAGTTTTGTTCTATCCTGCAACGGGCTTTTTACCCCTGACTTGCCGAGGTGCAACTTCAACCCTCTGACGGGTTTTTGCCTTGGGCATATCAAGGACTTGTTCCAGGTTTCTGGTTGCCGAGATTGAGTGTCGGTCTTGTTAAACCTGCTCAGTCTTAATAAAAGATTGACAAAACAAAAGTTACCTTGTCTTGCTGAGTTTGAATAAGAGAATCTCGTGAAACCTTGGCCGAGATCTCATTTATAATCACTCGAGCATATCCGTTGTACACTAGCCGAGGTGAGATATAGAGATCTGCCCCGACCTTATCCAGATCTGCCAAGGTCATACGAGTCCTGTGCAAGTTAGCGTCCCGAGTTGGCCGAGACGCAACTTCAGCTCTTGATCTTTCCCAAACCTGCTGAGAAGAAATCTTTAACCCTCTGGCGGGCTCTTTCCCCAGATCCTGCCGAGGAGAAATTTAACCCTCTGGCGGGCTCTTTCCCCAGATCCTGCTGAGAAGAAATTTAACCCTCTGGCGGGCTCTTTCCCCAGATCCTGCTGAGAAGAAATTTAACCCTCTGGCGGGCTCTTTCCCCAGATCCTGCTGAGGAGAAATTTTTTACCCTTTAGCGGGCAAGTGCCTGGAACTTAGCCGAGGTCTTTTTTCACCCTTTAGCGGGCAGGTGCCTGGAACTTAGCCGAGGTCTTTTTCACCCTTTAGCGGGCAGGTGCCTGGAACTTAGCCGAGGTCTTTCTGGTAGGAAACTTCAATTCTGCAGAACTGTCCATAACATTGAGTTGAATGAACACTTTTTATTGCTGAGAAGTTTCGTACATCGAGAGGTGATTTGTACAGGCCAACTACAAGGCTGAGCTGGGGGTTTTCAAATGTATTCGAAGATTGGTCCCCCCTTTGAACTCTATTATTGGACTAGATAGCCTAACTTTCCAACTTAGAGCTACCACTCGGGTTGATGTTCACCTCAAGGAACATCTAAGTTGGCTCCCCTGCATGAGTTTCATCTCGGATTGTGAAACTGGTGCAGATGGCCGAGCTCAATTTGACGGGCTATCTCTTTTCCGAGCTGCCTACAGTCTTCTGTATCGTGCCCTATATCATGATGATATAAGCAGTAGAGTTGTGGATCCCTCTTATGGAGTGGTCCTGCAAGAGGTTTAGGTTCCTTTACCAGGCTTTTCTTCCTCATATAGGAAAGAATACGAGCTTTGGAAGCGAGCAAGGAACTTCTTTCTCTGCCCTGGCCCCCCATCCGGACTTTAGCGGATGCTCTTTCTCGCCGTGAGGCCTGGATATGTCTTTCAAGACTACGAGGCCGAGGTGAGGTCGAGGGGCTCTGTATGGTTTGATCATCAAACCTTCGAAGTGGGTACTCAGCTTCAGTTATAATCTCAGTTTGACATTCAGAATGATATCCTGGCCGAGATGGAGAATATTCCAACTGCTGAACGCTGGTACCACTGGAAGAAGGATTACTTGTTCCTTCTCTGAACGCTTCCCTTCTCAATTCCAATACAGCCTGGAAAGCTGCTGGGTTTTGTGCCACATAGTGTATGGCTCGCATATGTTCCTCATATGAGAAGGTAACGGGAGTTAACTCAAACTCCTGGAAACGTGATGCAGTTGATTGCAAAGAGAGCCTTTGATTGCCTTCTCTGCTCATCTTTCTCTCAATGGCTTCCTAAGCTAAGAATTTTTAGAAATAACTTGATATTTCGAAAGTCAAGGGACCCGGAGGTTCAGGCCCTCCTTCTAGCGCCAAAATGACGAGGTCGGATTGTCTCGCCAAGGTAAAAGTCGAAATATCCGGGGTCTAAAGCCGTCACCCCTTCGTCACTTGTCCTCCTAGGAAGCCTGAGAAAGGAAAGAGAGCGTTAGGGGTCCCAGGGCGCTGCCCCGGGGAAACCCTCCGACGCTCAAGTCAGTTACGAGCATTATATGCGTATGGCTTTAACTGAAATAGAGGTTTGATGGAACCTGTTTGAGGTCGGCCACAGTGCAGGCCGAGCTGAGATAAGAACAGCGGGATGTTTTTGACTTCTGATTTTGACTTGTCAATACTACTTCTCCTTTTTCCCTTTTTTTGCTTCTTACTGCTGGAGAAGCTCTTTTATACTTGGTGTGGTTGAGGGCTGAGTGTCCCAAAGGATTGAAGTGACGACACCTGGCTGACTTGCATGTTCGCCAACTATTTTATAGTTGGCGAGGCTGAGAGTTGCGTGTCTCGGATAGATGAGATGAAGACGTCTGGCTAGCTTGCATGGCAGCCGCGCAGCTGCTAAGGATTGCTGTGCTGACAACTTCCCCCCGTATGATTGACATCTGGAGAATCGAGAATGTATGTATGCCACGTAGCACATAGCTTCGTGACTGTTGTAGTTTGGCCGAGGTCATTAGTCTGAGATCCGCGTGGCTGTAATAAACCGTTGAGAGCTTAGGAACCGAGTGCTGGTTCCTTTTGTCCGAGCTAGGGGCATAACCGACATCCTCTGGATGCCCGAGATGACCACTTGAAATGTGAGATCATCATGCCGAGATGAAAATGACCAACTCCGTAGAACATTGGAGAGCCTTTCTGAGTTCGCTGGACAAATTGGATCCGAGGCCGAGCAATACTCATTGGCCGAGGTGAAGTTGTAGCCCGAGTCGGGGATGTGGGCCGAGATGGGACCCTTAGGCCGAGGTGAGATTCTTAGCCCCCAGAGGGCGCTGGAACTCTCTGATCAAGATGACCGAAGGGCCCGACAAACGAAATGGCGGTGGGGCCCTGTAGCCGGGACGGACTATTTGTCTGCCTGTGATCTGGTCTACCTCCGGGCCGACCCGCCATACTTGGCCATTCTTTCACCTTACTTCAACGTTGACCGTTTATTGACTAACGAGGGGTATTTTTTGGCTCATCACCTTGTGTTTTCTTTGGAGACAACACAATAGTTTGTGAAAATTTTGGAAAATAAGTCTCTACCGGTAAAACTAATTCTGAGATATTCATCTAAAGGATGATCATCTACTTAGTGATCAAGTTTAAAAGACAATTCCTCTCACAGGCTAGCCAAAACATATGTTGTCCGACTTCCTCAAAGACTTTCAACATACGTTTTCAAGTAGGTGGATGATCATCCTTGTAATTTTCGAACACCTTGTTATTGAATTTTAACTTAATCATAAAACATACAATTTTAACATTATGACATACTTAAATATGACGAATTATCAACACTGATGCCTAATAAGACAAAGAGAGTATAATTTATTACTTATATCACAAGAAATTACTAATGTGAAGTCAATCTATAAATAGGATTTATATACATTTAAGCTTGAAAATGTTCACATGCCAATATTTTGAATAGGCTACTTTTTCCATCTTAAAAATCTTCTTTCAGTTGGCCTCTGAACATAGGGTAAATTACATTATATTAAAATTAATTGTGACAATATTTTTGAGTTTACAATATATTAAAATCAATTGTTAGAAGAGATTGGCATATCAATATGTTGACGATTGATTATTTAAGTATTTAAATCGAACTTTGACTCCCGAGTTTTACTAAATTAAATTAGTCCATGAAACCACCTCTGATCCGATTCAAAATAATGACAATAATAATAATAATAAACCAGCCTGGCGGTTCACGGCGGTCTTCTCGTTCATTCACGGACTTCTCAAAATGAGAAAATCTCACTTATTAGCCTAATGTTTGGTCTATTACTCAGTTAGCAGCCTAACGTTGATGAAACTCACTTAACAACAACTCTTTTGCCGAAATGTCTCACTTGTAGCCAGTCACCGGAAGGTGACTTGCTACAGCAGGTTTCCTTTTTTTTTAAAAAAAAAATCATTTCTAAAAATGTTATTATTTGTAAAAATTCTAAAAATTGTAAAAATTAATTAAAAAACATTTTAAAAATCGAAAAATTAGGAAAAAAAGATAAAAATAATAAAAATTACCTACAACGCTCCAGCACTCCATCCACCTACCCCCAACGGCACACCATCCCCCCCCCCCCCCCGCACCCCCCCGGGCCAAAAAAATTTTTAAAATTTTTTTCTAACTCACTCATAATGCTCCAACCACCCCCGCGTCCCCTCCCCCACCCCCTCCTTTCGCAAAATTTTTTTTAAAATTTTTTCTAACTCATCCATAACATCCTAACCACCCCTGCATCCCCTCTCCCACCCCCGCGCACACCCCAAAAAATTTTAAAAATTTTCAACTCACCCACAAAGCTCCGACCATCCCCCAGAACTCGAAATAATCCAACCCCCCAGTCCAAAAAGAAAATGACAATGTTTTGGGCTGGGGGTTGGATTGTTTGGGGTGCTGAGGGATGGTCGGAGCTTTGTGGGTGAGTTGAAAAAATTTTAAATTTTTTTTGGGGTGTGCGCGGGGGTGGGGGAGGGGACGCGGGGGTGGTTGGGACGTTATGAGTGAGTTTAAAAAAAATTTTAAAAAAAAATTCGCGAGAGGAAAGGGTGGGGGAGGGGACACGGGGGTGAACCGGGTGGTCAGAGCGTTATGAGTGAGTAAGAAAAAATTTTTTTAAAAAAATTTTTGGCGGGGGGTATGTGGGTAATTGTTTTTTTATTTTTATCTTTTTTTCCTAATTTTTTGATTTTTAAATAATTTTTAATTAATTTTTACAATTTTTTAGAATATTTGAATTCCTTTTAAATCACTTTATTCAAAAATACAATTTTATTTTTTTTAATTAAAGTGGTCGCCACGTGTCAACTTCTGGTTTGTCTAAGAAAGTCAACGGCTGGTAAACGGTTGGTCAACGGTCACCTGGCTACAAGTGAGACATTTCGGCAAAAGAGTTGTTGTTAAGTGAGTTTCATTAACGTTAGTCTGCTAACTGATTAATGAGCCCTTAGGCTAATAAGTGAGATTTTCTCTTCTCAAAATCCTTTTCCAATTCTATTTCAAAAGTGTGCTCTATATTGTATTTGAGAACTAGGGCAGGGATTTGGTGTTTCTGCCTGGATATCATGTGTGTAGTCTGTTCAAATATGGCAGGTGTTGTTTTGGCAGGATTGTAATAAAATACACGGGCGCGCTCGTTTCTTGGGTTTGATTTTGCATATATATGTCCGGAGAAGAGGAAGAAAATGCCGCTGAGCTCAAAATTGGTGATGGTAATTACCACCCTGTTCTTCTCAATAGTTCGGATGTATTTTCTTAATCGCGATTTTTTTTTTGCTCATATCTGTAATGTCCTCTACCGATGTACTATTATAAGATGCCTGAATAACCACTTCCCCTTGATAACTAATTCTTGAAGCGGTTGCTGGCTAGTAGACAGTCTCGTTGAGCAGCTGAGATATTGAAGAAAGTTTCAGTAACTTTCTTGCTTTCTTCTCATCTGAGTAAAGAGTAGTTTTAAGAACACTTGGTTTGCGTGTTGAATGTCGGGTAAGGGTGTTTTTATGTTCTCTGAATCATCTGCTGATTTCTTCAATTGAGTTTGTCTCATGTATACTGTGCTGCATATGAAAGACCTTTTTGCTGGTTATATGAATAAAACTTTGAATTGATGGGCGTGAATAACGAAAGCTTGTAACTTTCAGTTGCACTTTTGTTGTATTACTTGTTCCTTTTTTTTGTCATTTGGTTTAGTGCTAAATATGGAGGGAGACCTTAAGAAAAGAGACGATATATTTTGCTGATCGTATGAGTGCTGTTTGTAAATTGTAATGATCCATGCAGAAAATCCATCTAGTGGGACGTCACTTGAGTATTGTTGTTAATTATGCTAAAATATTGGGAGAGAGGAATGTCTGGGAAGTTGACTTTGTTCGATGGTATCAACAAGTAGACTTGAAATGTTAGTTTCTGTTCAGTGCTCAGTCATACACACACACACGTATAATATATGTACATACACACACACACATATACATATATACACATATATATACATATATACACACACATATATATTCTGCGCCTCAATTCTAACTCTCTTCCCCCACCCCAACTTCTCCCAAAAAAAGAAGAAAAGAATAATCAGACACATAAATAAAAGATGATAAAGAAGAGCGCGTAGTATTCTCTTAAATCATATGTGCAACTCTAGCACATGTAGGTCTTCCATTCTTCTTCTCCTGTGTCTTTTTCTCCTTTTAAGGATGCATAGCAAATGGATGTTGGTGCTTTTACGGATATAGTTGTCCCAATCAAAAACCACTCATACTTCCCTTTTTGAAGTGTAGCACACGGCTCTACTGAAATAAAATTCAGCTGAAAACGATAAAAAAAATATCTGAATACACCGTCACATACTTTGACTATCACAATCCATTTCTTCACTAATGCAGAGATGATAACTGATAACTAACTGTCTAACCCTTGAATGGGTAGGAAGTACAAGAAAGAGTGGGCCATTTTTCAAAGTCTGGTTTGCTCGGTTTTTCTAGGAGAGCAATGCTAGAAACAACGAGTGAGATATATACAACACTCAGGCCTTTTCCCACTATATGAGATTAGCCATATGGATAAATCATTTATCTTGCCTTTTATTTAATTTATTTTATGTTTTTATTTTTTTGTTTTGCTTTTTTTGAGTAGTGCCTAAATCCTATCATCATTGTGTTTCAATACCTAATGATAATATACGTCCTTAGAATGTGCAACTTTCAAAAATCTCATATCATTACAACCGTGATTCAAGCTACCTAACATTCTAATGCAAGCTGACAAGCGTAGGATCCACTCTTCCACCTCCAACAACCTTTCCACAAGGGTTTAGGCACAAAGAAGTAAACTTCTCCTTGCTTCCGTTGTGTCGAAATTGCCGGCTTAAGCAATACCTTAGATTCAAGTGTGCGTTTGTAGGCAAACCTTCAATAGGCCCTCCTAGACGGTCACTTCAACCCTTGGCAATCACCCTCAATTTGCTCAAGATTGAGAGATATTAGCCTTGATTTTTAGTGCAAAATCAAGAAAACAAAGTTTCACTCACTTGGAGAAGAAAACACAAAATATTATTGATGAAAAGTTGTCCAATGAGGCCGGCGGCCTTGTGCTATTTATAGGCTGAAAATTTCAGCCAAAAACAATCAAAAAGGAAAAAATAATCTCTATCTAATACCTACCAAAAAGTTAAAAGAGATAAATTGTAATTTTCCTAAAAGAACAATCTTGAAAATGGAATATTCCTTCTCCTACTAATGCAGCCGATTTCTTGCCTTTTTGAGGGATTTTGGAGATCCATTTTTATGGCATGATAATCTCATCTCAATCTTCAAAAGGTTGATTGCAATCCTATCTTGATTGGTTTTGGAATTGTCTCAAATCCTCCTTCTTTTCCTTCCTTTTTATATGACCGTATCATTCCCTCCTTCCTGGAAAAGATTCGTCCCGAATCTTAGCGTGTATGCCATGAGGAATAAAGGTCCTGCAACAAAGATACAAGACACACATGTATGCACATTTTCATCCTAAGATGTTTAGGGTGAATAAGCAACCTAATTAAGAAACATGCACCTTCTAACATGCATAGGTTGATCTTAACATGCATACACAATAGGAAAGTCCTTTTTCGTACGTGTTTAGGATGTATGAAGATGTGACTATCATAATACAACTCAATGTACGCATGCTCACATCCTAGAAATGGTGTTTGAAATGAAGTATTGAACAAGTGCTTCTTCCTAGTATGTTTAGGATGCATGATCATTGAAAGGTCATATTTCTTATGCATGTAAACAACACTCAAGGGAAACACACAAATGTCATATGATGTGGCGTGATTTTGTGACAAATGTGGCGCAATTGGGGTTTTAAGAAATATACCTTGAAGCCTTGAATCAGGTCCTGAACCAGTTGAAATAAACTCTTCCTTGTCATAGAAAGCAGTTTCATTACCATGATTAAACATAGAATTGTCATGTACAATGTGTTTTGAATGTAAATCAGGTATTTCAAATAACGTTGAATCATGTTTATCACATTCAAATAAGGAATCGTTGAAAACATGCCATTCATTCTTTTCTAAGTTATCATGCTTAAGTGTACTATCAAACTCACTTGAAAGCTCACTCACATCATCACTCAAATCATCATGTATGGCACATAGATCAGCATACAATGAATCATCGAAATATGGCAATTCATGAGATAAATCAGCTTGTATGTTATCTACTTCATGCTTAACATTATCAATGCATTCTAGCTCATCACAAAAAGCAGGAGTAGTAACATCTAATTCACGTAAATCAGAATGGGTTACATGCAAATCAAGCTCAACTACTTCGTTATTGTCATTAACGTTCATTTCATTAGAAGTAGGGTTAGATTCATGCAAATTTTTAGTTTCTTCAGTTTGTAATGCAAGTACCCAAGATTCCAATGTTAACTTCATTTCTTCCCATTTCCTTTGTTCTTTTTCTTTTAGGTATGCTTGCCTTGCCTCGAAAGCCATTAGTTGTTCACAACCATCAGCAAGCATAAATAAATGAGCAAGATTTCTATATCTAACGTTAGGTAAACGTTCAATTATTTCATTGTTTAGACCAGCAAGAAATCTAATCATTGTTAGGTTTTTGTTTTCCTTAATATTTGCATGACATAAATGATCTAATAACTCATTGTAGTAATCATGAACACAAAGATCATCCTGTGGAAGAGATTGATGCTTTGGAACTCCTTGTCTCCAATAGCTTACCCAAAGGTCTTGAGTTTGTTCAAAGTGGTACATACGCATGTCAAGATTTTCATACTCTTGCCTAGGGCAGAGTACTCCCCAAATGGTTGGAATGGACATGGTACACATGAAAAGATCAGAAACAACATAGAACACAAGATACCAAAAACAAATAATCTGAACGGGTAATTAGAAATTTTGTGCACTCGTCTATCTTTCTTTTCTCTCTCTTACCACTTTGTTTCTTGATCAATCCGAGGCTAATAAATGTCAAAGAGAGCAATAAAGATAGGTGAATGCCAAGTCTCGTACAATATACCCAATACCGCAATGTAATGCACAGTTTTTACCCAATCTTGTCCAAATCGAATACAACCCACAATGAACCAAAACCGGCTGTTTTGACGCGTATTTGACGTCAAAGAGACGCTGAAATCAGACCCAAACAACTGCTGATCTGCAGCTAAAACAGTCTCCAAAACGCGATAAAACGCTTCGAAATGGTCCGGTTCTCTTCCAACTTGGTGCTGTACTAAATCAGCAAATTCCAGCACCTATATACCCTTAAAAACAGTGGAAAAACAGCTCCAAAACAGTAGAAATCAGCAGTTAAACCGAGTGTCAAAACTCGCAACTTGCACCAAAAAGGATATCAAATCACACCAAAATAGACTCCAACGATTGGGACACCAACTGACAAGCGTAGGATCCACTCTTCCACCTCCAACAACCTTTCCACAAGGGTTTAGGCACAAAGAAGTAAACTTCTCCTTGCTTCCGTTGTGTCAAAATTGCCGGCTTAAGCAATACTTTAGATTCAAGTGTGCGTTTGTAGGCAAACCTTTAATAGGCCCTCCTAGACGGTCACTTCAACCCTTGGCAATCACCCTCAATTTGCTCAAGATTGAGAGATATTAGCCTTGATTTTTAGTGCAAAATCAAGAAAACAAAGTTTCACTCACTTGGAGAAGAAAACACACAAAATATTATTGATGAAAAGTTGTCCAATGAGGCCGGCGGCCTTGTGCTATTTATAGGCTGAAAATTTCAGCCAAAAACAATCAAAAAGGAAAAAATAATCTCTATCTAATACCTACCAAAAAGTTAAAAGAGATAAATTGTAATTTTCCTAAAAGAACAATCTTGAAAATGGAATATTCCTTCTCCTACTAATGCAGCCGATTTCTTGCCTTTTTGAGGGATTTTGGAGATCCATTTTTATGGCATGATAATCTCATCTCAATCTTCAAAAGGTTGATTGCAATCCTATCTTGATTGGTTTTGGAATTGTCTCAAATCCTCCTTCTTTTCCTTCCTTTTTATATGACCGTATCAACCAATGAGGCCGGCGGCCTTGTGCTATTTATAGGCTGAAAATTTCAGCCAAAAACAATCAAAAAGGAAAAAATAATCTCTATCTAATACCTACCAAAAAGTTAAAAGAGATAAATTGTAATTTTCCTAAAAGAACAATCTTGAAAATGGAATATTCCTTCTCCTACTAATGCAGCCGATTTCTTGCCTTTTTGAGGGATTTTGGAGATCCATTTTTATGGCATGATAATCTCATCTCAATCTTCAAAAGGTTGATTGCAATCCTATCTTGATTGGTTTTGGAATTGTCTCAAATCCTCCTTCTTTTCCTTCCTTTTTATATGACCGTATCACATTCTCACTTTAATATTATACTCTTTACAAGACATCGGCTTTATGAGTCAACTTTTTCCACTGTGGTCTATCACTGACTATAGGCTCTCCAATTGTCACATAAGTCATATCCGTCCTTATTGTCCCTTTCTGTGTCTTATTTGGTCTCCCTCTCTTATGTTTAACATACACTTCATTCATTATCTCGCACCGCCTAACAGATGTTTCTGCAGAGCGCCTTTGTACATGTCTATATCATCTTAACTTTGACTCCTTAATATTCTCATCTATGGGTGTAGAAATATATAGGAAATTTATATATTGAATTGTATAGTATGGAGTATACTTGTACAGTGTATACGAATGGTACAGTAGTTTTATATAGTGGATAGGAAGTTGCCTAGGCTGTAGATGTATTATTACCGTTGTAATATAGCCGTTGTAACTCGTCCTCATCACCTAGTATAAAGAGGACTGATTGTACATAAAACAATAACTGAAATCCTTTTCAGTTTTTCTACTGCTGTTGCTCAAACTCTCAATTAGCTCCAAATTTATTTAAATTTTATATGGTACCAGAGCTTTTATAGTGAAGGAGGAAAGAAAAATTCTCTGTTATCTGATCTTCTTCTTGCTCTTGATATCAGATACATATATATTTCATCTACTTGAATTTCAACTTCCAATAAATTCTGTTATCCAGATTTCATTATTGTCTGGGAGGAAGTTGTGATTACAGAAGAAGAATAGATTATGTGGTGAAAGATACTCTGTTTTTACTCAGTTCTTTGAACGATTCTGAATCGTTCTTCGTGAAAGAAAAACACTGAGAAGAAAAGAAAGTAAAGGAGTCAGCTGGAAAATTTGTTTCAGATTTGTTTATGATCACTGAAAACATTTGCCATTGAAATTGTGACAAGTGTCCACCAAGTGGCTGAGTTGAGAGGAAATATATTCCTAGATTTCTTTCGATCTTTCTCGGTCTCTTACGAAATTGCGAAATTGCTGTCCTCGGTTTCTTGAATTTTTTAATTTTTAAAGGACAGATAATATACATGCAGTCCTCCACGTGTTTACCACTTGCATAAAAATCTGGCCATTGTTTTTTGTTTTTTTTCCCTACGTGTTTACCACTTGCTGTCAATTTAACTTTACCATTATTTTAACAATTGCTTTATCCCACTTGCTGTCAATTTAACTTTTGCTTTACCCAACGATTGCATGCGTTCTTTTTCTTTTTCCTTGGGTTCTTCAGTTTTCTCTTAGAACTCTTATATAATACACCGCAGCTCACGTGGTACTCATCACGCGTGTACTCATAGCATAGCCTGTTATTTTTGCTTTTTTTATGATAAATTTACAAAAACCAAAACATCACATCCGCCAAAAGTTATCCCTACCTAGTGTACTTTCTCTTCTACCTTGTCAAAATCGGTCTATTCTAAAATCATTTTTTCCCAACTACTTCGTCTCATCTTCTCTATGTAAAGACCTTCAACCTACACACGTTATCTTCATCCTCCCTTTATCTCTTCGTGATACTGTAAAACTCTTAACTTCATCTCTGTCTGATTCCTAGACCTACACAACCCTCACCTCATTCTCAAATGTTCCAACCTCGCATGCAGAAGAATTGGGGACAAACTCCGAGACAAACTTCAAGTTTTTCTCTTAACTGGGGACCATCAAAGGGGGCTGTTGTGAATACAGCAAATCTTCAGGATTCGTCTCATTCCCAACTTCCAACACGAAGCCAGATAGAAGCATTGTTACAGTTACTTTCAAAGAAGCTACTGACTGAAGGGTCTCAAATGTTGGGGCAAGAACTGAGTCAATCCGATGCTGGTACCATGCAAGCCACTATGGCATCTACAGGTATTTGGTCATATGAAAAAAGGTCCTCCTGGATTATTGATTCAGGGGCCTCAGATCATATGACCTTTAATCTTTCTAGCCTACATACATATAGAGCATTCCAATGTCAAAAAACAGTTAAAATTGCTAACGGAGGAAATCTCCAGGTGTTTGGAACTGGAACTGTGTATCTTACACCTACTTTAGTACTGCATGATGTTTTATATGTGCCAAAACTGAACTTCCATCTAATATCTATTGGTAAACTAACTAGTGATAATAATTGTTTAGCATTGTTCTCATCCTCTACGTGTTGGCTTCTACAGAAAACTACGTTGAAGATGATTGGCAATGCTAACAAATTAAAATGGCTTTACATCATCAAATCACAAGATAGAGAACAATTACTGGATGCTATTAATTGCTATAGGAACTTGTTTTGCAATAGAATTGATCATGGCACTGTATGTAATGGCTCAATGACTTCACTGTACAGTTTAAAGCCTAATTCCGATTCTAGGTCCAAGCATATGGACGATATTTTGCTATGGCATAATAGATTAGGGCATCCTAATTTTGTGTATCTTAAGAAATTAATGCCAGACTTGTTTGATAAAGTAAATGTTCATACTTTGAAATGTGAGACATGCATAATAGCAAAACAAACCCGTGTGAGTTATTTACCAAAAATGTATGAACCAAGTTCTCCATTTTACTTAGTCCATACGGACATATGGGGGCCATCCAAAGTGGCAACGATAAATGGAGCAAAGTGGTTCATACTATTTGTTGATGACCACACTAGGGTAACATGGGTCTATCTAATGAAAAATAAAACTGAAGTGGGAAAGATCATTAAGAACTTTATTAGTCTGATACAAAACCAGTTCAATACAACTATAAAAGTACTTAGAAGTGATAATGGGGCAGAATATCTTGATAAAGAGATAAAAGAGCATATGACTAATATCGGAATACATCATCAGACTTCATGTGTTTATACTCCTCAGCAGAATGGCATTGCAGAAAGGAAAAATAGGCATTGGAAGTTGCTAGGTCCATTATGTTTGCTATGAATGTACCAAAATTTTATTGGGGGGAGACTATTCTTACTGCAACTTACCTAATAAATCGTATGCCATCTAGAGTATTACATTTTAATACTCCTAAGCAGTGCATGATTATAGCATATCCATATTCTAAGTTATTCTCTGAATTACCTTTTAAAAATTTTGGTTGTGTAGCTTATGTGTATACACCTCTTCATCTAAGAACAAAGTTAAATAAGAAAACAGTACGGTGTATTTTCCTGGGATATTCAAACACTCAAAAAGGATATAAATGTTATTGTCCTATTACAAGAAAAATGATAGTATCTTTGGATGTGGTCTTTGATGAATATCATGCATATTATGGCTCTAATGATCTGAAGTCAGCGTCAGGAAGTGATATGCAAAGTTACTGGTCCATTTTGGATATTGCAACATCAGATCTACCTTCTTACTCTACTAACAATTTCAATTCTGAAAGACAACAGGAAAATACGACAGTTTTTGACAATGAACAGGAAGCTGGACGAGCTGAAATGGTACCAGTTTCTACAAATAACACAACTGAAGAAAACAGGCAGGTGAGTAGGCAGGAAGGACCTATTACAAGAGTCTATACTAGGAGGAACAATACCACAGGTGGACTGCAGGTACTCACGCCTGAGAATTCTGGTAATAATGTTACGGATCATATTGACAATCTGCCCATTGCATTGAGAAAAGGTACTCGTGAGTGTACAAAACATCCCTTGTACTCTTTTCTGGCATATGATAAATTAGGACGTAATTTAGGAGCATTCACTAGTAGTCTAGATAGACAATGGATACCCGCTAACATTAATGAAGCTTTAACAAGTCCTAGTTGGAAGAATGCTGTGGAAAATGAATTAGCAGCACTATTAAAAAACAGAACCTGGGATATAGTTCCTATTAAACCCGGAATAAGGCCTGTAGGATGTAAATGGGTTTTTTCACTCAAATACAACACAAATGGAGTGATTGTTCGTCACAAGGCAAGGCTAGTAGCTAAAGGTTTTACCCAAACGTATGGGATAGATTATGTAGATACTTTTGCACCTGTGGCTAAACTTAATACCATTCGTATTATTTTTTCTGTTGCTGTGAACCTTGACTGGCCTTTGTTTCAATTAGATATTAAAAATGCGTTTTTAAATGGGGATTTGCATGAAGAAGTATATATGGATATTCCTCCTGGACTTAAAGATAATCAGAATAAGAATTTGGTATGTAGACTTAGAAAATCTTTGTATGGACTTAAGCAATCTCCAAGAGCATGGTTCAAAAGATTTACAACGGCAGTAGTGAAATATGGATTTACACAAACTCAAAGTGATCATACATTATTCATTCGTTCTTCTAGTACCCATTGTATTACTGTACTCATTGTGTATGTAGATGACATAATACTTACTGGAAATGATCATATAGGAATAGAAAAAATAAAGAAACAATTATCTGATGAATTTGAAGTTAAAGATCTAGGAAAATTGAGATATTTTTTGGGAATGGAAGTAGCTAGAACTAGTAACAGCATGTGCATTTCACAAAGGAAATATATTTTAGATTTACTAAGTGATACTGGTATGTTAGGTTGTAAGCCTGCTATCACTCCAATGGAACCTGGATATAAACCTAATAAAGACTGGAATAACACACCTACGGATAAATTGAGATATCAACAACATGTAGGAAAACTTATCTATTTATCACACACACGACCCGATATATGTTATGCTGTTAGCTTTGTGTCACAATTCATGCATAACCCAACGTGTGAACATCTAAATGCTGCTTTGAGAATTCTCAGATATTTGAAGGCTGCACCCGGACAAGGTTTATTGTTTAAAACAACTGCAGATAGGAACCTTCTTGTATTTACAGATGCAGATTGGGCAGGATCAAGAATTGACATGCGGTCTACTACAGGATATGGTACATTTTTATGGGGCAATTTAATTACATGGAAGAGTAAGAAACAAACTGTTGTTTCAAGAAGCAGCGCCGAAGCAGAATTGCGTGCATTAGCACTTGGACTTTGTGAAGGACTTTGGATAAAAAGAGTGGTCACTGAACTAGGCCAAACTGTTGTCACTCCCATCAAAATTTACTGTGATAATATTTCTGCAATCAATATGGCTGAGAATCCCATACAACATGACAAATCAAAGCATGTGGAAATCGATAGACATTTCATACGCGAGAAGATTGAAGACCACATTATCAAAATAGAGCATGTTTCATCAAATGAACAAGTGGCAGATATCTTCACTAAACCTGTTTCTACAAAGATTTTTCTTACATTGGTAAACAAACTTGGTTGTATCAATATCTACACCAAGTTTGAGGGGGAGTGTAGAAATATATAGGAAATTTATATATTGAATTGTATAGTATGGAGTATACTTGTACAGTGTATACGAATGGTACAGTAGTTTTATATAGTGGATAGGAAGTTGCTTAGGCTGTAGATGTATTATTACCGTTGTAATATAGCCGTTGTAACTCGTCCTCATCACCTAGTATAAAGAGGACTGATTGTACATAAAACAATAACTGAAATCCTTTTCAGTTTTTCTACTGCTGTTGCTCAAACTCTCAATTAGCTCCAAATTTATTTAAATTCTATAATGGGAGCTACCCCAACCTTTCTCCTTATATCTTAATTTATTACTTTATCTTTTCTTGTATGTCCACATATCCATCTTAAAATTTTCATTTCTGGTACGCACATTTTTTGTTCATGCTCATAATTAACTGTCAAACAATCAGACCTGTACAACCGTGCGGGTCATCTACAAATAACATGCTCCACGGAACTGTCTTGAATGTGTCGAATGAACTCATCTATAAATAAAGCAAATAAGTACGAGCTTAATGCAGATTCTGTTAGAATATGAAATGTTTTGATGAAATTAAAAGATATTTGAAAAAGAGTGAAAAGGTATTTTATACTTTGAAAAGTGAAACAAAATGAGAAAGACACTGTGAGACATAGATCTCTCACATAGATTGATCTATGTATACATAGATCTCTCACACCCTCTATATATTGAAGAAGCTTAGATGAGTCATTTATACACTTTCATTCTCTTTAAGCTTCATCCCACATTGTTGTAAAAAGATCTCAAAGGTGCAAAAATGCTTAAAGCTCATTAAACCCTTTTTGCTTGTTTTCATTGTTATATTGTGGGAATAGAATTCTAATACAAGAGGAACCAAACATGTTTGATCTCTTGCTTGTGATTTATACTTATTTGAAAGTGTAATTTCACTACTTTCCCAAAACCCATTTGGTGAAAGTTCTTTGGTAGAATTTCGTTGAAGTTGCGAAGAAGCAAAAAGTGGTTCTTGCTTGTAGCTGCTGTTGTTGATGTTGTAGAAAGTGTTTGTGCAATAAGCTACTGTTGTTAATATTGCACACAATGTTTGTGCAATAAGCTGCTATTGTTGTAGTTGATGTTGCACTAAGTGTTTGTGCAATGAGTTGTTGCTGCTGTAGTTGTCATTTGCACTATTTATTAATGTAAATGTTGCTATTATTGTCCTTGTTCCTTTTTAAAGGTAATAAGAAAGTTGCTGTTTAGAATTCACTTTGGAAACAAAGTGGTAGTAGAGTAGAATCAAAGAGATTCAAACCACTCTAAATTGTGTGTCTGAAACTCATGATCTCTCATCTTTTTCTTTCTTATTTTGGAGAGCATTTGCGTTGAAGTGAGCTAAAACAAGAAAATTTTGAAAATTGCCCAACACTTTATTCATCTTCCCTCTAGAGTGATTGTCACAGACCTAACAGATCTTTGGTGTAAACCGGCTGTAAGAGAACTTTAGGGTTAATCTTCATAGGGTCCTTACGTTTGTTGTCGCGTTCTCATACATGTCTTTAATAATTTCGATATATGCTACTCTGTTGAATTATTGATGTAAATAATAGTGTAAATATTGTAGGTTATTATTTGTTATTTTTAGTTGTTCTAGAGTTTGTGGTAGGGACCACCATTTGTAGGTTATAACGGTAACCTCTTTGGTGAAAATATAAAAGGGGACTCACTGTAAATACAATGCAATGCTGAAATAATGTTTCAGTTCCTTTCTTGCTGCTCAATCTCTTCTTAGTAAAATTGTTTATCTTGAACTTGTTCATGGTATCAGAGCTAAAGACCTCAAATTGATTATCTCCGGAGGTTTAAATATTCTGTCTTGTTTAAATTCTGATTCATCCTCTGAACATTTGAATTTATTACATCGTCCAAAGGATATTCTTTCACGCTCTCTATTTTTACATTTACAGAATCTTCATTCTGAGATACGAGTTGTTTTTCTCTCTCTCTCTCTGATTCTCATATTACAACCCTAATAACTGCTGAGTTCCTTTGTTAAATTTCTGCAGCATTTTCTTTATAATATGCAGCTGTAGAGGTATTGTATCTTTTGCATACTGGAACATGCAGATCATTATTCAAGATCTCCTACTTCTGTTTGTTGCGGGATAGTTATACAGGGGAGTCTCACATTCTCTGCATGTTGTCAATCTTCTCAGATAATTGGGGCAGTGATACAATTTTTCATCTCCTTGCTCTCTTGTCAGAAGAAAGATTCATCCTCTTCATTTCCAAACTTGTTGATCCGGTTCTGTTTTCATACAAGGAAATTCTCAGTTTCAGAAATCTTTGATCCAGTTTTGTTTTTCAAACAATCTTCAAAGAAATTCCCAGAAGTCTTCAGAAAAGCGGTTGCTAGAATTTTCCATTTTATTATTCTTTATTATTTATATAGTTTTTTTAAAAAAATATTTTTTTAACGGGTTTACCACTTGCATGCACAGAGTTTTCTTCCAGAGACACGTTTTCTCCTCAGGGACAGGTTCCCTCCAAACAAGTCCCATCATTGAGGACACCTAGAACGCATGCAACCCACTTCTCCACTTATTCTATTTTCTTGCCTATTTTTTATCTTTATATTTATTATTATTTCACCTCAGTTGTTTTTTCCACCAATTACAAGGAAACACGTTTTTTTACTCTTCATCATTTCGTCTTAGTCCTCTTTTTGACGGTACCACTTTTTCTTCCTACTTTATTTCCTAGCATCCCATCAGAGTTTTTTTTATTTTCACTATTCACCGACACGTTGCACATTGAACACACCAACTTCCTTAGACTTACTTGTCCTATACAGACATTTTGTTTTCTTCCTCTATTTTCCAGAGCGCGTTCCTTCACCCCTGCACTTCTTTCTCTATATTATCACTTTCTTTCTTTACTCATCGCTCTATCATTTCCCTGATTTCAAAATGATCTTTAGCTGCTTTCAACTATAACACAATGGCTGAACCTTCCTCCTCCATCGAAACTTCTGCTTCTCGTTCTTCATCTGAAGAAACACCCACTCAAAATCCACCTCCAAGTTCCTTTGATGCACATTCTATAATGATTACCAACCATAAGCTCACTGGAACAAACTATCTGTCTTGGAGTAGAGCTGTAGAAATGTTTGTGGTAGGAAGAGGCAAGGATGATTACTTGTACGGTAATATCATCATTCCAACTTCTGCTGACCCACAGTTTAGACAGTGGAGATCAGAAAATTCTATGATCATGTCATGTCTTATTAGCTCCATGACTCCAGAAATAGGTGATAACTTTATGTTATACACTACTGCAGCTGAAATATGGCATGCAACAAAAGAATTTTATTCTAAAAAGGATAATGTTGCAGAGATCTACGAGTTGGAAGCCAAGCTTCAAGAGATTCGTCAAGGAGATAACTCGGCTATCACATACTATTCTCAGCTAACTAAACTTTGGCAACAGATCGACACATTCGAGACGATTGCATGGACAACAACTGCAGATGAACTTCTGTTTAAACAGTTTATTGAAGTAACAAGGGTGTTTCATTTCCTAAATGGGCTTAACTAAGATTTAGACTCTGTACGCAGCCGGATACTTGGTATGAAACCTTTACCCACTCCGAATACGGTTTTTTTCTGAGATAAGACATGAAGAAAGCTGTATCAAAGTTATGATGGGCTCTCAGTCCAGTTCAAATCTGGAAGGCTCAGCCCTTATCTCTGCCACATCTAATCCTACTGGATCTTCTCAATCTACTGATCACATTGGCTGTACTATAAGACGAAGTTCTGGTGGAGGGTCAAATAACAGATATAGACCCCCCTTGCCCGTATGTAAGTACTTGTTAAAAAAAAAACTTGCCACTGTGTGGATGACTGTTTCAAACTCCAGAGAGTAAAACAATTTCAACAATAGATACAAGGAGGACAGAATCAAGGAAGCAGATTTCCTTCATCTCCTCAAGGATAGAATTCTCGCAGCATGAATTCTGGATGGGGTCAACCACCTAATAAGGGTCAGACAACTCGTTTTTCTCCCAATTGGGGACCATTCAAAGGAGCCTTAGCAAGTACCTCTAATTCCTCAAATACTGCTGAACCACAGCTTCCCACACAAGAGCAGTTGGAGGATCTACTACATCTTCTCTCCCAAAAGCAGTCGGCTGGGAATACATATATGTCTGGATCTGAGTTTGATCAATCAGCTCCCATGTAAGCTACTATGGCATCAGCAGGTATCAGGTCAAATGGGCAGAGGTGTTCTTGGATTATAGATTCAGGAGCCTTTGACCATATGACCTTTACATTCTCTTCACTATGTGCATATAAAGCATTTCCTCAGCCTAAAACTGTTAAGGTGGCTAATGGTGTAGATCTTCTTGGCTTTAGGAGTAGGAACTGTCTACTTAACTCCTACACTAATATTGCATGAGGTCCTGTATGTTCCAAAATTAAATTTTCATCTAGTTTCCATAGGTAAATTAACTGCTGATAACCATTGTGCAGCATTGTTCTCATCCTCTACATATTGATTTCTGCAGAAAACTACGTGGAAGATGACTGCCAATGCTAACAAATTAAACGGGCTTTACATCATCCAAACACAAGAAAGTGAAAACGTATTGGATGCCATTAAGTACGATAAGAAGCTGGCTTACAATAGAATCGGTTCAGAAACTGGATGTAGTACTTCTCATTCCAGTTTAGGTGCTAATTCTTATAATAGATCTAAACAGGTGGATCACATTTTGTTATGACATAGTAGGTTGGGTTACCTCAATTTTTTGTACCTCAAAAAGTTAATGCCAGAACTGTTTTCTAGTGTGGATGTTCATAGTCTAAAATGTGAAATATGCATTCTAGCAAAACAAATTAGAGTTAGTTGTTTGCCTAGAGGATATATACCTAATACTCCATTTAATTTAGTGCATTCTGATATATGGGGACATTCAAAGGTAGGAACATTAAATGGATCTAAATGGTTTGTTACATTTGTTGATGACCACACTCGGATCACTCGGTTTTATTTAATGAATCACAAAACAAAGGTAGGAGCCATATTTAAAAATTTTGTTACACATAAGAAATCAATTTAATACTACCCTGAAAGTACTAAGGAGTGATAATGGTACTGAGTATCTTGATAGAGACATGAAAGCATACATGATAACTAATGGGATTCATCATCAAACCTCATGTGTGTATACTCCACAACAAAATGGAATAACGGAAAGAAAGAATAGACACTTGCTTGAGGTCACGAGATCCATAATGTTTGCTATGAATGTTCAAAATATCTCTGGGGAGAGGCTTTATTAACTGCTACATACTTAATTAATCAAATGCCTTCCCGGGTCCTCTCATTTATTACACCAAAACAGTGTTAACTTCAGTTGTATCCTAATTTAAAAATGTTATCTATATTACCATACAAGATGTTTGGATGTGTTGTCTATGTATTTGTACCACCTCATCTGAGAACTAAATTGGATCAGAAGACAATTCAGTGTATTTTTTTTGGGATATTCTACTACTCAAAAAGGGTACAAGTGTTATTGTCCTCTAACTAAGAAGATGTTTGTTTCTTTGAATGTAATCTATGATGAGCAACATGCTTATTATCCTCTTAAAGACTCTGATTCTAAACTGGAAAATAATCTTGCTAATTATTGGAGTATTCTTGATATTGTTGCACCTGGTTTTCCTAATGTGTCCAATGAGTCATCAGGAACAAGTTCTATTCCAGCTGAGGACGAAAATAATGAACAGAAAACTGGAAATCAGTTGAATATTGGGTTTGACAATGTTCATCCTCTTATAATCCGGGTCTATATCCGACGCAATAATAACACCGCAGGATTACAAGTTCTTCCCACTTGTGATGAAACTGGTAGCATCTCTCCTACTCCTAGTCATAATGATAATTTCCCAATTGCATTAAGGAAAGGGGTTCGTACATGCACTAAACATACTTTATATACAGTTATGGCATATGATAGATTAGGAAGTAGGATCAGTATCTTTACTTGCAATTTGGATATACAATATATTCCATCCAGTATAGGTGAAGCCCTCCAGAATCCTGTTTGGAGTGCAGCAGTAATGAGGAGTTACAAGCACTACATAAAAACCGAACATGAGATCTAGTGTCTCTAAGAGAGGGAATAAAAATTGTTGGGTGTAAATGAGTTTTTTTTTATAAAGTATAACACCAATGGTATTGTTATAGGCACAAGGCTCGATTGGTAGCTAGAGGATTTACTCAAACTTATGGAATTGATTAGATAGATACCTTTGCTCTTGTTGCTAAACTTAATACTATTCTTATTATTTTTACTTTAGCTATTAATCTTGATTGGCCGTTGATTAAATTGGATGTCAATAATGCTTTTGTAAATGGTGGTCTACAGGAGGAAGTATATATGGACATACCACCAGGACTTAAAACCAGTGAAACCAGCATCTAGTATGTAGACTTAGAAAATCATTATATAGGTTAAAACAATCACCTAGGGCTTGGTTTAGGAGATTTACACAAGCAGTTGTTAAATCCAGGTGTACTCAAACCCAAAGTTATCATACTTTATTTATTCGTTTTTCTACTACTACAGCTTTCACTATACTTGTTGTGTATGTGGATGATATAATACTTACTGGAAATGATTATGCAGGCATCCAAAAGACTAAGCATCAACTATCTGTCGAATTTGAAGTTAAGGATCTTGGGAGTTTAAGAAACTTCTTAGGCACTGAAGTAGCAAGAACTAAAAATAGCATGTGCATTTTCCAAAGAAAATATATACTAGATTTGTTGAATGAAACTGGCATGTTAGGTTGTAAGCCGGCTGTTACTCCAATGGAACCCGGTCATAAACCATTGAAACACTCGGATAATACTCCTACTGATAAATTGCGATATCAACAGTTAGTAGGGAAACTTATTTATTTATCTCACACACGACCTGGTATTTGTTATGCTGTTAGTTATGTTTCACAATTTATGCATAATCTAACTACTTCACATCTTAAGGTTGCCTTAAGAATTATCAGATATCTGAAAGCTGCACCCGGACAATGTCTCTCATTTATTAAAAATACTGACAGCCAGTTACTCATTTACACTGATGCAGATTGGGTCGGGTCTAAAATGGATATGCACTCTACCACTAGTTATGGTGTATTTTTATGGGGTAATATAATAACTTGGCGTAGCAAAAAACAAGCAGTGGTATCTAGAAGCAGCGCGGAAGCAGAATTGCAGGCTTTAGCACTAGTTCCATGCGAAGGTATATGGATAAAAAGGGTACTTGAACTATACCAAAGGGCTATAATGCCAATCTGCATCTACTGTGATAATATCTCTTCTATCAATATGGCTGAAAATCCTATACAAAATGATAAATCCAAGTACGTGGAGATCGATAGACACTTTGTGAGGGAGAAGATCGAAAGCAACGTCATCAAACTCGAATATACACCCACTAGCAATCGAATAGCTGATATTTTTACGAAACCAGTGTCCACACGTACATTTCTGAATCATGTAATCAAGCTTGGTTGTATAAACATATACATCAAGCTTGAGGGGAGTGTTGAATTATTGGTGTAAATAATAGTGTATATATTGTAGGTTATTATTTGTTATTTTTAGTTGTTCTAGAGTTTGTGGTAGGGACCACCACTTGTAGGTTACAACGGTAACCTCTTTGGTGAAAATATAAAAGGGGACTCACAGTAAATACAATGCAATGCTGAAATAATATTTTAGTTCCTTTCCTGCTGCTCAATCTCTTCTCAGTAAAATTGCTTATCTTGAATTTGTTCATACTCTAACACCTTTCTTTTCAAGTACTCTTCACAGGATCTTTGTGGAACTTTATCATTTAACGTTTTTAGTCAATGAAAATCATATTCAAATCCCGTTTCTTCTCTTGATATATCTTTATTAATCTTCTCAAGAGATGAATACCATTTATGGTGGATCTTTCTAGCATAAATCTGAATTGGTTTTGGGATGCACTAGTCTCTTTGCGAAGTTTTTTATCAATCACTCATTCCCAAAGCTTCATTTTGTGGCTCATTAATTTAATTTCTCTATAATTTGTACAATCTTTTATATCTCCTTTGTTTTTATACAAAAAATATAAAAATGCTTTTCCTCCACTGGGCAGACATCTTGGACTTCACAATCTTGTTAAAAATATCTGTGAGCCACATAAATCTATTCTTCCATAGGTATTTCCAAGCCTCAATTGGAATATCCTAAGAACTAATAGCTGTACCATTTTTTATCATTTCAAAGTATCGTCTACCTCTTGTAATCAAACTCTCCTGCTATGTGTTAAGTTTCTATCATCTTCAAAGTTGCATACCTCGTCCAGTACGAGTTCATCTCCCACCAATTTATTAAAAAGTTTCTCAAAGTTCATTCTCCATATATCTTTTATTGTCATTTTCGCTAACAAAATCTAGCTATCTGCATCTTTAACGAATTTAACTTGAGTCAAATATCTTGTATTCCTTTCTCTTGCTTCTAGCAATTTATAAAAATTTCTTTCACTTTCTTCCGTGTCCAACTGCTTATTAAAATCTTCCAACGTCTTTGATTTGACTTCACTTGCGGGATGTTTAACTAGTTCTCTTGGTTTTTTTACTGTCTTACACGTCTTTTTTCCACCATTAAGATTCGTTATTTGCAGGTGCTCAATCTTTTGACTCGATCTTTCAAATTCCACCATTTTATCTTGGGTTGTATAGGCTTTGTTTTCTTAATCTTCTATGTTGGATACGGACATCTTACGCTTCAAGATGGTGTTGCATTGTTAAACTTTCTCCTAAGATCACTTTGCAGTCCTTACAAGCTTTTTAATTTCTCCCACGTGACGTAAAATAGTCTGGCTGCATCTTATTTGATCTACTTTTGAATGTAATCAAGTGTTCATCTCTTTTTTGAAAAAATGTATTAGTCATTATAATGTTATAAGCTATTGTGAAATCCAAATCTTCTTTCATCGTTTCTGTTTCTAAAATCAAGTCTACCATGTACCTCATTGTGATGTTTATTATCTTTACCACATATCTATTTAAATCTCCTCCGATATAAATCTTCTCACCCGTTAGAATTTCACGCACTACATCTTTAAAAGCCCCCTGAAATGAAACCTTTATAGTCTTCTCTAAACCCACTTGATGAGGATATACGCTAATAATATTGATTTTTTTATGCACCAACTGAAGGCTATAATTCTATCTCATTTCCTAGTAACACATACTACTTCGTCTCTTAATAAGACATCTATAATAACCTCAACTCCATTTTAAATCCTGAATTGTCAAGCATTGTAACTTTATGAGCTATCCACTTTATCTCTTGCAAACATAAAATATTTAATTTTCTTTTTGCACCGTATCCGCTATCTTCATTGTCTTTCCCAGTAGAGTTTCAATGTTCCATGTTCCTAGTTTAATACTCCTATCTAACCTAGTTTTCCCTATTAGTATCTGACTTACGGTCTAAAATCTCTTGCTTATTTTTCACTACATCCAAGTTCTCTAGGAGATGAGCGGTCATAGCTCAATTGTCGTCGCATTCGGACTATGCGATGGGAACCCTTGCTTATTTGACACTACATCAAAGCCTCCTAAATGCAGCTTGCCGAGACACCGCATTCGAACCATTTGATGCATTGCGTATGAGGAACATCCTGTCATTAGTGCAATTTCTTGTTTGATCCATAACCTTGTGTGACAAAGATTCACCCTGGCTGTTAACAAAACGCAACCTTCCTTTACTCGAGTTTGAGACCAGCAAGTCGAAAACTCGACCAAACAGAGTTAACGATTGAGATATATACATACAACGAAATTTTATTATAAACAAATATTGTCATGGGTGTTCTGCATCTCCGTTTGGGAAATAGCGGAAGGGATATAGTAAAGTGAAGCATATCAGGTGAGTGCTCAGATTTCTTAGAATTTTGTGATTGGTTTTTTGAAATAATAGTGTGATTCCATGGAGCTTTTGTGATGAAAAAGAATTGCCGCCGGTGGAGGGTTGATCTTCGAGGAGAGGCTCATGTTTTGAAGTATTTCATAGGTTCTTAAATTGTGTCACTCATAATGAATGATATCTTATCACAAGATAACTTATTATTGGTTGTTAATTCAGATACTTGATTACATAAAAAATGGCTAGTAATCATGGCTTTTGTAAGGTGTGCACTTGGATGAAGCTTTCCTTGCGCTTTAATATGAAAATGCACACCACTTCAGCATTGCCTTGCATCACTTATGCGAGTTGAACCGCCTAGGATTCAAACTGAAGCCTATGGGAGTAATTAACACTTTTGGCAGTTTTGTGTATGAAGTGTTTTGTACCACACGTCTCATGTAAATTTATAGCATACGTGTGTGATATATGACTTTTTGCAACATGCAGGAACATGACCATTAGGATTTGTTAGTTCCCCGTTCACGCTGTGATGTGATTGAGTTTAAGCTTATGATATTCCACTGGTGTTAGATATAGAAAACTTATGATATTCCACTAGTACATATTCTTATTATTGAGCTAACTATGAAGTATATATAGAGCCGAGAGTCTCACTGGAAGCAAACTATCTATCCCTTGGGGTGGAGGTATTGTTTGTCTGCCACTCACCCTTCCCAGACTCTAACGATAGCTTTTGCTGTCGTTGGGATATACTGGGTATGATTGATTGCTTGATTGATATAAGAGAAGATATTCTAGTATTGTCATTATCGAGATTTTGAACTTCTTGATGCATTCAAGTTAAAATGGAAGTCTTGGCTTTCCGGAAGCGTCTTGTTGTTAACCATCTGTCTTTTGAGTTACTTTGGTGTAATTTGCATTTTTGAGCATGTAATTTTTCTTCCTATCACCTCTGATGTCCATTCTGAACTTGTCACGTGTATGATTGCATTATATTTTGTCCTTACTCCACTTCCAATTATTTTAACTTCCCTCTATTGGGAATTTGATTATAGTTGTCACTGTCAGTTATAGTATTGTTAAAGCCTTTTGTGGATCCAACCACAATTCTCGACCGAAGGTTGCTTGCTCCTGTGAGGATCGGTAACACTTTATTTTAAGGGGCCAAAAAATGTTCATATTTATCATAATAAGCCGGCCATTAAACCAAGCAAAGCTTTCCACTCTGGATAGAATTATCCATATAAAAGAAATCCCGAATGAGCATTTCTATTAGAAGTTGTGAAAAAAATAATGAAATTAATAAATCAGTGACAAAGTGAAATAAACTGTCCTAGTTAACTCGAGGTTTATTATTCTGAAAAGTCCTCCTGTGTGAACTGCATTTCCCCCCCTTGAAATCTGATTATGCACTAATTAAGTGGAGGATGAGGGGTCGGCTACATTTTCTATGAATATTAATTTCGGGATCTATTTATTAACCTAGTAATGTAAATGTAATGTACTTTGATCCTTTCTGCATGTTCCTGCCTGTATCCCCCCTCCCCCGCCCCCTCTTTTTTTTCTCTCTCTCTCTCTCTCTTCTGTCTTTCTTGTTCCTCTTATCTGTGATATATATTAAATTCTATCTCTTTCCTTGTTTACAGAGTTCCTGAAGGCCAAATGTCTGATGAATTGTGAAGTGTCCCTGATCCTGGAACGTAAATATGAGCAGCTTCAGCAAATGTCTGAAGATCCAGTGAACCAAATGTCGCAGTGAGTACACTGTGCTACCTACACCTTTAATTCCATAATTGTACAGGAGCTCTTGAGCTTGCTTACTTTTCCTTGATTCGCTTCGTCCTTAAGCTTTAAGATGATTGGCCTTTTCAAATTATAAAATACTTCACAATGTCATGCTGCATATACTTGCTGGGCCACATGGATCATGAGTATGTGTTCTCTTTATTTAAAAAAACTATATCTCAATCAAGTTAGAGAGAAGTATTTGTCTACCTACCGTACTAAAATTTTCTTGTTCATCCTGATTAAGAGCAATAAATGCATCACAACTGTCAGATGCACGTTTAAACCGTCAGGAAAGTTTGTCAACATATTTTTCTTTCGGGAAATTTCCTTGCTTGATCTCTATTACTGCTGTTCATTTCCTAGTCACAATCTAAAGGTGTGACAGCTGGAGAGTATGCTTTTTACCTGCCTCTGCGTGTTAAAGGCATACCTGGTATATGCATTTCCTTAAGATGACATTTTTTACTTTTCCCCCCCTTCTGAATGTAATTGGAAACCATGTAAAATGAATCATTCTGAAATAACAGAGCTCAGGAAATATACTTTTTAGTTCTGTGTCATGGATTTAGTACGAGTTCCTCGTAAAAGTAAATCTAGTCATTTTGGCAATCTACATGTGTTGCATGTCTCTTTTTGTGGTGTAAATAATTTGGATAGCATGCTTGAACAATTTCTTCAAAAGTCCATAGCATCTTAGGTTGGACTTTTAGGTTCTGTCTTTATATTTCTAACAAATCCAAAAAGTAAATATCACTATATGCAAATTTAGTTTTTAGCTAATGGTTCGATTGAGCATAGTGTATGCTTAGCAAGTATTCTTAATTGTTGTAATGATGATCGTCACATGCAGATTTTCGCCTTGATTAAAGAAAAGTTCCTGTTTACTGTTTTTGAGCTTCGGCTTGTATGCTTAGAGTCTGATGACAGCTTACGTGTGTCTGCCGCTTAGTTTTTCTAAGGAGAAGCTCCCTTGCTTTGTTATATAAATTTTTATTACAAGGAAAATGGAAAAATTAAAGGAGAAGTACACCCTTTTGTAGCGATTCTAGAGGAGGAATGACCATGAGAGGAGAAATATAAACTGTGAACAATTAACTGAAGAAGACGACGGAAGTGAATTGGTGAAGATTAACACAAGGATTGAAGAAGAATCAACTTTGTTATTGAATTCTTACTTAAGAGTAAAACTACATCTATCCTTCTATATATACAAGTATGGAAGAATGGAATGAGAGCTTCCATTTCATAACGGCTACTTTGTACTCCCAACGGCTCTATGTACGGCACCACATATTTTGTACCTCTTTTATTATATATACAACATATGTATAGTATACGTACTTTTCTACACTCCCCCTCAAACTTAGTGCATAGGTAGATGCAACTAAGTTTGGAACATGTAAACTAATATTTCTTCCATAACTGCAACATCTTCAATCTTCAATGTTCCACGTCTGCTGTCTTCATATGTATGTTTTCTTGTTCAAATAAATATCAACCCCGGTCTAACGTGAGCATTTGCACCGTTTCTGAATCTGACGCACCTGCGAAGAAAAAATAACTTTGATCCTGCAAAACAAATGTTAGTATATAACTCTTGATATTACTGCTTGAATACCTGCAAAACAAATGTTAGTATATAACTTGAGAGAAAATAACGTTGATCCTGCAAAACAAATGTTAGTATATAACTCTTGATATTACTTCTTGAATACCTGCAAGAAAATTACGTTTTCCATCCTGCATAGTAACTGTTAGTAAATAGTTCTTGAACAAAAAAATAATGACACATACCATAGAGAAGATAACAGGTGAAGTGTTAGATTATCATTGTATTAGGATCGCCTCACTTATAGGTTATAAGATAAATAAAGTATGTTAGAAATTAAGTACGGAACTTAGATGTGAAAAATACCTACCATGAGAAACTACATATGGGTTTGATATCTTATAACAACTAGTAATCATAGATATAAGCACAACAGAGGATAATGCAAATAAAAAATGAACATGCAATCACAAGATAAAGTTGTAAAATTTTTGGAACAACTAACAAGTTACATAGATTAAGCATGGAACAAGAGACATTAGTATTAGCATAATATTTAACCTGTCAAAGACAAAAACATTTGATATTCACTCATGACAGATGTAGTTAACTTAAATAGGATAATACTAGGTTATCCAAGTTAATAATAACAATAATTTCGAAACATATTTTTTCAAACAGATATTTTGAGATGAATAAAGAAAAGATATAGACTTAGATATTTATAAACGACAGATAGATAATAACTCATCGACAAGTTATACAAATCACATAGTAGATCACAAAGGTCCATTGAATTACTGATATAATTGAACAGACAAGATATCCTTAAAGAAAAATCAGTTCACAAGGTTACATGAAATCCCATGTTTTTTATATATATATATATATATATTTGGTTTGCACAAATCTAATCATTTCCAGGAAGCTTGAGGCCAAAGAAGAATCGTTGCAAAATTATTTCTTGAACTAGTTCCTAGAAAATCCTCCCGAAAATTTTATCCTAGTCTGAAAGTAATCAAGGATTTGTTTTTTCAATTTTCTATTCAAAATCTGTATTCAGACGAGCCTAGTCACAAAGATATTTATCTCATACTGAAGTGACAGCAAGTCCAAAGCATTCAAACAAGTGTATGCTTCTCTGTTTACTTTTCAAAAGTTTGTGAAAAATAAAAGGAGCAAGAGAATCTACAGCATACACGAAGAAGACAAAAGCAGAAAGGGAACACAAAGGAGTATATTACGGGAAAAAGGATTATGGGAATTCTCCAAAAGAACTGACAATAAAAACTTGGTTTTTTAGGACACAACATCTTACGAGTGATACAAGGATCATGCATGGCAACAGGAATAATTAAAAAGATTTTAGCTCTGTAGCCAAGGCTCTTCTAGCCTGATGTATAATGGCTCAGAGGAGTCCATGTCAATGACTCAGGAATAATTCAAGATTATCCGTGTTCATAGCTCAGAGGGACTCTTGTCCATTTAAATAATAGTGGCAACAATGACCACCATATTAAACTGAATGCCAAGACAAATGTCTTATATCAACATGTAAGATACTTCTAATAATTTTAGCATTTATGATCACATTTCACTTGATATGCTTTTACAATTCAAATATCCATTCTCAAGCCATGTCAACAATAATCAACATTTGACCAAATATCTTGACAACATTATGCAATTCTATTAAAGAACTTGACTCAATTTTAAAACTAATCCCAATATATAATCCGCAAATCTTGGCATCATATGCACATACGAGATAAATATAACTCCAAGATTCCTTAAAAAAAACCATGACAACCATTTTTAATAGTGATGATTCTCTCTTATTCCAGTTACCAACACCTTACTGTTTCTTTTATTCATACCAGTTTCAATAATCAGACCCAACGAAAACGTATGATAATTATCGCCTATTGCACCAAGAAACTTATTAAGAACAACAGGAAGAATCCGGAACAGAGCAAATAGCAATTGACTAAACATGTTCATCTAGTTGATCATTAGACATAAGGATAACAGTTGATTATGGAAGATACATTTATAATATTCGTTCAACGGGTGCCAAGATATCACTTGGACAGAGAACACTTGCCCACAACATTGTGTTGATCATAACACATGCTACCCCTCAAGTGATATCATGGCCAAGATAGCATCATACTCAATATAGAATTATTGCTAGCACACACGAAAAAGTGAGAAAGGAAAATGGAACCTGGTTACTTGGTCAGCATGTGATTATGTTACATAGTCTACCAAGAACATTTTCTGATTGAATAACCGCATAAAGGGGGGTAGATCAACAGCCTGGTCCACATCAACATCCTCACAAACTATAAATGGGGATATTTATTTTTTTCAAACCTGCTTCTTATACAATTGAGGCTCAGATCCTTTGAAAACTTTAAGTGAAATTCTATTGTAGTACTCAGGAGGAGAAGATTTTACTGGCCTTTTAAAGATAGTTTGGTTATCCTTGAACTTTGATAGAGGATAGGTTCTACGGCCTTGAAAAATTTCGGAGCTCTATGGCTTTGAAGGCTCTATGACCTTGAAGATTATGTTTTCACATGAAATGACTTAGTTGTCTCGAAAAATCATAGAGAAATAGATGAAAAAGATTTCAGCTAAAATGCCAAGGCTCTTCATAGCCTATTGGAAGATTTCGGCTTTAATGTCCAAGGCTCTTCATAGCCAATTTGAGAAGATTTCGACTTTATGGGCCAAGGCTCTTCATAGCCTATTCAAGAAAAGATTTGTTTGAATTTTTCCGGCTCTATGACCAAGGTTCTATGACCTCTTGAAGTTTTTTCCGACGCAATGGCCTTTCAAAGATTTGTGGCTCTATGGCCTTGATGAATTGTTCCGGCTCTTGGCCAAGGCTCTGTGGCCTATTAGAAGAATAGGGTCTATTGCCCTGAAGAATTTATGACTCTATGGCCATTGAAACGTTTGAGGCTCTATGGCCTTTTTGAAGAAATTTGTAGGCACTGTGGCCTATTGAAAATTTTATGATTTAGTAGTCACTAAGAAATTGTTCTATGACCTTGAAAACATATATATCAATGGAGATTAAACTTGTAGAAAACTTCTCCGAAGAATTTTTTTTCTTTTAAAACTTGCTGAAATGTGAGGACTTATCTGGTTGTTAGCAACATGGTGGCCGCCTCTGGAGCTTGATGTTTTACGGTGCTATGTGGTGACTGGAGAAATATCATTAGCATCCAAAGAGTATTTTGTGTGAGTCTCATTCCTCACTTTTCGGTCTGAAAACCGTGTGAACTTTGACAGCATTCAGCAAACCATGGTTCTGGTTGTTGTATTTTTACTTTGATTATTCCTTCAATCAGTGGAAGTCCTTGGTTTATCTGCTTTGTTCTGCTACCCCTCATTTTAAATTTTACCAGTACTTTGACAAGTTTGCTGACAAATCTCTCCTTTTCTAGTATTATGTATCTTGAAAAACAAATGGATTTCTAGTAGATTTGGAGTCTAAGCCAGGTTATGGTCGAACCCAGAACCGGAAGGTATCAAACGTGGGACTACTTTCAAGTTGACGATAAGTGAGAGAGGGAAATTGTTTGAAGGATGAGAATATGATGGATAAAGGAAGGAGGTTTAATTTTTGGACCACAAACGCAAGGATAAAGATTAATATTCTTGTAGAATAAAGCAGTATATCCAGAAACCTTAGGAAAATTTTAATTGTTCTCGGAAGAAGAGTATATATTCAGAAAGGTGTTTTGGTGAAGAGCAAGTAAGTATTTAGAAGAATGATGAAAGATGAAGATGAATATAATGTAGAAGCATGAAGATGATGATAAAGGAGGGAAAGACAGTGTGATGGAAATTGATAGTGATAGACAACTGAAGAACGGCGTGCAGAGAAGAAGAAAAACTTCGCAGAGTGTAAAAAATATGACGTTTTCCTTTCACTCCATAATTGTGTCTTGGAAACGGGTTTTATTGAATTTTGTAGGTAATGTGGCACAGCTGTCCAAAAAACTTACTCTGCAATAGACAGCTGACACGTACTACTTGAAGTAGAACAAGTAGGACACGTTGGATGTTTTTATAATTTTAGTGGAGAAAAAAAAATGTTATCTGAATAAGAGACGGAAATCTCGAGAAGAATTAATTTTGGGTAATTGACTAAAAAACCCTTGAAAAGTGAGAGTTTACCTGGGTAATATAGTCTTTTACCCAAGATGGCTTCCTGGTGGATCTTCTTCTACGAAAGTGTCTTGCTGGATCTTATTCTTCTCAAAATGGTATTTTGTCTGTGCTAAAAGTGACACCGTGATGAAGTATAATTTTCTGGAGAAGAAGTTTGATTATTTAAAGAGAAGATGGTCTGAAGATTGAAACTTTTGAAACTTTCTTTTCTAAAGCAAAAACTTTCGAGCATAAATCTGCTTTTGAAGATTTGAATACGCAAAGGTATGTAAGAATTCCAAATTTCTTCTTCAACCTTGCTCTGATCGCTCTGATACCATGTAGCGATTCTAGAGGAGGAATGACCATGAGAGGAGAAATATAAACTGTGAACAATTAACTGAAGAAGACGACGGAAGTGAATTGGTGAAGATTAACACAAGGATTGAAGAAGAATCAACTTTGTTATTGAATTCTTACTTAAGAGTAAAACTACATCTATCCTTCTATATATACAAGTATGGAAGAATGGAAGGAGAGCTTCCATTTCATAACGGCTACTTTGTACTCCCAACGGCTCTATGTACGGCACCACATATTTTGTACCTCTTTTATTATATATACAACATATGTATAGTATACGTACTTTTCTACACCTTTTCCAGATCAATTATGACTTAATCCTTTAGAAAGTACCTGAAATGGTTGTCATATGAAGTGTTCGTAAAATTGCTGAAACAGAAAGATGTAATTTGTCATTTGTCACTTCACCCAGTTATGGTGTTCTTGTGTTCCTCTTGGCAGAGTTTTCGAGAAGTCATTGCAGTATGTTAAGCGCTTCAGTCGCTACAAGAACCCTGATTCAGTTAGGCAAGTGCGAGAGTATCCTTGAAGAGTTGTATAAGTAATTCGTATATGATGCTGACTCTTTTTCAGTCAGTGTACATGCTTTCCATTAGCTGTCATGTAAAGCTGAAGGTTGAGGTGGGTATGAATGCAGACACGCTTTGGGCACAAAGCGAACTATTATTTCGGCTTTCTCTTAAAAAAAAGAAAAAGAGGGGGGTTTTGAGATCCATCCTTGTTATCCGTACTAGAATATGTATATTGAGGCCTGGATTGAGTTGCTACCATCTGTTAGCTCATTTCCTTGAGACGATCATTGTTACTACTGCGAAATACTGCGGCCAGTGGTAGATTTATCTGGGCTCATGTCAGTCTGCCGTTGTGGATGTTGTAATTTGTGATATCTTTCAGATAAGTTGACGGCGTAAATATTTCTCGCCTGCTTTCTCTGGCTTTTCATTTTTCTTTTGCGCATGGTTTTATCATTAAAAACGTCTTAGCAGTGTATAGAGTAGGTGTGTAAGGTCTTGCTACTGAAAATTAATGCCAGTGCGCTTTTGCGTTTCCTACTAGTGTCCAACTAGATATATCTTTTTAAGACTAGGGAGTCTGCAAACAAGTTGCATTCAGTTCCTTCGAGGTTTTCAACCTTAACAGATGTACAGAATCCTAAGCAGATATCAGCTAGCTGAATTCGAGGTACATGAGTTTCATTTTTGTTTTATTTTGTTCACATTATTGTTTTGTTGATGTCTGTATAAAGAATGTTAGTTAGGACCTGAGGCATTACATGTATTTGCAGCTTTGTGTCCTTGGTAATCTTTGCCCGGAGACTGTTGAGGAAGCTATTGCTTTGGTTCCTTCAATCAGGGTATACTTTTTTTATCGACTCTAGTTGAATATGCTTACCCGAGGGATGAAACCTGGCGACCTTTTTTTCCCACTTTGGAATTTAAAGTCATGCAGGAATTGTTCTTTAAAGAGTTGCTTGTCATCGTGTCTTTGCAAACTTTGCAGTTTCACAGTATGCACGTAAACATGTTTCTGATTGCAAATTTTATAATGCTTAGGAGTAATCCTCGTAATTATTGGTAATCCAATTGAACATGAACAAATAGTATGTGGACCTTCCTGGTTCTAAATGCAACCAACCAGCTAATCTGACGTTTCTTTATGTTTGGTTATATCTCATTAGATAAAGAGTAACTAAAAAGATAAATGAGTTTCTGATTGTCAAGCTCTCTTTGTTGGTGAACTTGTATACTGAATACAGAGAATTGCCAAAGAAGTCTTTCATCTCAACTGTTTCTCTGGTAATATAATTAGCACAATCTCTCTATTCTTTTGCTGCATTTCTGTTCGCAGAGTAAAGGCCGTGCTCTCGATGATGAAGCGATTGAGAAGATGCTGAATGACTTGTCTCTAGTGAAGAAGTTTGAGTAGTATTTTGAGGGGAATATTCTCAGCTAAGGAGTTGTCAATTGCCTAACCGGTGCGTTCTGTTTTGCCTTCCTCTTACAAACCTTGTACCAACGCATTAGTGTCGTGTTGCTTTACATTTCCCATTTTATCTTTATGTGGTGGTTTAGTTGAAGTTGCAATGTGTGTACTGTCCAGTGAACCAAAGAGCAGTGTGTTTCTCATTTTGCATGTTAACCAATGACAGCGACAAACTGGTACAAGAGACGTTGGTCTTCAATTGTGGCCGATTTGCAATATGATGTGTAATGATGGTTAGCTATGAGCTCTATGGGTTTTAGTTTCATCTTACCAGCAATTCCCTACTTATTTCTAACTTTATAAACTGGTTTTGTCAAAATAGATATTATTTAATGAAATCGAATGTGAATGTTAATTAGTTGTTTTATTTCTTAATTTGTCTATTATAAGTTTTTTGTTTCTTCTTTTTTCTTTTTTTGCTTCAAAAAGGAAACATACTTGTTTTTATAAATCCTATCAAAAGTTCGTACTCTGAGGACAATTCCGAAAAGAAAAGTCGTTTTCTCGTATATTTTTATGGCAACTGGGTTGATGTTTTTTTGGCCAAATGGATGCAGTTAGTTCGTGATCATCACGTTTTAGTTATGCAAAACAAAGTCAATTTTCTATATAGTTAAAGTACTAATAAAGAACCACAAATGAAACGGAAAAGATATTTTCTATTTTGTTAGATATCAACCCTCGCCTTTTCAGTCGGTAGAGGAAAGGCCCAAAATGATATCATGGTCGGCGTTATTAATTAGGATTAGTTTCGAATAATATGCATGATCCACAGGTTACATCATCCAAATTCATAATGAAAGTTATAGTGACCTCGTAATCAAAGGTATAGTGACAAGGGACAGCCTTGGATATACTGGGTCCGTATGATGATGATAGTTGGTATTAGCAGTTTAGAACTATCAGTTTAGAACATATTTTCTGTTCAAAAAAAAATATTGTCATATATGTTTGTATTTGGCCAGACATTAAATAAGATTAAATTTTCAAAGTTTTGAAACTAAGAAACATGCAAAAACAATTTTATGTCATTTAAGACCAATTTTAATGAATAATATGTAAAATATTTTCAATTTGACTTTAAATATTGTTTAACCAACCACGTGATTCAGCAGGTATAAAAATATATTTGGAACATGGGGAGTAGCATCATCTTTGACTAGTTTTCTCTATTTGAGTTGGGATGAACAATACATTATAGATGTGTTTTATTTTACTATCAATTACGTGCATTTGTTAAAATAAACATTCATACAAACACACGTATATGTATACACACCATACATACATGTGTATACATACATACATGCATACATACATACATACATGTATACACACACATACATATATATACACACACACATACATGCATATATACACACACACACACACACACACACACACACACACATATATACACACGGACACACACACACACATAAATACATACATACATACATATATATATATATATGTATATATATATATTATATATATATATCTATATTTATATATAATATATATTATATATGTAATGTATATATATATTATATATATATATATATATATATATGTATAGACACACACACATGATGTGCAGATGTGTCCTAATGCGCCTTGTTGAAATACGTATAACATAGTCGAGCACCCCACAACTGGAAGGGGAATGTGGCTGGACATTATTGTAAGAAATTAATATCTTACTTCGCTGCGTTTTTTTTAGTGATAGAAAGTCCCACGTGAATGATTGAAGGTAACTCTCCTATGATTTTTACTGAATTACTGAAGCTGATAAATTCAGTGCTCATTTTCCAAACTTTTCGCTAGTTTAAAACTTTATATTTGGTTAAATAGTTCTGTCCTAAAACAAAAATTACCTTTTCTGCCAGTGTGAAAAGAAAATTTTCCATTTAGTCTAAAATTACAGTGTAAAGGTCAAAAGTTTTAAACAAGGGAAAACATCGAAAAATCATTTGTACAAGGGAAAGAAGGTATTTCAATTTTATCTGAAGTTCTACCACCTTATCTTAAAAAAAAAAACAAAAAAGAACAAAAATGAGAATCCAGCTATATACTCTTGCAGATATGGTTTTAGATGGAGATTATGTATGTCTAGTAGTCTAGTACTATGAACGTGTAGAAATTCAATTGTTCAAATCTCATAGGCAAGGGATATAGTTTGGATGAAATAATTGTTATTGTAGTCCAGGGAATAAGAGACAAAGAGGCATGGAAAGGGTTGAGAAATGTCTACTTCTAAAATAAAAAGGAAGATACTAGACTTAGTCACTATCTATGGAGATGAAACTATTACGGGCATAAAAATATGTTCCGTTTAAACTTATTCTTGTAACATGTGGCTTGGCTTCAAGTACAGGGTAGATGCTGGTCTGCGTTTGAACATATACGAGAATCGTCTTCAAGTTTCAAACTCAAGTCGATGAATGAGTTATCTTTCATATCGAGGTAGAAGATTTTCTGGTTGATACTTATGTTATGTTGCAACTTGTAGCATTTATAAGTTACATATATGTATGTATGTGATTTTGGAGGAAAGTCTGTGATAAATTAAGACTCGGTAATTCAAATGTATGCATAAAGAAAAAGCTTTCACAATAGACGTAACCCATGGATAAAACTTAAGCAATGTTTTTTTTTTTTTTGCATGCATCCGTCTACTTTGTTGATATTATATTATGGATCAATATAATAAGGTTGGTAAATACAAGGAGAGAGTTGGTAATATATATATTAGTTGGCATTTTATGCTTGTTATTTATTTTATTCACAGAGCCTCTTCCAACAGTGCAACCTGAAATTCACTATAAAATGGGGAAATGTAATTCAGACTTTCTCATCATTTGTTGATTCAAAATAAGCGTCAGTAGAGAAACTGCAGAATCATATAAGAAAGATGGTTCCAATTCTGAGACTTATGGCGGTGATAATCATACTTCAACTTGCTGTTTCTTATACAAATGGAACAGATAATACATCCGGTGGTTCAGCAGTGGTGCCCGGATATCTAGGACCTGGTAACTACTCTGTTAGCCTTTTTCCGTTGCTTCTGAGCCTATCGTTTTCAAGTTTCAAATTCAACAACGTGTTTTAAGAGAGAAATCATAAATTCCATGTGCTCAAAAGGTTAGGGTTCGTCAGATATTTTGTTATGGTCTTTTTCAAAACCTAGACTTGGCCGGACGGAAAAAGGACTACTCATTTTGCTTTGGTTTGTCCTTTTAGTAACTGTGTGGAGGTAATAAAGGGCCTTATTATGTTTCTTATTTGATGATAAGTTGAGAGATTTAATTATTCACAACTGTAAAATTTTGTTTTCATGAAATGGTTTATAAATTGTTTGTGTATACTATCCAAAACTGTGTAAATATCCAGTGTTGTTAGTTTAGTCAGTAATTGTTGTCGATGCATTACTAGTTTGATCATGGATTCGGTATAAACTATGTAAAATGACATTTAACAAAATCTTGAATAAAAATTATAATTAAATTAGTTTTTGATACCCTACTCAACGAACTTCAATATTTGGTTAAATAAAATAGATCAACTCCATTTTTCGGTGCCATTAAAACATAACTAAACTAGAGTTTTCATTCCCCTGACTGAATCCAAGAGACGACTCTGCATTCACTCGCTTCAGTTAACTAAAAGGAAGAAGTTGCGTTTACGGTTGCTTCTGTTTCATGAATAAACACTGAGAACGAAATAATGCGTAGAAAAAGTACAATCAAGTAATATGGATAAAAAGGAGGATAAAATTTGAAGACACAAATTTTACAAGTGAAAACACATTATGAATGACATATGTCTAATTAAATTATATATCTGGTTGTTTTTGCAGATGGAGGTGAGCATGGCAATGAACCCAGAAAATTGTTGAAGAGTCGACTCCCTTCGTTTACTTCCAGGAAAATACTAAGTGAGGGATGCATATCTAGTTTGTGTATTGGTCGGAAAGATTGCGGTGCAGGTTGTTACTGTACCTATTACTTTTGGTGCAGGAAAAACCATAATTCCTGAAATTAAATCTGACTTTTTACACGTTAATTTTATCTCTAGAGGCTTAGACTTCAACCTGTTATCATGCTTCCATGTTCTTACCTTTCTTTTATTCATGTTTTCATTGCTTTTATATATTTTCAATGAAATTGAGAATCAATCTTCCATTTCTCTAATGTATTGCAGAAAATAAAGGTTATAACTGGTCAGGTTCAGTGCTGCCGGGAGTTAACAATGGAATAAACACAAAGTGCAAAAAGTGAAGATAACCAAGATTTTTTAACATGGTTCCGCAAAACCAAATAGTCTATATGACAAACCACAATCGATACAAAAAAAAAAAAAAAAAAAAAAAAATCCTAATTCAATACATCAGACTTCATCTATTATGATGCTGCCTTTGACCAGTGTTATCTCTTGCTTCATAAGTGTCATTTGAGTCTCACTCGAGCACTTCATACCGGTGGCAATCTCATATACGACATGAAAACACGATCCGAATCTGACACGCTCTTTGCGGGTATAGGTATGACCTTGGTGGGTTTCGTGTACAAATCGGATAAGACCTGAAAGTTATCCGCTAAGAGCGGGTCGTGTCCCGGTATACCTGCGGGTTACCCATTTATACCCGTCACCCGATTTTTCAAAAATATATTTAAATATAAATTATAAATTAATAAAGTAAGAAAAAGAACTTTTACCTAAAAAACCTAATCTAATCCCCCCATTTCAATCCCCATTTCCCTCCTTTGCTTCCCCACCGTCTCTCTTCCTTCTTAGTTCTTCTTCTTCCATTCTCCTATCCCAGTCCCCTCTACAAAATGGCGCAAATATTGTAATTGACATGGGTATTGTCGAAGGAGCAAGAAGAGATATTATGTAATAAAGAGATTGGAAGAAACTTCAAGAAACTGTTTTATCTTATTTCTACAAAATTTTCTTCATATTATCCTCTTTGACAATTTACATTATTGACTTGACTTCGAGACTTTTTAATGTTTTAGACCTTATAAGCATTTACTTGACTAGAAAGATGTGATTTAATTTCATGGTTTATGACATTTTTTATCTTGAACCTTTAGTTGTGTACCTATTATTGTTTTAATGATACATCGTAACAGTATTCATTTAAATACATAAAATACGAAAAATACACAAACCCAAAACTACCAGGAAAATACATGAAATTACTTGTATATGACCTAAAATATTTGTACTTGTCAAGTCCGTACGTAGGTATACCTGATACACGACACGAAACCTGACGTATACATGTTTGGTATCTAATTTCATACACACGAAGCAAAATAAGTAAGGTATAGGTCTGGTACTTTGATACTCGAAACCGAAAAAACACGAAACACGGCCTGTTTGACACCCCTAGCACTTCATTCGTTTCTAACTAATGTCTTCATTATATTCGTTATCTGTTTTGTTAATGTCAATGTAACTGCGGTATTCTTTCATCCACATGTGAGGAAAATTTAATAAAATATAGGAGGTACTATCCTCCAAAGAAAGAAAAAGATATTACACAACCTTAGTTTGTGGCGGACTATGTTTTTCACTAAGAACTCATTGCCCTCATTGTTGGAATTAATTTGTGACACGTGTAATACACAGTACATTGATTAAGTAAACACGAATTAATCATAAGGTGTACATTATGTATGATAATTTTATATGTCAAACATGTCACGTAATAATATTAATCATTGCGTAAAACGTCCTCACGCTAAGTGATCCCCGGGCGTATTCGTGGATGTATAATGTGGTTTAAAATAGAAACCCCGAATATGTAGAAAGTCATATGGTTAGAAACCACGATGGATGGGCTTAAAGTGCAACGATCATAAAGTATACGACGTCTTGTATCTGAGGGGCGACAACTTGCGTGTGGTTAGAAGAAACACGATGGTAGATATTATTAAATATTAAATAATATTGAATATTATTAAATATTAAATAATATTTAATATTGGATAAAGATTATTTGATGATAACATCAAGTATATCCTCCTTAGGTGATAAAGATGAGAAAGTATTCCCATCTATAAAGGAAAATGATTTTGTTGTCATCATACTCTGAATCATATCCCAATCAGGATTCTCTCTCTATTTAAAGGAGGAGCACAACATTAAGAGCATCCAGCCACTATAGAGAATAGGGGAGGGAGTGCCAACCTTTTTCTATATAGCCCACATTGTCTAGCCCCTCTATTGGGTAAAACAGTGAATTGTTGAATCCGTTCAAGGGGTGTATCAACAATTGGTGGGAGGTTATGAATCCTTGGATCATGCCAGATTCATCAAGCAGACGGAACATACGTGGTGAGCAAATCAACATCAAACATGGAGTAAGGTAAAAATTCTTTCTTTTGTTACTTTGTCCAGTGATTCGATTAAATGGTCTTTAATTAAAGATTTATCAAATAAATCTAACAAGTGGTATCAGAGCGGGTTTAATCCGAATAACTTTTGTTACTATGTTCATGATTAAAAAGTTTTTTTCGTCAAAAGTTTTTTTTTTTCACCGGAACAAAATTCTGGTGGAGAAAAAAGCACTGTTTTTAATATAAAATTAAACTGCCCTTCTCAGACCAAAAGAGCTGCTGGTCCAATGGTAGCAGCTCATTTCTTACTGGGAGAGGTCTCAGGTTTGATTCTGGAGGGGCAATTTTCTGGTTCCTTTTGTCTCCTGGCAGATTTGGGCTCGGATCTGGGTTCAACCCGGTCTGACCTGGTTCAAAATAGGATTCGGTCCAATTTTAAATAAAAACCAGATTTCAAAATGGGTCGGCGGGTCTGACCCGACCTGTCCTTGCCCCGGATTATGGGCTTTGGCCTAAAACGGTTAAATAAATAAAAAATGGTTCTGGATTAGGTCAGGAGGGTTATGACCCGACCCGGCCCTGCGTCAATAAAAGAGTTTATTGAGTGGGTCTGACGTGACCCATCTCTTAAATTTCATTTTTTTCTTTTCTTCACTCACTATTATTATTTCAGATAAAGTAAATAATAATAATTTACTATTATTATTATTATTATTATTATAAACATTCTTTAAGAAAATAAAGTAAATAATAATAATAATAATAAATTATTATTATTATTTTAAACAAATCCAAACTAATAATAACTAAGTATTACGTTTAAATTTGGTTATCAGATTATTTGTTTATTTATGTACTTATTTGTTCATTTATTTATGTTATTCGTCCATGTTAATAAATAAATAAATGCAAGTAAAACAAGTTATGGTCTGGGATTCTTTTGAAAATGAACTGGTTTCAAGGTGCAGGGTCTGTGCTTTGACCCAAACCAAAAGGATTTAATGCTACCCCTTAAAGTAAAAATTAAAGAAGGGGATCAGTTAAACCGGTCATGACCTAGACCTGAACTTAACCTAATTAGGACCCAAATTTTGTTTGATCGGGTTCAACCAAGTTGATTCGATGGGTTAAGTTGACTGTATTGAACATTTTGACCAACACTAACCCATATTATCTGGGTTTATCAATCAATGCGGTTTAAAATACTCGCGATAGATGAGTTATTGAGTTGTGATAAAAACACTGTACACATGATTCTGTTTAAGAAAATCGTTTATTAAACGAGACCAATTGTGACTCCAATGGTGGCCTGGGAATCATGTGGAATAGTAGTACACACTTGACAAGTGGATATTACCGAATCGGTTCACTTCACACTCAATATGACTCATCATAAAGGTATATCACTTGTTAAAAATTGATTGATAAATATATTGTTTTCTTAACCATAAAGAGAACCAATCTTGGTTCAAGGTGGTTCTTATTGAACCGTAAAGGAAATCAAGATAGTTCAAATTGGTTTAAGCAAAGCAAGGATATACATCACAATGTATGTTGAGGTCAAACATGCACGGTACGTGCAAGAACGTCAATTAGGAAGCTACGGGATCACTTAGAACCATAAAGTTACGCGACTTAGCAAATGTGGGCTTTAATATGATCTCCTTAAATTGTGGCAATCATATCATCGCTACTGTTTTTAATATACTCGTGAGGGGCACGTATGTGTTGGGTACAATCATTGACTGGCCCAAAGGAAGGTGTGATTATCGAAAGCATATATAAGAAGGGTAGTGGACCCAAATGAACCTGACGGCAAAGCTTTGAATGCATAGGTTAACTCGTCGGCCAAAAGAAATTGGTTAACTCGTGTTTGGAGAGCTGTTACATTGACCACTACACCTAATTGTGGGAAGACATTGGGATGACTCCAAAGAGTCCTAATGTTGGAAAACAATTGGTTGATGGAAGTAAGGTTACATTTTGATTTTGAATTAATTATGGCAGTTTAAAGATCACATATGTAGTGTCTTTACTTCCGTTTCTTGTTTACTTTTCAGCAATTATGTCTAACATTAAGGACATTCCTACATTGAACGGTTCAAACTATAAGCAATGGAAAGATCAACTCGAGATTTTTTTAGGGATTACTGACATTGACACTACGTTACAGCTAGACCGGCCAGCTATGCTGACGGAAAATAGCACAAGTGAGGAGAAAGCTCACATGGCATGCTGAATTCAGTCAAATCGCATATTTCTCATGGTCATGCAAGACTATCCCTGAGTACTTTAGGAGAGACGAGGCCATGTTGGCTAGAGAATTTTTGGCCGATCTTGAGCAAAGGTTTGTTAAGAATGAGAAAGCCGAAACAAACAATCTCTTAAAGAAATTCTACTCGAAACAGTTTCAGGGTAATGGCAGCATGAGGGAATGCATCCTAGAGATGACTCACATGGCTTCTTAATTGAGAAACATGAAACTTGATGTCTCAGACGACATGTTGGTTGTCACTATTCTCAACTCCTTACCTCCTAAGATCTGTCAGTTACAACTGCTAAAAGGAAAAATGGACGGTGAATGAACTTATCTCACACAATGTGCAAGAAGAGAAAAGGCTTAAGAATGAAGGGCGTGAGATTGTGAATGTTGTCACCACCAAGTCCGGTGGTAAGAAACGTAACGCTGCGGAGAAAACTAAGGAGAAAAAGGCAAGCATATGGCAAAAGGGGTGACTAATGCTGATGCACCCAAGAGTATGTCTTGTTTCTTTTGCAAGGAAGAGGGACATCTGAAGAAGAACTATACCGGTTATCATTCTTGGCTCAAGAAGAAAGGTATGTTCTTAGTTTGTTCTGAAGTTAATTTTTTTTTCTGATATAGCCACTTGGTGGGTTGATACGGAAACCACGACTCACTTATCTGTGACTAAACAGGATTGCCTCAGCCATAGAAAACCAAGGGACAATGAGAGATACGTCTATTGAGGAAATGGCAGTGGCACAAAGGTTGAAGCCATATGGCATTTCAGATTGCTGTTGACTTTCGGTTTTTATCTAGACTTGTATGATACTTTTGTGGTCTCATCGTTTAGACGCAACCTTATTTCATTTTATCGATTGGAAAAAAGTGGCTATTATGGTTTTTTGGAAATGAAAATTTCCATCTTTATCATGCGTCTACATTAATTGGTCACGGTAAAATGTCCGAAATTGATAAACTTTTACTCAATAAATGTTGCTTCAAACCAAGAAACCTTGCATGTCGTTACGCAAAATGTTAAAGCAAAATTAACTTGTGAGAATTCATGATCATTATTGCATCGACGTTTAGGATATGTGTCCAAAGGAAGAATAGAATGTCTTCTCAAAAACAAAATTCTCAATCCTTTAGAATTGACCGATTTATATTTGTGTGCATTTTGTGCTAAAGGAAAACAAACTAAAGTACGAATATATAAAGCAAATTGTGCAAATAGTCTATTAGAGTTGGTTCACACCGATATAAGTTGCCCATTTCATCCAGTCACCGAAATGGCCACTCTTATTTTATCACTTTTATTGACGAATATTCACGATTTGGCTACATATTCTTACTTAAAGAAAAAGCGCAAGCATTGGACAGATTCAAATCCTTTAAAGCTGAAGTTGAGTTACAACTCAACAAAAGGATTAAGGCCGTCATATTAGAATGTGGAGGAGTACTACAATTGATATGATGGATCAGGAGAGCAATGTCCGGTACCATTTGCTAAATACTTAAAGGAAAACGGAATCATCCCTCAATACACTATGCATTGATCATCAGGCATAAATGGTGTAGCTGAAAGACGAAACGGCACGCTTATGGACATGAACTACGCTACCATTATTCTTCTGGGAAGAGGCGCTTAGAACTACAACTTATATCCTCAAACCGCGTACCAATTAAAGCAACAATCAAGACCCATTATGAATTATGGACTAAGCGCAAGCCTAGCCTTAATCACTCAGTACAAATTGTGCAAGTAACTCCTGCAGTTCACCACCTAGGCATTGGTGGTCAGCCTTGACTGTACTTCGGTTGTGCCCCATGGCATCCTTATTATCAAAGAATATTAAAGGACTGCACCTCAGCATCTAACTTCAACCTCAGCTTCAGCCTAACTGCTACACTCCAAATCACTCCGGTCGGATTCAACACTGCACTTCGGCAAAGCCTAGTTTTGCACTTCGGCGAAGGAGTCAAGCACATCATTATATTATGGAACTATCATGCAGAAGTCCAGTTCAAAGGAAGAGTACACGTCTAGCTATTCAACCTATACATGCCAACCGACCTACTGGTCACATCAACCGACCTACCGGTCATATCAGCAGACCTACGGCGTCATAGGTCTTTTGCCCCAAGCAAATGTCTTATCCGTTGTCAGAGGCAGAGGGCGGGAAAAACCAATAAAAGTAAGCTAACGCAGACCAGAAAAGGGATCGAAACATTTTCCTATGTCCTGGAGCTAATACATCGAATTTTCTCCTCATCCAAGAACTGTGAGAACTTTCTAACTCCACACACTAAACTATATTCTCGGTGAGAAATGGCCCAAACTGACTTGAGCGTCAGAAGGTTTTACCCGGGGTCATCCCCCCAGGACCTCTGATTTCTGCTTCCTTGTGCAGGACTTCCAGGAAACTATTCCAGCAAAATATCCACCAGCATTTGACGACGCTTATTTGAGGTCATCTTTGACCCTTGGTGAAGATCCGACTTCATCATTTGGCGCTAGAAGGAGGGCCCTCGATTCCTTAAAAACAGCTTCTCAAGGCTTTCATTCCTACCCGGCTATTGAGAGACAGATGGAGAAAAAGGATAGAAAAGGGTCCAAGCAACATACGACATCCAAGAGAAGTCAGAGATTTTCTCAGCAACAAACAGAGCAGTGTTCTTCGGAGCGGGGAGAGTCCTCAACTCCTACAATCGCCTTCACATATGAAGAGCATATGCGAGCCATACATTATGTGGCTCAAAATCTGGGTGTGTTCCCAGCTGTAGTAAGAGAAATGAAGGGGAAAGCTTCCACATCAGGGCCCAGTGGGTCTCACTCCAGTAACTCTCACCCACAAGAACACCTGGAGTACTCTCCAACTCGTCCTGACTATCATCCCAGGCGTCAGACCGAATTTATGGCTGAGGCTAGGCGTTAAGGACAATGGTCTAGCCACCGGAGCTTAAAACACACTCAAAAGGCGTCTCTGCCATTCAAACATGGCAGAGAAGTTGACAATAAAGGCAAAGCCCCGCTGCAGGAAAGGTGCTCTGTCAAGATTCGGTTAGGAGGCCGAGGAAAAGAAAGGAATTTTCTGTTGGCTTCAAAAGCACATATTCTCTCCTACACGAGGAAGATGACCTTAGCAAGGGAACTTCAGCCCCTGGCAGGACCAATCCACAAAGAGATCACCGACTGTATTGCCTTTATCATTATGATATTGGGCATGATACAGAAGAATGTAGGTAGCTTGGACAGGAAATTGGGCGTCTAATCAAGTTCGGTCACCTACAACGGTTTTACAATCCGAGGTCAAGGCTGCATAACATGCTAGACTTTGGCAGACCCCCTCCGGATGAAAATTACAGACCTGAGCATCAGCACAGGTCACCAAGAGATGACGATTCAGATTCAGATGAAAAGAGGCTGCGGATTCCTGAGCGTACAAGGCTGACTTAACGGCAAAAGTCCTTGATTCAAATGAATTAGGATTTAATTCCTCTTACGCGCCTTCGACATTTTTTCAGCTCAGCCTTGTATTATTAAAAGATCAATCTTTTACTAGACTCCCGCCTGGCTCTTTTCAGTTGAATCCTCTTATTCAGCATTCAGCCAAGAAAGTTAAGTCACCATATGGTGCATGAAGAAACTCCTCTAGACAAGAGAAATAGTTTATGCCTACCTGACATCCACTTTCTTCAAAAATATATACAAATCTAACTTTTATATGATATACCATATGCATTTATAGATATATGTATATGCGTGTATATATTATGTGTATATATATGCGTGTACAAGTGTATATATGCGTGTATATATTATGTATATGTATATAAACGGGTATATAATATGTATATGTATATATTATGTTTGAATATGAAAAGTAAATTCAAATGCATGTATATGATATGTATAGGTATATATGCTTGAGTATAAAAGTATATATATATATATATGTACATAGGCGTTATATATGTATCGATACATATAGTATATTTCGGCTATATATATAAAGGGTAGTCTAATGAATTTATTTTTGTAAAAAGTATATTTTAAATGATTATGACATGAGATAAATATATACATATATGTATATTGTTGAAAAATAAAAATATATATAAATAGTATATATATATATAGCTTTCGGTTATATATATATTTTTGGCCTAGTAACTTAGATCTTTGTGAAAAGTATATTTACACGATTTAAGACATGATATATATATATATATATATATATATATATATATAGACACACACACACACATATACGTGTATTATTGAGGAAAATATACGTATATAATATATATATACATATTTCGGCACATATATATATAAATTTCAGTTTTATATATATTTTGGCCTAATAACTTAGTTGTTGTGAAAAGTATATTTACATGACTTAAGATATGATATATTTACCCATATATGTGTATTATTGAGGAAAATATACGTATATAATATATATATACATATTTCGGCACATATATATATAAATTTCAGTTTTATATATATTTTTGGCCTAATAACTTAATTGTCGTGAAAAGTATATTTACATGACTTAAGATATGATATATTTATACCTATATGTGTATTATTGAGAAAAATATATATATGGTGTATATATGTATTTTCGGCCATTTAAGTATTTTGGCCTAATGACTTTATTTTCAAGAAAAGTACATCCAAAGGATTTAAGACATGATATATATGTATATGTTTAATATACATGTTCAAAACTTAAAAATGAATAAGTTTATGTATATATCTATATCTCACTGTTTTTAGGTATATATATATATATATATATATATATATATATATATATATATATGAAGAGATATATATATACGACAATTATATGTATATGTATATACAATATACACAATTCGGCCTTAAGGCCATTTTAAGGTTAAAATATTATTTTATAGGTTTTATGTATATATGTATAATATATATGTTAAAACTTGAAAATGAATAAGTTTGGATATTATATAATATATATATCACAAAATGAATATAGGTATGCATACACCTTATTTATTCGGCCATCAGGGTTCTTTGTGGCTAAAATGACCTTATCTTGTTTATGTAACTTTATTATGATTTATGTAGGTATTTATGAGATATGATAATATATGTTTTAATTGTACCTATATACATTTCAAGAATATTCACATGTATGTAAATATGTATTATACATACTAATCTACATATATACATATTCAAATACGATGTTATGATGTTAACGACTTTAGTTCATGTTAATTGTATTCTTATGGGATATAGATTATTATGTGCAAGTTAAGATATAAGTTATGAAATTCCTACATGGTATGTAGGGGAAATAGGAAGTTTATGTCCTAGGTACTTAAGTTATGAATTATGAGGTATATGTGTAGAGTTGATATTATGGAAGCATGGTTATGGTATTTCTTTAAGTCATGATAAGTAGATTGTATTGAGGTGTATTTCTTAAGCATGTTAAGTAGACTACATTTAAGCAATTAATGCATGAGGAAAGGATGTAGTGTGACCAAGATACCCTTATACGACCGAGTCTCACGTTGCATGAAATCAAGGTTTGAAAAGTTATGTTTTACGTTACATGTTTTAAAAGCTCATATGCATATGAATGAAAAGTATGTTTCAAGGTAAAGACAATGCTTTCCAGTATGTTTACGACATGATTTATGACATGTATGAAAAGTATGGAAATGTAACGAACTGTATCTACGAGACGGAAGTTTCTTGATGAGACAAATGTAAGGTTCTTGTGAATACCTTGTGAAGAACATGGCTCTTAAACCTTACATTACATGTTGGGTATCGGGTTGTACCTTGTGAAGAGCTTGGCTGTCGAACCCTTCTATGTATGATGAGTCGGGTTGTACCTTGTGAAGAGCTTGGCTGCCGAACTCATTTAGTATGTGTCTTGAACACCTTGTGAAAAGCTTGGGTTCTTGACCTACGAGTCAACGTAAAGCTACCTACTCGGATGATGTACGGATCATCGTTTACGTACCTTTACGGAGATGCTTTCCGGACGTCGTTAGATATTGTTCTTACATTTCAATGGCCATCACGTATGCATGAAAAGTATGACCAAGGAAGTTTTGACATGTTATTGCATGATTTTTAAGAAAAGAAGCTATTATGATCATGATGCATTACACATTTATGCATGTCAAGACTCCTTCAATGATGTAGTAGAATTAAGTTGTGATGAATAGAGTTAAGGAGGTGACTCTTAAGTTAAGGAAATCGTGAGGCTAGAGTTTATGGATTTTAGCTAGATCTGGAGATTTTTTTTCCCCTTGTATGTGCAGTATTACTTGTCGGTCACAATCTGTTGATGATGTATGAACTATGGTAGTGATGTTTAACGCTGAGTATATACGAAAAGACACACACTATATTTCTTTGTCTACCTACTTCTGGTTTACATTTATACCAAGTTATTTTACTTGTTTAAAAATGGAGACGTGATTATCTAATTGATATATGTGGTTATTATGTTTTGACGCCCCGTCTCCCCATGTATGATCCACATGTCGTATCCAGTAAGACTACTTGCTGAGCGATTAAAAGTCGGTGGCTATCGCTCATACTTGCCTCGTTTATCACTTTCCAGATAACAGGTGTCACTATACAGACTTGTTGAAGACATTGTAGATAGACCATTGATAACGAAGAACATACCAAGATATTCTTTGAAGGCGTTAGGTCTCGATCTAAGATGTAATTCAGAAGTTTCCAGTATTCTGGACATGATGACTGGTACAGATTATGATTTAGTGCATTACATGTCGATTACGATTTGTTTATGTTATGATGCTTCCGCTGATCGATTCATTATTCATGTCGACATGTACATGTATGGTATCGACGCCTTGTACTTTATGGAGTAGAGTACGGCGGGTGCACCGGGTCGGAACCCTGGTTTCGGGCGGGGCGCTACAGAGCGTGTGGCCTTATGAGGCGTGTGGTCCTTCGGGACGTGTGGCCCTATGAGGCGTGTGGTCCTACGGGACGTGTGGCCTTATGAGGCGTGTCGCCCGACGGGGCGTGTGGCCTGACGAGGCGTGTGGTAGGATTACCTCGAGGTTCATGCATTGCACGGTAGAGAGACAGTCATTCGTGTGTTGGGATATCGTTGCGTGTGACACAAGCATGCATCATGTCATCACATTACTGTTGTGTAGTGCTTTTATTTATTTACACAGTTGTTCATGTTGATATGTGTAATTCATGTTGTTTGTTGCCATATATGAAATTATTCGGAAAGGGACGGGAACCTACTGGGTGATATTACTATATCACTCACCCCTTTATTTTTTTCCCAGGTGGGCAGGAGTACGACTACATATACATAGAAGACGAAGCTGGGTTCGGGCAGTAGGGTAGTCAGCCAGAAGATATTTACTTTGGCAGAATTATTTCTTGTATGATGAGATATAATAGTGGACATAGACTTGGTAATTATCTGATGTTAAATTTGAGATGTTGAAATAAAATGAATGTTTACTTTATTTATTTCGTTTCCGCTGCGAAATTTTCTACGTCACTACTGACATGTAAGAGAATTGAGCGACGTTTTGTAGCTCTCGTAGTAGACTACGGCGGGTGCACCGTTTCTGATTCTAGGGTTCGGGAGCGGGGCGCTACAACAGGTCACCTCGGCCACACAAAATCTGGGGGCAAATGATAAACCAGAATTAATCATCTGTTAGTCAACGACAATCAGGGGCAGATATTGTGCAAGTAACTCCTGCAGTTCAGCACTCAGGCATTGCTGTTCAGCCTTGACTGCACTTCGGCTGTGCCCCATGGCATCCTCATTATCAAAGAATATTAAAGGACTGCACCTCGACACCTAACTTCAACCTCAGCTTCAGCCTAAGTGCTACACTCCAGATCACTCCGGTCAGATTCAACACTGCACTTCGGCAAAGCCTGGTTTTGCACTTCGACGAAGGAGTCAAGCACAGCATTATACTATGCAATCATCAAGCAGAAGTGTAGTTCAAAGGAAGAGTACACGTCTAGCTATTCAGCCTGTACACGCAAGGGTCACATCAGCCGACCTACTGGTCACATCAGCCGACCTACCGGTCATATCCGCAGACTTACAACGTCATAGGTCTTCTGTCCCAAGCAAATGTCTTATCCGTTGTCAGAGGCAGAGGGCGGGAAAAACCAATAAAAGCAAGCTAATGCAGACCAGAAAAGGGATCGAAACATTTTCCTATCTCTTGGAGCTGATACATCGAATTTTCTCCTCAGCCAAGAACTGTGAGAATTTTCTAACTCCACACACTAAACTATATTCTCAGTGAGAAATGGTCTAAACTGACTTGAGCATCGAAGGGTTTTACCCGGGGTCATTCCCCCGGGACCTCTGATTTCTGCTTCCTTGTGCAGGACTTCCAGGAAACTATTCCAGCAAAATATCCACCAGCATTTGACGACGCTTATTTGAGGTCATCTTTGACCCTTGGTGAAGATCCGGCTTCATCAAGGGGGAATGATTTACATCAGAAGATCATTGATTTAGATGAGGGTCACTCCGATGCGACAGAAATACGAATCGAACCAACGTTTGGGGAGATAGAATCATCGTTACCCGCATCTGAGGTACCTCATCCCAGCAGTGTCGCACCACAGGAACAAGTTCTTGAGGAAGTCACTCAAGAACAAGAAGAATTGCCTACTGATGCAGTTCAGGAACCTGGTATCTTAAGAACAAGTGCCCATAAAGCGATCCACTCACGAAAGGAGAAACCTTCTACCTAGCGACTATGTGGTGTGTCTCTAAAAACACGAATTCGGTGTTGGCATGATGGACGATGACTCTAAAAACGTCTAACAAGCATTACAATGTCGAAATTCAGAAAAGTGGATCAAGGCCATGGAAAAAGAAATTAAATATATGCACGACAACAAAGTATAGGAGGACGCCCCGTTGCCTAAAGGTTCGAAACCCGTTGGTTGTAAATGAATATGTAATACCAAACGAGATTCAAAAGGCAACGTGGAACAGTATAAGGGCTGACTTGTTGCTAAAGGGTTTACCCAAAAGAAAAGTATAGACTACACAGAGACTTTCTCTCCAGTGTCAACGAAGGATTCTTTTCGGATAATCATGGCTTTAGTGGGGCACTTAGATCTTGAGCTACATCAGATGGATGTCAAGACTGCGTTCTTAGACGGAAAACTCGACGAGACCATTTACACGGTTCAACCACCTCAATTCGAAGTGGGAGATCCAAAAGGCATGGTTTGTTGACTAAAGAAAGCCATCTATGGGCTCAAACAAGCATCTCGACAGTAGTATTTCAAATTTGTCAAAGTAGTTGCCTCTTTCGGCTTTGAGCCTAACCAAATTTGACAAATGCATGTATCACGAGTTTAGTGAGAGCAAGTTCATATTCTCGATCTTGTACATAGATGATATACTGCTTGCAACAAACATTGTAAACATATTGAGAAACACCAAAGACTTTTTGAGAAAACACTTCGAAATGAAAGATCTTTGTGAAGCCTCATTTGTGTTGGGACTCGCGATACGAAGGAATCGTAGCCAATGTATCATAGGTCTCTCACAACAAGCATACATCAAAAAGGTATTGAAGCAGTATAGTATGGATAAGTGTAAGCCATTGAATACCCTATGGCTAGAGGAGACAAGTTCAGCCTAAAGCAATATCCCACAACTGAGTTTGAACGTTCATAGATGAGGAATACTTCCTATGCTTCAGTGGTAGGGAGCATAATGTATGCCCAAGTATGCACATGACCATATTTGGCATACATCACTGGAATGTTAGGTAGATATCTCGTGATCCTGGAAATGATCACGGACCGTGGCAAACAGGGTGCTGAGATACTTATAAGGAACAAAGCAACACGTGCTGACGTATCGGAGATCTGATGAGTTAGAGATCATTGGATACACATATTTCGATTTTTCTAGATATAAAGATAGCATGAAATCGACCTCGGGCTATGTATTTACTTTAGCCAGTGGAACGAACTCGTGGAAAAGTACGAAATAGACCTTATTGGCGTCCTCCACTATAGAGGAAGAATTCGTGGCATGCTTCCACGCATCCAATCAGGCGATATGGCTTCATAATTTTGTCATATGGCTGCGAGTGGTGGAGACTATCTCATTTCCAATGAGGATTGACGGTGACATTAATGTTGCGGTGCAATATTTAAATCACAACCGGGGTTCGTCAAAAGCGAATAGTAATGAAGTATCTAGCTGTTAAAGAAAGAGTTCAGAGTGATCTGATCAAAATTGAGCATATTAGCACAGACTCTATGGTGGCCGATCCTTTGACTAAGGTCGTGGAACCCGTAGTGTTTCACAAGCATGTTAGCTGTATGGGTCGTTGTCCGGTTAAGGATGTTTTGTCCTAGTGGGAGTCTGAGAGGTATATGTTTTCTTATGTTAAAAGAAGTTGATTGTTTTAAAGTTTTCAGACAAACAGCATAATGTACATTTCAGTTATGTGAAAGTTTTTTTGCAAAAGTAATGTACATTAAGCGGTCACGGTATACATTTTGAATTTTGTTGATCTTGCTAAGTTAGGACCAAGTTGGAATTAGATATGTACATCACCTAGCATATTAATTCCACACTACATATCCGTTGCAGCATCCATGTCATTCAGTGGAATATTAGTATTATGATTTAAGAAGGACAAGTCATTAATTCAATGTGGCGGCGGCGGCTTAAATCTTTTGCTAACATTTGCTGATGGACCGAAAAAGGTAAGACACACTAAGGGACATTCATTAAGAGAGCTCAAACGAGTGACATATAATCTTTAAGAAACATACATAGTCTAAGTGGGAGATTGTTGGAAACCCCGAATATGTAGAAAGTCATATGGTCAGAGACCGCGATGGATGGACTCAAAGTGCAATGACCATAAAGTATACGACGTCTAGTCCCTGACGAACGACAACCCACGTGTGGCCAGTAGAAAAATGTTGGTACATATTATTAAATATTAAATATCAAGTGGAGACAGACAACGGCGCCAGTCAAAGCAATTGAAAGCCTCATTGTAGAGGAGAACATGAGTAAAGGCAGGCCCAAACTGACTTGGGATGAGCAGATTAGGCACAACCTACTAGATTTGAACCTCTCTGAGGACATGGTCCAGGATAGGAGTTCATGGAGATATAAGATTAAGGTTAACAAGGTATAGGTCATATATAGGGACACCTTAGAGTATATCTAGGGACATAGATAGGCGTAGACACTATCAACGCTTTAGGTTGACTTTGCACTTGTTTGCTTATTTTTTACCGTTGTTTTGCATTACATGGACATATACACGTTATGTATATTTTAATATTGAAAGCCTCTTCTTTGTATTTCTTGAATTCCCTCGCTAACACACTAGCACATCATATCTCTATTATTATGTCATTTATGCAGATACATGTAGAGCCAGTAGTCTCACTCGAAGCAGACTCTCTATCCCTTGGGACATAGGTATTGTCTGCCTACCACTTACCTTCCCCAGACCCTAACAATAACTTTTGATGTCGTTGGGATATACTGAGTACGGATGATGATGATGATGAAATAATATTTAATCTTGGATAAAGATCACTTGATGATAACATCAAGTATATCCTCCTTGAGTGATAAAGATGAGAAAAAATTCTCATCTATAAAGGAAAATGATTTGGTTGTCATCATAACTCATGAATCCTAACACAATCATGATTCTCCCTCTATTTAAAGGAGGAGGGTCTTCACCTCCTCATACACAACATTAATGGCAGCCGACCACTATAGAGAATAGGGGAGGGAGTGCCAACCTTTTTTTAATACAACCCACATTGCCTAGCCTCTCTATCGGGTAGAGCAGTGAATTGTTAAATCTCTTCAAGTGGTGCATCAACAATTGGTGGGAGGTCGTGAATACTTGGATCGTGCTAGATTCATCAAACAGCGGCAACATACATGGTGAGCAGATCAACGTCAAACATAGAGCAAAGTAAAAAATTCTGCCTTTTGTTACTTTGTCCAGTACAGTGTTTAATTAGAGATTCATCAAACAAATCCAACACTCACTTCGACTGATGGTTTCATTAAGGTCGAAGAGATTTTACAAGAGAAACATCTTTTCTCTTTGAACACAGAGTTGCTTTTTGACACAATACACAGTTGCGTCTTGACTCAATATTTGATACAAGTGTCATTATATAACGAGCAAAACAAAATAAGAGAATTTTATATAGTTTTTCTATCCACATATATAGTATTATCTTTTTTTCACATTTTAATGTGAACTTATAGCCGGCAGGAAAGTAAAACTTCAAAGCTGGACTATTATCTATTTTGGAAAAAACAAAGGTTCGCTGCATAAATCTGTGAGTTTCTTTAGAGAAATAATTTCGAATAGCAAGTAGTAGGAACGCTGACAAACATATACAACCCTCATCGCAAAGCCGTGAAAATTTTCCTCTTTGACTCAGCCGGTTACACACATAAAACTAAAATTTCTTGCATGCATTTGAGCAGATTGAACTACCAATATCTTCTTTATGCTTCCACGCAGGACTTCCAACACTAAAGGTCAGCAAGTTCGCATCTTTATAGCAGGGGATGTAATTGAACTAAGTCCCATTGCTTCCTCTTCTTGATGAAAAGGATGGAAATGATTTACCTGTGTCAAGACCGAGTTTCCACGAAATCCTTCGCCTTTTACTGGATACATAGTCTCCATATTGGTTGTGTTGGTCGACGAGAGTAAAGATACTGCAAAATCTTTGTAAATGTTGATGGAAGAGATGAATGTATTCTATGAATCATTATCTGAAAACGAAACACCCACCCCAAAGTCTGGAGATTCGTATGTCATGAACTAGGATCAAGTGCTGAAGAGCAAGATCTAGTATGTGCATTTTCATGAGCACCTGATGGCAATGCAGGCAACTTTACCAATTTTGGTTGACTGAGAATTGACAAGGTGAGGAAGAACGTGCAATGCTTCAATCTGAAAATAGCAAATAGGGCTCAAGAATCATCCAAAAATTACCACATTTCAAACTCGATTCCGACAAGGCATTGTCGAATAAGGTAAGCATCTGGCAGCAGAAGGAATTTGTTATCTCCGATAACTAACCTTGGGAGCCAATCAAGGTAAGCATTGGGCAATAACCATCCAGTTAAGGTTTTAGTACCTCATATATAAGATAAAATAGATAGTAGGTGTCTTTTATTCTTTTCCTCGATAATTATCATCATAAAAGAAATGAGTGTTGCACCATGAAACTAGAAGGCATCCTAAGTTTAGACAAAGATATTGTCTTTCACAAAATCAATATAAGAAAATAGAGCTTTATAAGATTAATAATAGTACTCAATTTTAAATAGTAAACTTCAGTCTTCATGATGCAAAATGATCAAAGCTGGAATTTGTAATCATAATATTCCCAATAAATAGACCACTAAAGAACCAAATAGAAAGGGTTTGGTCAAAGTTTGAATGATTGTTAGTAATTCAATCTTCCTTCTATCGTACAAAATTTGAGGAAACAATGATGAAGTCATTTTTTTCGTAAAGTCATGCAAGTCAAAGCATAGCCAATTTCAATGCAGGAAACTTGAATTAAATTTATCACCACTCTAATTCTCCTAACATAACTTAAAGACCTCTAATATATAGTTGTTATATCTCGCTTCATGGATGGTACATCTCTTTTACTATCTAAATGCTAAAGCATATTACAATTTTTTGTCTGTGGGAAAATCCGCTACATTTGGAGACACAGAAAAGATAGTTTTGTATTCAATGATATGATCCATGAGTACATCCTTTGTGCTCTATGTACAAGAATATACATTTAACAGAAAATCATAACAATAGATCTCCAAGATACAAGCAACAGAAAATTATATAGTTAGAACCAGAAGAGAGGGCAACCGAAGCTTGGAGAAGAAATGTTGAAACAATTGGCTAGATAGTGGTTTGGTAAGAATATCAACAATAGAAGTCAATCTCAAAATGTCTAGTTCTAGCATGAAACATCTGATTAGACGATAAAAACACAGCACCAATATTATCACACCATACATGAAGCTGGTGTTTAAAATACACACATATATCATCAAACAACTGAAGCAGACACTTATTTTAACACATACATTTGTAACCGCTTTGCATTTTGGATTCACTAGATGATTTAGTTGTTAGGTTCATGACAATCACTTTAGAGGAGTGTGAATAGAGTGTTGAGCGATTTTGCGGAATTTTTTCATTTTTTGCTAACTCCAACTCAAATGAACTCCAAATCAGAGTAAAAAAGGGAGATGAGAGATAATGAATGAATACATCCGATATAGAGTGGTTCGAATCTTAAATGATTCTACTCCACTAACAATTTGTTTCTAAAGTGGATTTTTAACAGTTAATCTTCTTACTATTGTCAATAAGAATAACAGCAGCAATACTTACACTAACAAATTAGCGTAAGCAACCACAACAACTTGTTGCACAAAAAAACTTTGTGCAAACACAACAACACCAGCTATAAGCAAGAACAAGTTCTTGTTTCCTTACAATTTCAATAAAGTTCTCTCAAAAAACTTTTTCACAGTGGGTTTTGAAAAGCAATGGGGATTACACTTTTTAACTAGTCTAAACACAAGCAAGAGATCAAATATATATGGTTCCTCTTGTGTTAGACTTACACTCACTATTTACAACAATGAAGAACAAGTAACAAGAGCTTAACAAGCTTTAAGCACTTTTATACAAATGAGAGATTTTTACAACGATGAAAAATTAAACCTTGAAGAGGATGAAAGTGTGTATTGCCATCACTTGAGCTTCTTCAATTTGTAGAGGGTGTGAGCCATATTTTTAAAGCTTCTCTCGAGTCTTCAACTCAATCATAAGTCTTGACAATGTCCAAGTAGCCTTTAGCCATTGATGTGTAATTTCTTAACCTCCAGCTAGCAAGTGCACTAGGTACAATTGTAGCGTAGTAGGCAAGAGGATTGTCGATCCCACGAGGACTAGTTTTAATTACCAAAATTATTTTTTCGCCTTAATTTAAACCTAATCAATAAAATTTGATAAAAACAAAAACTAACTGCTAATTAAATTACTAAGCCTAACTTTTCCCTTTAAATATTTTCTTGACTAGTTTATGTTTCAGTTGAATCATTTTCTAAAGTGTAATTCACTCTTTAACCCAAAATAATTAACTAGTTTCTATTCCAAACCGCTAAGGAAGAAATTCTCTATTTTAATTTTTACCCAATCCCTTGGCGTAGAAACCTAACTCGGTGTGACAAACTCCGTATACCTACGCAAATTTTAATTCATCGAGTCGCATTTAATTTCCTTAGAATTTTCTAGTTATCCACCCGTAGAAACCGAATCTATCCCTAGTCAATTTTACTACAGGTTCGTTGTTGACACGGTCTTAATTAAAATCTTCACCTCCCGGTCCTTCGAAATTAATTATATATTCTATCAATAGGTAGCTAATCTATTGACGCAATAAACACACCAACAACAATTAACGGTTGGGATAATAAACTAGTAAATTAAATAAATCAAAGAGGGAAAACTAATACATTAAAACATCAAAACAATTCAACTGTCACAAAAATTAGCCAAGAAAATAGAAATTTAGCCACAAATCAAATCCATACTATCCATCAAAGCCATGTATAACTGAATAATAAAATAAAAGAAAAAGAAACCGTGTATAAAACTGCACCAAAAACAGAAATCGCGCCTGGCTACTGCTTGTAAGAAAAGTCCTGCGCAACCTGGGCTGCCGACATAAAAGTGACTGCTGAGGCCAGTGCTTGCTAAGGTTTCTCTCTCCTTTTTCTTTTTCAGTTTGACTAATAGTAAAGAGACAAATAGCAGCTGAGGAAAAAGCTTTGTTTTTCCTTCTCCAAATTTCGTTGGCAACAAATGGAGAGAGGAAATTGATCCTCGGGAACCGTGCAGCACAAAAGATCAGTCCCCCTATTTCTGCTGCCTTCCCAGCAATTTATAGGCGGATGTTGCAGAGGGAGCTCCTTCTTTTTCTCAACTGATGAACTTCATCCAAATATCTGATAAGATTTTGATTCAACAATTTGGTTGCAATCTTTTTTTAGAGTTTATCTTTTCTTCTTTCCACTGCTTTATCCCAAGCTTCATGCCTGGAAAATCTAACGAAAAGGTTGTTGCATCCCTTTAATTTTCTATCTTTTTTTCCTGCAACATTAAAAGAAATGTGTTGTGCCCAAATAAAAATAAATAAATATTACATTTAGCTAAATAACATAGACTTTAACATCATTTAAGTGGTAACTCGGGTAAGCTTAAAAAATAAAGTTAATTTAGCTAAAATAATTAATATTTCTTATTTAATCACATGAACACTTCTATTCTTCAATTTGATTGTTATTATCAATTTTTAGCATCAATTTAGCCAAATATTGCTCGATATAAATAGTAGAGTGTATAAAAATTATATATCAATTTTGATTATATCAACTACCCTCCACTTAGCATTTGATCGTCCTCGAGCAAATAAAGTAACTTTAAAGAAAATATGCTTAATCTTTCTTCTAAATAACATGCATCAGCAATGATTTCACATAAGTAGTCACAAAGTACAATCGTAATAACCAATGGAATAACTTTATAATTCAAATATCAACTATACTTAGCCCATGTAATCGAGGGGTGTGTGTGTAAATAGCTAATCTCAAGCTTTCTGTAGACAATCAGTTGAAATTATGCAAATTATGACTCATGAACATCTCATAGGCTTACTCTTCTTACTCGCTCTCCACTAATGTAGATGATTCAAGTCAACGAAGATCAAGTAGGACTTTTAAGCTTATAACGTTAGGCTAAGGACTTGGTTTCACGAAGGATAAGGGATTCAAAGAAAAATTTAAGAGAGCCTCCAACAAAATGACATGCACATGAACAAACTCTTTTTACAATTCAAAAATCCTCTCCATCTTTTGAGAACCAATAACCAAAATCAATTTTAAGCTTTTTATATCATCGGCCATATAATTGTTTTTTTTTCTTTTCTTTGGCCATTTTTTTTTTCTTTTCCCTTTTTTCGTTCTTTGAACTTTTTTTTTATTTTTCATCACCAATCTCTTGTAACGATAACCTCATCTCATCATCATAACCCATTATCTTAATCCCAAACGTAATGATAATGCCATGTAAGCTCTCTTAAATAGGGACATATAAGGATATACATTTTTTATCAAGTAGGCTAAAACGGAAAGTTAATGAGGTTTAACAACAAAGAAAATCGAATGGGATCTCACCATTCTTAATAATCAGGCTCAAGAAGGGTACTAGAGAAAAAATAATCATAAGGATGGCTAGAAAGGCTCAAACGGTCCAAAGAACGCCTATGACTGTCATCTCTAAGTCAACTTGAAATCATCTAATAATTTCGCCTCGAGGAGTAATGAAGTAAGTTCTAGAATGACAAAAGATACATGAATAAGCATAATTCTTCACTACCATCCACAAATCACAAGTGGCTATACGTGCTCAAAATGTCTCAAATTACATGGAATAAAATATGGTCAACATCGAATCAATCCATTATTCCAAAGGTATTTCTCATGTATTATGTAACTACATATGCAAAATATTCTTATCCACATATTCATAGAAGATCAAAAAATTTTAAAATAACGTACATTTAAGCATTTTTCTTTTCAAATACATCAAAAATCAGCTCTAAAAACAAGCATCCATAAGTCCACGCCCCCTACTCTCCACTTAGACATTAACATTGTCCTAAATGTTAAGAAAACAAAAGAATAAGAAGCATAAGGGTAAGAAACTTAGCTGATTTGATGCAACGTCGTCTTCTAATATTGCAGTGAGCCACATACATGTCATATGGTTCCCATCTCAGGACAACTTCTTTTTCAACGATCTTGCAGTTTTTATTCCTACAAAACCAGAACACAACAAAAGCGCATAACACGGAAAAAAATGACTCTAAAATAATAACATGACTAAAGCTTGCAAGAAAAAAATTGAAACATTCATTGCTCAACAGCCTCTGAATGTATTTCAATGAAAAAAACTTGCAAACTTTTGACATTAACACAACAACGTATTAAAAACAATAAAAATGACAAGGGAACAAAGTAGTTCTGAATTTATAGTCTACAGCTAGACTTCCCAAAGCTCCTTTTCATGGTGGATCATACAAGCGAGCTATCTTCTTATTTGATGATCGAGAAGCTTCAGTATTCAATCTTTTCAAACGACTACTATTCACTCTTATTTGCTTAACCTTCTCGAATTCCACCTCAATGTCTCCAGAGGGACATATTTTCTTTACAGTACAGGATATTGATTTGTCTAACAAAACTTTTTGACCCTCTTGTAACTTATTTTCAAAAAGAATTTCATTTTCTCTGCCCCTAAATTTCTTGTTTCTAGGAGTGCATTCTTCAAAAGGGACGTTAAAAATAGTATTAACAGAACAGTAAGTATCATTCTTCCTAAGGTATTTCAAATTTTTTAAGACATGTAACTTCACTTCCTCATTACCTACCCTTAGGATTATGTCTCCATTCGGAACATCAAATACACTCCTAGTTGTGTCTAAAAATGGTCTTCCAAAAAGAATCTTTGAATTAGAATCATTAACCATATCTAACACCACAAAATCAGCAGGGAAAATAAATTTATCGATTTGAACCAAAACATCTTCAACCATTCCTCTTAGACATTTGGTTGATCCATCAGGAAAACGTACCGAGAAATTGGTTGGTTTTAAATCATTCAATTTTAATTTTTCAAATACCGAGTAAGGCATGACATTAACACTAGCACCAAGATCACATAAGGCATCATCAAAATTAAAATTACCAATTGAACAAGGAATATAAAAACATCCAGGATCTTCTTGCTTTGGTGGTAATTTATCTTGAACATGTTCATTTATATGATCACCTTTTTCAAGACCTTGTTTCTTCACTTGGTTTGCCAGTATTTCTTTACAAAAATTCTTATAACTCGGCATTTTCTCTAAAGCTTCTTCAAAAGGAATATCAGCATTTAATTTCTTGAACTTTTCAACGAATTTTTCAAATTCCTCATCAAGTTCCTTTTGTTTGAGATTTGCAGATAATTTGTGTGGAATTCTTGTTTCATCCTTCTTAATTGGCCTTTTCAGATTGTTGCATTGATAGGTATCATCGTCTTTTCTAAATTCTTCAGCTTCTACTTTTTCCTCATTCTCATCAGCTTTAGTACTAAGAACAATTAACCGCTCGCTGTTATTTTCACTTATCTCCAAGTCATCATTTTTATTCAAAGAGTCTGTCTCGTTGATTGTTTCATTTCCATTTAGTAGAGTTATAACATTCACCTCTTTAGGATTTGTCTCAGTGTTACTTGGCAGACTTCCTTGAATTCTGTTTGATAACATGTTTGCTATTTGACCGACTTGGTTTTCCAAATTTTTAATTGACGATTCTTGACTCTTTATCAAGGCTTCTTGATTTTGGAATCTTGCTTCAGAGCTTGATATAAATTTTGCCAGGATATCTTCAACATTTGTCTTTTTCTCTTGATTGTTTGCAAAACCAAAAGGATGCCCTGAATTTTGAGGCCGATTCCAAGAATTTGCATTATTCCCCCATGCATTATTGTAGGTATTAGGATAGGGATTGTTAAACCTTTGATTTTGGCCTACAAAATTTGCTTCATTTGGATAGAAATTTTCACTTGTGCTTCCTATTTGATTTTGTAGACACTGATTTGCCACATGATTGCCACCACAATTTTCACAGGTTATTTTGCCGCCAATGCCTAAGCTTTTTGAAATTAAGGAGAGTTGTGCCAAAATGGCAGAGTTCGTGTCAAGCTCTAACACAGAAGCTCTCTTAGGATTGTTTCGTTCATTTGGCCACTGACACCCCGTTGAGGCCATTTCTTCAAAAAGATTCCATGCCTCATCGGGTGGCTTTCTCATTATGTTACCACCACTAGCAGCGTCTACCATTGATCTGGCGCCACTTTCTATACCGTTATAAAAGATTTGAACTTGCATCCATTTTGGTATTTCATGGTGTGGACACCTTCTTAAGTAGTCCTTAAATCTCTCCCATGCTTCATATAAAGATTCCCCACTATCTTGAACAAAATTTGTTATATCGTTTCTAAATTTCATAGTTTTAGATGGTGGAAAATATTTGGTTAAGAAACTTGAAGCCAATTGGTCCCAAGTAGTGATAGAACCTGGGGGTAGAGAATTAAGCCAAGCTTTTGATTTATCTTTTAGGGTAAATGGGAAGAGTCTTAGCCTTATAGCATCATCAGTTACCCCATTTTGTTTAAATGTGTCACATATTTCTAAAAAGTTAAAAATATGTGCATTAGGATCTTCACTTGATAAGCCATAAAATTGAACAGATTGTTGGATCATTTGTATTACTGCAGGTTTAATTTCAAAATTGTTTGCAGCTATAGTGGGTCTACGTATGGCTGGGGCAGCTCCCTCTACCCTAGGTGTTGCATAATCTCTAAGGCACCTTTGGGCTTCTTGATTATTATCTGCCATTTCGATTGTTTCAATTTCTAACTCTTCTCGGGTTTCTTGGATATTAACTCTTTGTGAGTTAATTTTTTCTTGCCTTACTATTTTTCGGTTATGTCTAGCAGTACCCTCAATATTAGGATCGTATAGTAAAGGCTCGTGGGAACTACGTGTCATAAACTATTAATCTAATTACTAAAAGCAACACAATACAGAAAATGAAAGAATAAATAAGAAAACAAAAGAACACAGCGAAAGGAAAGAGAAAAAATAAATAAATAACACTAACTTAAAACTAATAACAAAAGCGATAAGAAACAGAAAGAGAAAAAGGGAAAAAACAAAGCAAAACAGCCTAAAAACTAAAAATGATAAAATAATTATATAGGACAATCAAATATTTATATGTTTACGCGAACAGTGAACAGCATCTTTCGAAAACTTTTTTCTTGTATATATATTTATATAATGATAAATTACTTTGGCTTAATCTAAAGACTAATAATAATTATATGATATTAAAATCTAGTCCCCGGCAACGGCGCCAAAAACTTGATGTGTAATTTCTTAACCTCCAGCTAGCAAGTGCACTAGGTACAATTGTAGCGTAGTAGGCAAGAGGATTGTCGATCCCACGAGGACTAGTTTTAATTACCAAAATTATTTTTTCGCCTTAATTTAAACCTAATCAATAAAATTTGATAAAAACAAAAACTAACTGCTAATTAAATTACTAAGCCTTAACTTTTCCCTTTAAATATTTTCTTGACTAGTTTATGTTTCAATTGAATCATTTTCTAAAGTGTAATCCACTCTTTAACCCAAAATAATTAACTAGTTTCTATTCCAAACCGCTAAGGAAGAAATTCTCTATTTTAATTTTTACCCAATCCCTTGGCGTAGAAACCTAACTCGGTGTGACAAACTCCGTATACCTACGCAAATTTTAATCCATCGAGTCGCATTTAATTTCCTTAGAATTTTCTAGTTATCCACCCGTAGAAACCGAATCTATCCCTAGTCAATTTTACTACAGGTTCGTTGTTGACACGGTCTTAATTAAAATCTTCACCTCCCGGTCCTTCGAAATTAATTATATATTCTATCAATAGGTAGCTAATCTATTGACGCAATAAACACACCAACAACAATTAACGGTTGGGATAATAAACTAGTAAATTAAATAAATCAAAGAGGGAAAACTAATACATTAAAACATCAAAACAATTCAACTGTCACAAAAATTAGCCAAGAAAATAGAAATTTAGCCACAAATCAAATCCATACTATCCATCAAAGCCATGTATAACTGAATAATAAAATAAAAGAAAAAGAAACCGTGTATAAAACTGCACCAAAAACAGAAATCGCGCCTGGCTACTGCTTGTAAGAAAAGTCCTGCGCAACCTGGGCTGCCGACATAAAAGTGACTGCTGAGGCCAGTGCTTGCTAAGGTTTCTCTCTCCTTTTTCTTTTTCAGTTTGACTAATAGTAAAGAGACAAATAGCAGCTGAGGAAAAAGCTTTGTTTTTCCTTCTCCAAATTTCGTTGGCAACAAATGGAGAGAGGAAATTGATCCTCGGGAACCGTGCAGCACAAAAGATCAGTCCCCCTATTTCTGCTGCCTTCCCAGCAATTTATAGGCGGATGTTGCAGAGGGAGCTCCTTCTTTTTCTCAACTGATGAACTTCATCCAAATATCTGATAAGATTTTGATTCAACAATTTGGTTGCAATCTTTTTTTAGAGTTTATCTTTTCTTCTTTCCACTGCTTTATCCCAAGCTTCATGCCTGGAAAATCTAACGAAAAGGTTGTTGCATCCCTTTAATTTTCTATCTTTTTTTCCTGCAACATTAAAAGAAATGTGTTGTGCCCAAATAAAAATAAATAAATATTACATTTAGCTAAATAACATAGACTTTAACATCATTTAAGTGGTAACTCGGGTAAGCTTAAAAAATAAAGTTAATTTAGCTAAAATAATTAATATTTCTTATTTAATCACATGAACACTTCTATTCTTCAATTT
>AP025040.1:47045415-47057478 GCA_036186865.1 Eustoma russellianum
AGTAAGCTTAAAAAATAAAGTTAATTTAGCTAAAATAATTAATATTTCTTATTTAATCACATGAACACTTCTATTCTTCAATTTGATTGTTATTATCAATTTTTAGCATCAATTTAGCCAAATATTGCTCGATATAAATAGTAGAGTGTATAAAAATTATACATCAATTTTGATTATATCAGCCATTCTATGGATTGATTTGATTCTTCAAAGTCACTCTAGAAAATCTTAGACATGGATACAATAGTCAAGGAAACACGATTAATGTCAGAGAAAAGTCCACAAGAAACTTGAGCAAGATTGAAAAGAGAAAACACCATAAATCTCCCTTGGATTTTGTTCCAACGGTCATAAAAATTTGAATCTTGGATATATCGATCGATATGTCTGTGTTGTGAGATCGATGTCTTCTAGAAAGGTTCCAGTTTTGCACATTTCATACATCAATCGATAAATGTCTCTTCTTTGAGACACTGATGTGCACATCGATCGATCAGTGTCTCATTTTTGAGAGATGGATGTCTTCCAGTAAGGTTTCAGTTTTATTCCTTACATACATCGATCGATTGATGTCTATTCTGAGAGATTGATGCATACACTGATCGAACGATGTTTCTAAGTTTGAGAGGTCGGTATCTTTCAGTAAGGTTTTAACTTTGAGCAATCCCAACATAGATCGATCAATGTCTCTTTGTGAGAGACTGATGCATACATAGATCGATCCATGTGAGATATCAATGTCTCACAATGTGTTTTTTTATTTTGCTTTAATTCCCAAATATAAAATACCTTTTTAACTCTTTTAAAACATCTTTTAACTTCATCAAAACATTTCATATTCCAACAATCTCCCTCCTTTTTTTGATGAATTCAAAACCAAGACTTTTAAAAGATGTATTTTTTTGAAAGCCTATATTTGAGCTAGTTAAAGGTTTCAAAACTTGGAATTTTGCCTCTCCTGCTCAATGTATAAAACATACTGAAGATTTCTTAAGAAACACTCCTCCATAGTATGAACATGAAAACCATACTCTAGAATAGTTAAAAGACTTCCAATAACTCTCCCTCAATATATAATTACCCCAAACCCAATATACATGACATATACTTTAAACTCCCCCTCAACATAAGCATGCATCATAATTAAATATTTTGACATATCTTTCCGACACTTATACTAAGTATCCAACAAATATGCTAAGCATGTCAAATTTTCATTTTCATATCAAGCCTACTAAGCCTTGCATACAAGCAAGCATTCATACAAAAAAAAAGTAAGTCATCACATATATCAAGTCAAGCATGCCAAATCATCAAGCAAGCAAGCAAACATACCCAAACACCAACATGAGCATGCCAAAACATACGTAACATAAACGAAATGACATGAGTATATCAACTTCTCACTCTTTTTGAAAACATCAAAATATGCATTAAAGATAATTGAAACATGTTCAATATGTATGAACAAAATCGATAATGGTCTAACTAAACTAATAGGGACAACATGAGAAGGGGATTGTAACTATTCTTCGTTGGATGAGAAGCATAGCTCAGAGACAGCCACCTTAAGTTTCGATTTGAGCTTTTGATATTTGGACTTTTAGGTGTTGACCTCTGTTTCAAGCGTTGTACCCGCTTTTTGAGGTTCGCAGCTTCAACCTCAAGAGCATCCGTCTGAATTTGCTCATCCGTTTGTTTTTCTCCCTATTGGCTTATGGTTCTAATGAGCTCGTCAAATTCTACCTCTTCGCCAAACCGATACTCCAAATTAGAATCCTCTTCCATCGGTGCTTTTCCTTTGTCAATGTGGGAGGTAGGGCTGGTTGGAGGTTGGAATACTGTGGGGTGTGTGGGGGTTGTTTCTTAGACAGGGATGTGAACACCTTCACCCCTTTCAGGCTCGGTTTGAGGAATTTTTCCACATTGCGCTTCCTTCCGAAATTTTTGAATTTTTTGAATGTTGGCTTTGGTTTAGTAATCCTTATCTGTGATTTTGTCCTCGTCCGTTGCATCCAAAAAAAAATTCGATTTCTTGGGTAATCTATAGATAAGATTGCTATAAGGAAGTGTCTCGCTCTTCTTAGTGACAACTTCTAACACATTGACAAAGAAGATTTCCTCAAAATTTAGTGGCTTCCTCATGGAAATACGATGAGCAATGTAAAAATATAGATTACTAGAGAGTTTGGCCGATTTACCATTGATACAGAATGTGATAATGGCAAAAAAAAAAACACACGATATACCAAGAGCATATCATTGGTGTTCTTGGTGGGATAAAATCCAAGAAAGCTCTTAACTTCATCCACAATCACCTCATGCCAATAGGTATCCCACTTACAAACATCAAAATCATCCAAACCTTCATCAGAAACCCTAATTAGCTCATTTATATTTTTCACATTAAAATCAACAAGTTGATCATCAATAACCGAATTTAAGGAAAATGGAAATTCATTTAAGTATTCTATGGCATAAAATATCAGAGTGTATCAGGTAGACACATAATTCATTTCCGATTCATCTCAAATTGGCCTCCACTTTTGATCATCCAACTGATGATAGACCTCTTTCTTATTTCAAGTGACTTTAGAAATATAAATAGAAAAGTATAAAATAATTGACAAAACATACCCAAGAAAAAACAGCCACAAAAATTTATGTAAACATGAAATAAATACATTAAATGACACTTTCATTGCTGAAGGGGAAAAAACAGGCCGTTCACATGCTGAAGCTCCAAGCTAAAGCCTAAATATGTTCTGAATGAGACCAAAATTGATAAGAAAATGCATAAGTTTCCTGCCAACAAGTCAAAGGTACAAACCAGCAGCACAACTTAACAAACTTCATTCTGTATATTTCATCCATGCATAATTTTATGAAGACCCCTTTGTCTGCCCTACAAGCCGTCCGCACAAAACCGCACACACGAGTGTATCATGTTGCAGGAGGCAGTGGCTTTCCACGAAAACACACCCAAAGCATCATGCCATCTTTTTCGACCGTTTGCTTCTATTACCATTGTTATTTTGCAGAGGATCAGATCTAGAAGCTGCGTAAAGTCTCAACTTCTGGAGTATTTTCCTCTCGCTGATACGCAGTGTCAATGAATACAACAATTTAGGATTCTCCTCGCAGCTACATGCATATAATGCTTCCATGTCGTTCTCAAAGGAACTCGAACCATACAAACTTTCTCGACTATTAGCAAGCGTCAACAGTGCCCCACGAACATCTTCAGTCAATAACAAATCTCTCTTCAGCTCGGAACCTTTCCAGAAAGGAATGTTTATTTTCTGTGACAACGCAAATCTTGAATATGCTGTGAAATTACAGGAAGATGCTACCAAATGGTCAAGCTCATGAAAAGCTTCTTCCGGAAAAACCATGATATGGAGTAAAACTAATAACTCAACTTGTGGTTCCCCATCAACAGTTACTTCAAAGTACTCGGAGTTTTCACCAATACATCCTGAATAACCTAATTTTCTCCACAGCAACAAGCGCCTTCTGCTGTAACGATGTGAAAACAAAGAGTGACTCCACTCAAGAACCAGTTCAAGATCCAGATTAACAATGTCATACGGGTTATCCACCTCTGTAAATCCATATCTGTGCAGCAATGCAGCATTTCCCAGGGAACCGTATGTATTGAAAACCTGAAATGATCAAGGTAATAACTGCATCTGAGATGCGTTCATACTATTACACCAATCCAAGGAGTAAGAATGGACAACCTTATGATATCACTATAATGAAATACCAAACGTCTAGATTGAAGTCATGTAGCAAATGCAAAACTGTCAAACAACAGCCTTCAAAGCCTATTCTCACACAGAAAAAAGAATTATCTTCTTCAAAAGAAATCCAGAAAGCAATCTTGATACAAAAGCTGCCCTCTTAATGGCAATTTGTGATGCTGGAAAACCAACAGTGTCACCTATGTGCTTTAGCTTGCAAAAAGGAATTACACCGAGTTAAACCTACAAAAACTTACCGCAACCAATTAGATTTTATCTCTCAATATGTGCTACATTAAAATTGAGTTAAGAACCATCAAGATCCATCATACCCAAAAGAAACATATCAAGAGAGCAAAAACCCCTAGAATCAAGAATATATCTAACTCTCTCCTAGGAATAAGTTTGATGACAAAAAATAACATCGCAGAAACACAGACATACACATACATATAGACACACACACCATATGTATGTCGATCTGTGTATAGAGATATATATATTGTATGAACATATATGGGTATATTTAAGTATGTGCATATATATAGGTATATGTGTGCATACATATGTGTGCGCGTGTGTGTGTGATTATATATTTATATACATACATACATACATACATACATATATACATATATATATATATATGTATATATATATATGTATGTATATATAGACACACAAACACATATGCATGTATACATATCTTCTTTCAAGACAGAGGATTAATACTTGTTTTCCTTATATTTTGGTTACATATCAGTAGTGGGAGGCTCGAATTGGCAACCCATACGACAGATTCTTGCATAAGATAAGACACATAGAAAAGTAGATATTCGTTGCAAATGTGACGTACAATAAACACAAAGATGGCACTAGTAAGAAAATGTGCTTACCTCATTTCCTGCCCTAACATTTTTCACCATGATCATTTCTAGAACTGTTGGATCATCCCGGGTGGCTGAAGAATTTTCTGAGTCACTTCCAGAGGAAGACCCCACTTCTTCAATGTGGTTATGAAATGGTGACATATCACTACTTTTGTCCCCAGCTTCAGTAGTATCCTCTTCGTCATCATCTGCGCCATCATCAGATCCATCTTGAGATAGAAGTGTAAAGTGGACATCCTCCGCAGCTGTTTTGTGATTAAAGCTGCACATCACAAAAAGCAAAAGTCAAACATATTGCTTCAAGTTAAGATGACCAAAAAGCCAAGGTGGATGGATAGAGAGAGCAGAGAAAAAGAATGTCTTGACGACAGTTTTTTCTTTCTTTTCTTCCCTTAAGCAGCAGCAGATTTTTCCTTTCCTTTTCTTTCTTATTATTTATTTAAGTAGCAGTAGTATTAATTTTAGAAAATGGGACAGCAGCACTCAAAGACAAAGCTCCTGCTTCAATATCAAGATAAATCACCATCTCATCTATCAGCTTAAATTATAGAGAGAAGGGTATGTGTACACCTAAAAATAAATTAATTTTATGAAAAAAGAGAGAAGGGGAAAGAGGGAGGGGAGCAGACAACTAACAAGCAAACGCAATTACAATAGAGGAATAAGTCAGCAAGCAAAGATGATTGTAGAGAACTATTCTAGAAAATGATAGCATACTTTGCAGGACAAACAATGGAAAAGAGGACATAGATACAAAGTGGAGGAAAAGACATCAAAAGAACCTAAAGTGGACAGAAGCCCGGATAGAGCTCATAGTAAATAAAAATAAAGAAATACAAGAAGGAGAAGAAGATATGCAACAGAAACCGTCCAAAAGAGGATAGAGATGCAAGGAGAGTGAATTCAAACAAAACCAAAGTATGCACTAAGCAGAAGTCATGACAAATAAAACTCTACATGTTCCTTTAAACACTCCCAGTGCCCCTTAAAAGAACTGAATCTCATACAGAGATGCAAAATTGGACGAAGTCCTGCGCTCGGCTATTTGGACAAAGTCCCGGGAGAATCGGATGCTACGCCAGATGCAAGATATAGAAGAAAGCATTTCTTTTATATCATCTTTATAGGTGGCAATTTGCACTAAAGGATGGATTTCAGTGGAATTTATGCTCATCAAATTTATTCGCCCAATTTCAAGCCTTGTATCATTATTGATTATTTTGTTTAAGGAAAATGACTCACTAAATTAGTTGCGCTTCTTATATTTGTATAGCAGCATTTGATCGACACAACTTGACGTAATTTTCATTATGAGTCATCAAGAAACAATCTCTGTGAATTTCTAATACATGGGTATGGTTGCGTACATCCGACCTTGCTATACCCCGTCATAGGCAGGAGCCTCTGAGACTGTGGGGTAATGTTGTTGTTGTTTAAGGAAAATTTTGACAAAAAAGTTTTGCTTTTTACAAATGATAATTTATTTGCTTCCGAACCGTTATGAACACAGGGAAGTTCAAACCAATCAAGTGTCTCATTGCCTCTAGAGTTTGATACCGGCCGATGGAAGAGCAATTATGACCAGAAAGAAAATTTTGAACCAAGCCTTTTGTATCATACGTGATATGTTTTTGCTGATATCCTATCCATTTTACTGGTCCCTACTTGCTGCCATCCTTCCCTTCGCTTGCATTCCACCTCCTAACGAGAGAAACCACTCAGACCTTGCAAATTTGACATATGCAGAGGGATGATTCTGAGAAAATACTCGGCACAAGAAAATTTTTCCTTCATGTTAGAACAAATTAAATTTACATGCAGCACTATAAAGAAAACTTTTTTTTATCTGCAAGTAATATATAAGTTCAGTGATATAATCAATTTTTATACATATTATTTATACACTCTACCATTTATATAGAGCAATATTTGGCTAAATCGACGCTAAAAAGTAACAATAACAATCAAATTGAATAATGGAAGTGTTCATGGAAAATATTAATTTTGTTAGCTAAATTAACTTTATTTTCTGAGTTTAACTGAGTTATCAATTAAATGATGTTAAAGCTTATGTTATTTAGCTAAATGTAATATTTATTTATTTTTAGTTGGACACTACACATTTCTTTTAATATTGCAGGAAAAAAGAAAAGGTGAAACTTGCCAGCAGGCGCAGATCTCGAAGCAAAAGCAGATAAACTTCATCTGTTGGGATCAAATTGTATCAGATCTGTTTGTTGAGATGTGGCTGCAGTTGAGAAAAAGAGGGAACGTTCTGTGCATTTTAGCTATAAATATAGCTAAGGAAGACAATTGATAGCAGCCCTCAGCGCCTGAGGCAATTTTTTCTAAGGCTTTGCACGTTTCCCGAGGCCACACCCTCCCTCTCTGCCATTCATCAGAGTCAAAAGAAAAGGAGTGGAAAAAGGCCCAGCTGGCGGCCAGTGCAAGAAAGAGAAGAAACAGCAGCTTTCTGTAGTCAGTATCATCTCTCCAAGTCAGCTGCTTTCAGCAGGTGGAATCAGACGCGCGTCAGAGGCAGTCCCGTGTAAGGCGCGGTCTCCGAGGGCCATCGCGTCAGGCGTCACCCTGCAGCCAGCAGTGCGATTTCCGAGGCGGTTTTTGAGTGCAGTTTTATACACGGTTTCTTTTTCTGCTACTATTTTATGCAATTATACATGGATTTGATGGATAGTATGGATTTAATTTGTGGCTAGATTTCTATTTTCTTGACTAGTTTTTGTGACAGTTGAATTGTTTTGGTGTTTTAATGCATTAGTTTTCCCTCTTTGATTTATTTAATTTATTAGTTATTATCTCAATCGTTAATTGTTGTTGATGTGTTTATTGCGTCAATAGATTAGCTACCTATTGATAGAACATATAATTAATTTTGAAGGACCGGGAGGTGAAGATTTTAATTACGACCGTGTCAACAACGAACCTGTAGTAAAACTGACTAGGGATAGATTCGGTTTCTACGGGTGGATAATTAGAAAATTCTAAGGAAATTAAATGCGACTCGATGGATTAAAATTTGCGTAGGGATACGGAGTTTGTCACACCGAGTTAGGTTTCTACGCCAAGGGATTGGGTAAAAATTAAAATAGGGAATTTCTTCCTTAGCGGTTTGGAATAGAAACTAGTTAATTATTTGGGGTTAAAGAGTGGATTACACTTTAGAAAACGATTCAACTGAAACATAAACTAGTCAAGGAAATCTTTAACCGGGAAAGTTAAGGTTTAGTAATTTAGTTAGCAGTTAGGTTTCGTTTTTATCAACTTTTATTGGAGGTTTAAATTAAGGCGAAGAATAATTTTGGTACTTAAAATTAGTCCTCGTGGGATCGACAACCCTCTTGCCTGCTACTCTACAATTGTACCTAGTGCACTTGCTAGTTAGTGGTTAAGAAATTACACATCAAGTTTTTGGCGCCGTTGCCGGGGAACTAGATTTTGATATCATATAATTATTTATAGTCTTGAGATTAAGCCAAATATTTTATGTATATATAAATTTGAAAAAAAAAACACGAGTTCTGACGCCTTACGTTTTTTAATAAAACATAATTTTTTTGTTAATAGTTTATAACTTACTGTTTTTCGTTTAGTGTTTTTTTTTTTCCTCTTTTTATTTTCCGGTTTTTTTTAATCATTTGTTCTCTGTTTCTATTTATTTGCGTAACTGCTTTTTTATTTTCTTAATTTATTTTTATTTTGCTGTTTTGTTTTACTTTTATTATTTCGATTAATAGTTTATGACCCGTAGTTCTAGCGAGCCTTTACTATACGATCCTAATATTGAGGGTACTGCTAAACATAATCGGAAAATAGTAAAGCAGGCAAAAATTAACTCACAAAGAGTTAATATCCAAGAACAAGAAATACAAATTGAACCAATTGAAATGGCAGAAAACAATCAAGAAGCCCAAAGATGTCTTAGAGATTATGCAACCCCTAGGGTAGAAGGAGCAGCCCCAGCCATACGTAGACCCACTATAGCTGCAAATAATTTTGAAATTAAACCAGCAGTAATACAAATGATTCAACAATCTGTACAATTCTATGGTTTATCGAGCGAAGATCCTAACGCCCATATTTCTAACTTCTTAGAAATATGTGACACCTTCAAACAAAATGGGGTAACTGATGATGCTATAAGATTAAGTCTCTTCCCTTTCACCCTAAAAGATAAAGCAAAAGCTTGGCTTAATTCTTTACCCTCTGGTTCTATAACTACTTGGGACCAATTGGCTTCAAGTTTCTTAACCAAATATTTTCCACCATCTAAAACCATGAAATTTAGAAATGATATAACAAATTTTGTTCAAGATAGTGGAGAATCATTATATGAAGCTTGGGAAAGATTTAAGGATTATTTAAGAAGGTGTCCACACCATGAAATACCAAAATGGATGCAAGTTCAAATATTTTATAATGGTATGGAAAATGGAACTAGGGCAATGGTAGATGCAGCAAGTGGGGGTAGTATAATGAGAAAGCTACCCGATGATGCTTGGGATCTATTTGAGGAGATGGCTGCAACTGGATGCCAATGGCCAAATGAGAGAGGTAACCCTAGAAAAGGTTCTGTACTTGAACTAGATACTAACTCTGCAATTCTAGCACAACTCTCTCTTATCTCAAAAAGTTTAGGAATTGGTGGCAAAATAACTTGTGAAAATTGTGGCGGTAATCATGTGTTAAATCAATGCCCACAAAATCAAATGGCCAACATAAATGAAAATTTCTATCCGAATGAAGCAAATTTTGTAGGTCAAAGTCAAAGGTTTAACAATCCTTATCCTAATACCTACAATAATGCATGGGGGAATAATGCAAATTCTTGGACTAGACCTCAAAATCTAGGGCATCCTTCTGGTTTTCCAAGCGCTCAAGAGAAAAAGATAAATGTTGAAGATATCTTGGCAAAATTTATATCAAGCTCTGAAGCAAGATTTCAAAATCAAGAAGCCTTAATAAAGAGTCAAGAATCGTCAATTAAAAATTTGGAAAACCAAGTCGGTCAAATGGCGAATTTATTGGCAAATAGAATTCAAGGAAATCTGCCAAGTAACACTGAGACAAATCCTAAAGAAATAAATGTTATAACTCTGACGAGTGGAAATGAAGCGAACTCTTTGAATGAAAATGGTGATGTGAAGACAAAAGAAAATAACAGCAAACGGTCAATTGTTCTTGGTATTAAAGCTGATGAGAATGAAGAAAAAATAGAAGCTAAAACATTAAAAGACGACGATATCTGTCAATGCAACAATCTGAAAAGGCCAATTGAGAAAGATGAAACGAGAATTCCACAAAAATTATCTGCGAAACTTAATGAAAATGAACTTGATGAGGAATTTGGAAAATTCATTGAAAAGTTCGAGAAATTAAACGCTGATACACCTTTCGAAGAAGTTTTAGAGAAAATGCCGAGTTATAAGAATTTTTGTAAAGAAATACTAGCAAACCAAGTGGAAAAACAAGGTCTTGAAAAAGGTAACCACATAAATGAAAATATTCAAGATAAATTACCTCCAAAGCAAGAAGATCCTGGATGTTTTTATATTCCTTGTTCAATTGGTAATTTTAATTTTGATGATGCCTTATGTGATCTTGGTGCTAGTGTTAATGTTATGCCTTACTCGGTATTTGAAAAATTAAAATTGAGCGACTTAAAACCAACCAATTTCTCAGTACGTTTTCCTGATGGATCGACCAGATGTCTAAGAGGAATGGTTGAAGATGTTTTGGTTCGAATTGATAAATTCATTTTTCCTGCTGATTTTGTTGTGTTAGATATGGTTAATGATTCTAATTCAAAGATTCTTTTTGGAAGACCATTTTTAGCCACAACTAGAAGTGTTTTTGATGTTCCAAATGGAGACATAATCCTAAGGGTAGGCAATGAACAAGTGAAGTTACATGTCCTGAAAGATTTAAAACACCCTAGGAAGGATGATGATTACTGTTCTGTTAATACTATTTTTAAAGTCTCTTTTGAAGAAAGCACTCCTAGTAACGATAAATTTAGAGGCAGAGAAAATGAAATCATTTTTGAAAATAAGTTACAAGAGGGTCAAAAAGTTTTGTTAGACAAATCAATATCCTGCACTGTAAAGAAAATATGTCCCTCTGGAGACGTTGAGTTGGAATTCGAGAAGGTTAAGAAAATCAGAGTGAATAGTAGTCGTCTGAAAAGATTGAATACGGAAGCTTCTCGATTATCAGATAAGAAGATAATTCGCTTGTATGATCCACCATGAAAAGAAACTTCGGGAAGTCTAGCTGTAGACTATAAATTCAGAACTACTTTGTTGCCTTATTATTTTTATTGTTTTTGACATGTTGTTGTGTTAGTGTCAAAAGTTTGCAAGTTTTTTTTCATTGAAATACATTCAGAGGCTGTTGAGCAATGGATGTTTCAATTTTTTCTTGCAAGCTTTAGTCATGGTTATTGTTTTAGAGTCGTATTTTTTCCGTGTTATGCGTCTTTGTTTTGGTTCTGTTTTGTAGGAATAAAGATTGCGAGACTGTTGGCAAGGAAGGTGGCCCAAGATGGTTTGCATATGGCGCATATGTGGCTCAAAGATGTCGTTGCATCAAATCAGCTAAGTTTCTTGCCCCTATGTTTTTTATTCTTTCATTTTCTTAACATTGAGGATAATGTTAGTGTCTAAGTGGAGGGTGAGGGCGTAGACTTATGGATGCTTGTTTTTTAGAGATGATTTTTTTGATGTGTCTGAAAGGAAAAAAATGCTTAAATCTACGTTATTTTTAAAATTTTTGATCTTCTATGAATATGTGGATGTGAATTATTTTGCATATGTAGTTACATAATACATGAGAAATACCTTTAGAATGATGGATTGATTCAATGTTGAATATATTTTATTCCATGTTAATTGAGACATTTTGCGCACGTATAGCCATGATCTTGTGATTTGTGGATGGTAGTGAAGAATTATGCTTATTCATGTATCTTTTGGCATTCTAGAACTTATTTTATTACTCCTCGAGGCGAAATTATTAGATGATTTTAAGTTGACTTAGAGATGACAGTCATAGGCGTTCTTTGGACCGTTTGAGCCTTTTTAGCCATCCCTATGATCATTTTATCACTAGTATCCTTTTTGAGCCTGATTATTAAGAATGGTGAGACCCCATTCGATTTTCTTTGTTGTTAAACCTCATTAACTTCCCATTTTAGCCTACTTGATAAAAATTTATATCCTTATATGTCCCTATTTAAGAGAATTTATATGGCATTATCATTACGTTTGGGATAAAGATAGTGGGTTACGATGATGAGATGAGGTTGAAAGGGTGCACAAATATATCGTTACAAGGGGATGGTGATGAAAAAGAAAAAAAAAAGTTCAAAGAATGGAAAAAAGGAAAAAACGGCCAAAGAAAAGAAAGAA
>AP025040.1:47057488-47101275 GCA_036186865.1 Eustoma russellianum
TGAGGGCGTAGACTTATGGATGCTTGTTTTTTAGAGATGATTTTTTTGATGTGTCTGAAAGGAAAAAAATGCTTAAATCTACGTTATTTTTAAAATTTTTGATCTTCTATGAATATGTGGATGTGAATTATTTTGCATATGTAGTTACATAATACATGAGAAATACCTTTAGAATGATGGATTGATTCAATGTTGAATATATTTTATTCCATGTTAATTGAGACATTTTGCGCACGTATAGCCATGATCTTGTGATTTGTGGATGGTAGTGAAGAATTATGCTTATTCATGTATCTTTTGGCATTCTAGAACTTATTTTATTACTCCTCGAGGCGAAATTATTAGATGATTTTAAGTTGACTTAGAGATGACAGTCATAGGCGTTCTTTGGACCGTTTGAGCCTTTTTAGCCATCCCTATGATCATTTTATCACTAGTATCCTTTTTGAGCCTGATTATTAAGAATGGTGAGACCCCATTCGATTTTCTTTGTTGTTAAACCTCATTAACTTCCCATTTTAGCCTACTTGATAAAAATTTATATCCTTATATGTCCCTATTTAAGAGAATTTATATGGCATTATCATTACGTTTGGGATAAAGATAGTGGGTTACGATGATGAGATGAGGTTGAAAGGGTGCACAAATATATCGTTACAAGGGGATGGTGATGAAAAAGAAAAAAAAAAGTTCAAAGAATGGAAAAAAGGAAAAAAAACGGCCAAAGAAAAGAAAGAAAAGAAAAAAACAATTACATGGCCGATGATATAAAAAGCTTGAAATTGATTTTTGTTATTGGTTCTCAAAAGATGGAGAGGATTTTTGAATTGTAAAAAGAGTCTGTTTCATGTGCATGCCATTTTGTTGCGAGCTCTCTTAGATTTTTCTTTGAATCCCTTATCCTTCGTGAAACCAAGTCCCTAGCCTATCATTACCAGCTTAAAAGTCCTACTTGATCTTCGTTGACTTGAATCATCTACATTAGTGGAGAGCAAGTAAGAAAAGTAAGCCTATGGGATGGTCACGAGTCATAATTTGCATAATTTCAACTGATTGTCTACAAAAAGCTTGAGATTGGCTATTTACACACACACCTCGATTACATGGGATACGTGTAGTTGATGTTTGAATTATAAAGTTATTCTATTGGTCATTTCGATTGTACTTTGTGACTATATATGTGAAATCATCGCTGATGCATATTCTTTAGAAGAAAGATTAAGCATATTTTCTTTAAAGTTACTTTATTTGCTCGAGGACGATCAAAGGCTAAGTGGAGGGTAGTTGATATAATCAATTTTTATACATATTATTTATACACTCTACCATTTATATAGAGCAATATTTGGCTAAATCGACGCTAAAAAGTAACAATAACAATCAAATTGAATAATGGAAGTGTTCATGGAAAATATTAATTTTGTTAGCTAAATTAACTTTATTTTCTGAGTTTAACTGAGTTATCAATTAAATGATGTTAAAGCTTATGTTATTTAGCTAAATGTAATATTTATTTATTTTTAGTTGGACACTACACATTTCTTTTAATATTGCAGGAAAAAAGAAAAGGTGAAACTTGCCAGCAGGCGCAGATCTCGAAGCAAAAGCAGATAAACTTCATCTGTTGGGATCAAATTGTATCAGATCTGTTTGTTGAGATGTGGCTGCAGTTGAGAAAAAGAGGGAACGTTCTGTGCATTTTAGCTATAAATATAGCTAAGGAAGACAATTGATAGCAGCCCTCAGCGCCTGAGGCAATTTTTTCTAAGGCTTTGCACGTTTCCCGAGGCCACACCCTCCCTCTCTGCCATTCATCAGAGTCAAAAGAAAAGGAGTGGAAAAAGGCCCAGCTGGCGGCCAGTGCAAGAAAGAGAAGAAACAGCAGCTTTCTGTAGTCAGTATCATCTCTCCAAGTCAGCTGCTTTCAGCAGGTGGAATCAGACGCGCGTCAGAGGCAGTCCCGTGTAAGGCGCGGTCTCCGAGGGCCATCGCGTCAGGCGTCACCCTGCAGCCAGCAGTGCGATTTCCGAGGCGGTTTTTGAGTGCAGTTTTATACACGGTTTCTTTTTCTGCTACTATTTTATGCAATTATACATGGATTTGATGGATAGTATGGATTTAATTTGTGGCTAGATTTCTATTTTCTTGACTAGTTTTTGTGACAGTTGAATTGTTTTGGTGTTTTAATGCATTAGTTTTCCCTCTTTGATTTATTTAATTTATTAGTTATTATCCCAATCGTTAATTGTTGTTGATGTGTTTATTGCGTCAATAGATTAGCTACCTATTGATAGAACATATAATTAATTTTGAAGGACCGGGAGGTGAAGATTTTAATTACGACCGTGTCAACAACGAACCTGTAGTAAAACTGACTAGGGATAGATTCGGTTTCTACGGGTGGATAATTAGAAAATTCTAAGGAAATTAAATGCGACTCGATGGATTAAAATTTGCGTAGGGATACGGAGTTTGTCACACCGAGTTAGGTTTCTACGCCAAGGGATTGGGTAAAAATTAAAATAGGGAATTTCTTCCTTAGCGGTTTGGAATAGAAACTAGTTAATTATTTGGGGTTAAAGAGTGGATTACACTTTAGAAAACGATTCAACTGAAACATAAACTAGTCAAGGAAATCTTTAACCGGGAAAGTTAAGGTTTAGTAATTTAGTTAGCAGTTAGGTTTCGTTTTTATCAACTTTTATTGGAGGTTTAAATTAAGGCGAAGAATAATTTTGGTACTTAAAATTAGTCCTCGTGGGATCGACAACCCTCTTGCCTGCTACTCTACAATTGTACCTAGTGCACTTGCTAGTTAGTGGTTAAGAAATTACACATCATTCAGTATGTGAAGAACACAATAAACTTTTATCCTTTGGAACATTAGCACTATGAGAAAGAGCACAGTTTCTTGAACATGTTTCTGTGATCATGATATGAAACATAAAAAATTAGAAGGAGAAACGTACAGGTCAGCCAAGGGTACCATCCCAGATCCATAGTTATCATCTATCTCAAATGAACGAGACGCAATAAGAGTTTTTGCGGCAAAGTAATGTTCAACGCCAAAAAATTTTGGGTTAAGCGTAGAAGGAGCAGCTTCCAAAAGTGGCTGAATTGACTCTTTCCAGTCTGCATACACAAGTCGCTGGTCTTCCTTAACTATCTGCCTATAAAAAAAATCAGAGAGGATATAAAAGCTCCGGTTGACAAATCTCTGCGCACAAACAACCTAATGTTAATTCTCTTTTCCTTCTAAACAGTATGCCAGTGACATTTTTCTTAAGTTGCATTCAGCAATATTCTGCACATGATAACTTCTTCCTTCAAATAAACCAATGTTAAGGACTTAAATAAGATTTACAATGATCAAAGTGACAGTGATTGATTAGTATTGTTCAGTCAATAATAATAACAATAATAATAGCAATAATAACAATGATGACGATGACAATAATAGCAACTTGAGTCATTGTACGCTGCACGGAGTTAAGGAGAGTAGAAACTAGGACAATAGCATTGGTTTGACAACCAAACAAACTGGCGTTGCAAGGGAATTAAAAGGAGTCCATTAGTACCTGAGGATTATGATTATAGTTATTATTTAAGCTAAACTTGACATACAGTTCTGTGGTAGAAAAAATAAACGAAAACAGGGGATGAAAGCCATAGAAGCTACATAGCAAACCGTTTATCAGCCTGACATACTCTCTGTATTAGTATAGCTTGCTCCAGACCAGCATGAAAAACATAACACACAACTGCAGTCATTCAACCTTTTCATGATTCAGAGTACTCCACAAATAGCAGAAACTATTCATTATTTTCAAGAAGGCTTGAGCTTTAAATCCTGCTCAATTTCAATTTAGAAAGTCTCTTTATATTTCTGCAGGAAAAATATATCAGCAGCACCATAAGACGGACAAGAAGTTTGAATTTCTTCGCTGTCATCTACGATCTATATGCCGGAAATGATAGATTGAAGATATTCGAGACTGACTCACGTAGATTGCACAGTCGTTTTTCCATGAGAAAGTTGCTCCATTTACTCTTTTTTCATTAGCTTTAGAGTAGTCCCTTTTCATGAACATAAGACCCAAGAAAAATACAATCAAAATCATATTGCATGTTATGCGTCAACCTAAGAATAAAGGTGCTTTTAATACATCAATATTTGGTTCCACTATAAAAGTGAACCAATAAAGCATTTGCACAGGAACCTTTCAAGCCGACCACTATCTTACAGGAATATGAGGATAAATATATCACGGACTTGAACTTCAGTTTTATGACATATCAAATTACACGCTTGATGAGATTAACGTTCTGCTGTGTGCAATCTTTTTTACACGTAGATGTTCTTTAAAGGGGGAAAAATGGAACAGGAAACAGAACTATCTATACAGCCATTAGCTCACAAACACTCGTACAAACTAACATTCTTGATGAGATCCACCTTCTTGCTCATAATTTCTTTGGACCAAAGTTCAAAGTAAACATAAACAGGACAGGCATTCAAATCGAATGGTATCATACTATAATACTAAGATGAGCTCTGCAAAGGACTTAAACTTAAGTTTCAACTCAAATTAAAATCCAGACGATTAAAGCACTAGATAAGACCATATCACATGCAGATCAATCATTTTAAGCGCATTGACATTCTTTGGCAAAATACTAGGCAACTAGTGCATCAATCAGGTCATTCCCACACGAATCAACCAACAATCTGCATAGATATCCAAGTCTATAGGTTTGAAAAGCAAACAACTCTTAAAACTAAATTTTGAATAAGCATCAACTGAAACACCAATAAGACCACCCCAACATGCATGTTATACAATATTCACAAGCATATACACAAAATGACACGACTAATTAAAACGACATAAACAACGATTCAAATTTACCTTGTGGAGTTCAGTTCCAACAAGGAGAGAATCAATTTCTTCAGATGACCATAGCAGCGGAATCGGCTCACTATCTGGCAACAGCTGAAGATAGTCGAACCAAGCTGACTGCGGCCCAAGGCTTAGCTCATACATTAGAGCAACAGCAAGCCCCAACGGCCCATCAAGCTCGGCCTCTTCTATCAGACGACAAGCACGCGATGCCTTAATTGTCAAGCAGCTTGCTTTAGGTATCCTAGCAACAACATCACCTTCGTGCAAGTCGCATAACGCTCTAACGGAAACTGAAAAAGGACGTGAAGAGTCATGCTCTGCGAGAACAAGAGCTAATGCTCCCGAACACTCTATGCATTGCCATTTCATCCATCTCTTGAACCCTCTCACTTTCCTAAACAAGATATCATGCATTTTAAGATTAGAAATGCGACAAATTATAGATATTTTTTTCAGGGTTCAAACAGGAGCAAAAGAAACTATGCTATCAAATACCTAAAACAAATTATAACCTCAACTGATTTTATTTAGTGTATTCTTTTGGTTACTTGACCTGTATCACCAAAATTCACTACAGCGGACAAATGACAAACTACGGCAATCAAAAATTGCAAAATCAGATACCATAATAAATTAAAAGAAGCTGTCTTGCAGATTACGACGAAACATAAGTACGCGAAAAACACGAACACAATTATAAGAGAAGAGGGTCGGGGGGGGGGGGGGGGGGGGAACTTGAACATTTTAGTGCATAGGAATCATCTACGTTTGCAGTATAAATGCAATTAAACTAATTTTCCATACTGAAAGTACAAATTAAATTAACAAAGCTCCTAAGGACGAAAGATTATCCATTCTGTAACGAGTAGACGTTTATGATTTTACTTTACCTTGAACCCATGGCGGCTGCCCCAGCTACAAGGAATGCCAAGAAAGCCACCCAGTGTTAAAAGTTTCAAATGAGTACTATTATGAGTTTTATTAAGCTATAATTAAGTTATCAAAATACAATGAAAATGTAATATCTATATACATAGTATTTGTGTATTTAAGCCTTGCTTATTTCTTTTTAATTAACTCTGCTGTAAAGAATGAGAACGTTTTATACTCGTCCAAAGTATGTTATCATATTATTCGTTTTAAATTTAATCTAAAATGATACGATGAGTATTTTGTTCAAAAAAGTATATGTCATAGCAGTTTGGTCGTTTTGGTTTTAAATTGTGTTTTAGTGACGGGTCAATTCTAACTATTTTTTAAACAGACAAAATAATAAAAGTGTGTAATAATTAATAGTACATACAACTATGTTGTTTGTGTTAATTTCTTTAGTGAGTGATTTGCTACATGTAATACTTAGATTACTGTAGTTTTAAATTGTTCTCATTAGTATTATTATTAAGCTGCAACAACCCCTTATGCAGCTTGCCTGGACATAAAAGATATTAACAGTACTTGCAAAGAAAGTTCAAAGTAAACTCTTTCAAACACCATACTTGTACGAACTTTCTCTACGTGTTCTTTCCCTATAGCATCATGAGCTATTTACTTCTCTCACTTCGGTTTAGTATAGGATTTAAGATTTCAACTTCTTTTGGCCATAAAAATGACGTAGCAATCCTAATAAAGCGAAACTATGCCTTACATAAAGTTGTCAGAGCCTCGTGACTCACTTTTTATAAGCAATGGGTAGTGATAAACAAGAATCAATCGTCTGTTAGTCAACAACAGTCAACGGTACAACTCCTGCAGTTTAACACATAAGTATTGCTGTTCAGCCTTGACTGCACTTCGGCTGTGCCCCGTAGCATCCTTTGTTGTCGAAGAATACATACAAGGGTTGCACTTCGGCATCCAACTTCAGCCTTCACTTCAGCCTAAGTGCTACACTCCAGATCACTTCGGCCAGATTCAACATTGCACTTCGGCAAAGCCTGGTTTTGCACTTCGGCGAAGGAGTCAAGCTCGGCATTACATCGTGGAACCATCAGGCAGAAGTATAGTTCAAAAGAAGAGTACACGTCTAGCTATTCAGCATGTACACGCCAAGGACACATCAGCCGACCTACTGGTCACATCAGCCGACCTACCAGTCATATCAGCAGACCTACGGCGTCATAGGCTTTCTGCCTCAAGCAAACGTCTCATCCGCTATCAGAGGCTAAGGGCGGGAAAAACTAATAAAAGCAAGTCAATGCAGACCAGAAAGGGGATCCAGGATCGAAACATTTTTCCTATCTCCTGGAGCGAATACATCGAACTTTCTCTTTAGTCAATACTTGTGAGAATTTTTTAACTCCACACACGAAATTATATTCTCAGTGAGAAATGGCCCAAACTGACTTGTGCGTCGGGGGGTTTCACCCGGGGTCATCCCCCCGGGACCTCTGATTTCTGCTTCCTTGTGCAGGACTTCCAGGAAGCTATTACAGCTATATTCTCAGCAATCAGTTAACGACGTTCATTTGAGGTCATCTTTGACTCTTGGTGAAGATCCGGCTTCATCATTTGGCGTTAGAAGGAGGGCCCTCAATTCCTTAAAACAGTTACTCAATGCTTTCTTAATTTTGATCTTACCCAGCTATTGAAAGAAAGATGGATAAAAAGGATGGAAAAGGGTCCAAGCAACCTATAACATCTAAGAGAAGCCAGAGATCTTCTCAACAGAAAACAGAACAGTGTTCTACAGAGCCGGGAGAATCCTCAACTCCTACCATTGCTAAGCGAGCCATACGCTATGTGGCTCAAAACCTGGGTGTGTTCCAAGCTGTAGTGAGGGAAATGAAGGGGAAAGCTTCTGCAGCAAGGTCCAGTGGGTCTCATTCCAGTAACTCTCACCCACAGGAACACCTGGAGTACTCTCCAACTCGGCCTGACCATCACCTCAGGCGTCAGGCCGAATTTATGGCTAAGGCGAGGCGTTCAGGACAAGGGTCTAGCCACCAGAGCTTAAAACACACTCAAAAAGCATCTTTGTCATTCAAACATGGCAGAGAAATTGACAATAAAGGCAAAGCCCCGGTGCAGGAAAGGTGCTCTGTCAAGATTCGGTTAGGAGGTCAAGGGAAAGAAAGGAACTCTCTGCTGGCTTCAAAAGCCCATATGCTTTCCTACATGAGGAAGAAGACCCTAGCAAGAGAACCTCAGCCCCTGGCCGGACCAGTCCACAAAAGAGATCACCGACTGTATTGCCTTTATCATCATGATATTGGACATGATACAGAAGACTGTAGACATCTTGGACAGGAAATTGGGCGTCTGATCGAGCTTGGTCACCTACAGTGGTTTTACAATCCGAGGTCAAGGTTGCACAACAGGTTAGACTTTGGTAGGCCGCCTCCGGATGAAAATTGCAGACCTGGACATCAGCACAGATCGCCAAAGGATGTGGATTCGGATTCTGATGAAAAGGGGCAGCAGGTTCCTGGGCGTACAAGGCAGACTTGACAGCAAAAGTACGTGATTCAAATGAATTAGGATTTAATTCCTCTTGTATGCCTTCGACATTTTTTCAGCTTAGCCCTGTATTATTAAGGGAGCAATCTTCTACTACACTCCCGCCCGGCTATGTTCAGTTGAATCCTCTTATTCGGCATTCAGCCAAGAAAGTTAAGTTACCATATGGTGCATAAAGAGACCCCTCTAGACAATAGGAATAGTTTATGCCTACCTGACATCCACTTTATAACCCATGGCGGGAGTGGGGGCATACCTCAGCAAGTCTGAATGGTTGAGCAGGACTCAACAGTTGGGACATGTTTTCCTATATTCCACCTCAGCAGGTCTGAGTAGGTTGAGCAGGACTCAACATTTGGGACAGGTTTCCCTATATTTCACCTCAGTAGGTCTGAGTGTGTTGAGCAGGACTCAACATTTGGGACAGGTTTTCCTATATTCCACCTCAGCAGGTCTGAGTAGGTTGAGCAGGGCTCAATATTCGGGACAGGTTTCCCTATATTTCACCTCAGCAGGTCTGAGTGAGTTGAGCAGGACTCAACATTTGGGACAGGTTTCCCTATATTTCACCTCAGCAGGTCTGAGTGTGTTGAGCAGGACTCAACATTTGGGACAGGTTTCCATATATTCTACCTCAACAGGTCTGAGTGTGTTGAGCAGGACTTAACATTCGGGACAGGTTTCCCTATATTCCACCTCAGCAGGTCTGAGTAGGTTGAGCAGGACTCAACATTTGGGACAGGTTTCCCTATATTTCACCTCAGCAGGTCTGAGTGGGTTGAGCAGGACTCAACATTTGGGACAGATTTTCCTATATTTTACCTCAGCAGGTCTGAGTAGGTTGAGCAGGCCTCAACATATTAGAATAGGTTTCCAATAAATTCCTTACCTCAGCAGGTCTGAGTGGGTTGAGCAGGACTCAACATTCGGGACAGGTTTCCCTAGCAGGTCCAAGTAAGTTGAGCAGGACTCAACAGTTGGGACATGTTTTCCTATATCCTACCTCAGCAGGACTGAGATGGCCGAGCAGGACTCGATTCAACAATGTTCATGAAAGAGCCAACATGTGACTCATTCATTTTGCCTAAATAGATCAAGTAACAGGTTTACTTTATCTAAAATTTATTGTAAATGGCAAAGTTAAAGCACGGCAGAGCTGTAGTTCAGCCAAGCAGCGTAACATTTTTGGCAGAGCCAAAGGTCGAAGCTGAAGCCCAATAATTGTGGAAAAATCCAGTGTAAAAGTGACTAAAAATCTCTTTGGCAGAGCCGAAGACAAAAAAAAGTTGATGCGGAGGATGATATAAAGGACTTTAGCAGAATAGAAGACAAATACTTGCATAAATAGAGCAAGTAACCAAAAGACAAAGTCAGGAAAATAGTAGTAAATTGAAGAACACAAGTTGGAGGAAATTGAATTTTCATTGAAGAGTGTATTTATTACAACTACAAAAATTACAAAAAGAAAGGAAGATCCTATTCTACTCTTCATCATCTTCATCACCCCTGAGATCGGCTCCATTCTTAAAAAGCTCTAGCTAGTTCTCAAGTAAGCTTCCAGCCTCAGGGTTGTAGAGTTCGGCAATTTGATGATGATTTTTATCCAGGTTTGGATAGACTTCAGAGCAAGTGTCGATTGCCCAAGTCTATCCAACAGCTATCGCTGAACCTTGCATCTTCAAGAAGTTACTAGTGAAGAACTCAGACTGCCTGAACTCATCAACGGCAGTTTTCTTAATCTCCTCAGCCTGAAGTAATTTCCTAGTTTCAGTAACCTTTAATTATTTAATCCTAGCAATCCCCTTATAGAAATCGAATCTATCCCTAGTCAATTTTACTATAAAGTTGCTGTTGACACGATCGTAATTAAAATCTTCACCGCCCGGTTCTTCAAATTTAATTATAGGTTCTATCAATGGGTAGCTAATCTATTGACGCAATAAAAACACCAACAACAATTAACGATTGGAATTCAACTAGTAAATTAAATAAATCAAAGAGAGAAAACTAATACATTAAAACATTAAAACAATTCAACTTTCACAAAAGCTGGTCAAGAAAATAAAAAATTTAGCCACAAATTAAATCCATACCATCCGTCATACACATATATAATTGCATAAAAGAGCATTAGAGAAACTGTGTAAAATTGCACCCCAATAGCATCAGAATCCATGCCTCAGAAATCGCGTGTTGACTCTGACGATTGACACCTTTTGCTGTGCTACTGAACTACTGGGCGACAGAAAGGCCGGTGACCTGACGCGCGACTGACAAAAAGCTGAAGGCTGGCAGAGAGGGACGACAGAACTTCATCGTGTTGGACAGGGACTGGTGCAGACTACTGACGTGTTAACTCCTGGTGGACTGCTGATAGGACCGGAGAGAGGAGAGAGAGAAAGGTTGCTGCCTACTAGGCCACTAACGTGCCTGCTGATTGGATGGAGACAGAAAAGTGCTGACAAGATTGGCTGACTTGCTGACTGCTGACGTGATGGGACTGCTGAAAAGCTGACAGAAAGGCTGACCTGTGATTTTCTCTCTCCTTTTTTCTCATCTGGCCGCTGATTGGCGCTGACGTGTCGGGCAAACATTGGCTGGCAACCTGCTGACGCTGACGCGATGCTGACTGCATACTGCCTTTTCTTTTTCTTGTTTCCTGGCTTCTTCACTTCACATAAAGCCTTTTTTACACTCTTTTTATGATGGCTGTAATATTGTTGTGGTAGTTATGTAGAGATTTCATCTGGGTCTTCTATTTCACTTCAAATTCTCTTCTTTTAAAAAATGATCACAATCATATCTTCTTGAAACTTCATCTTTATCTTGGTATTTATCAGGTGTATTTTATGCATTTAAAATAAAAACACATGTAGTTTTAACAAAATAAAATAAACTAAAGATTTATTTAGCTGATTAACCTAGAATATAGACTCATTTAATTAATAATTCAATTTTAAGCTCAAAATATGTAGTTAGTTTAGCTAAAAATCAATAGTTTCTAATTATTCCATCAAAATTAAAAATACCCAAATTAATTATTTTTTACGTGATAAAGTGACAAAATATTGCTCAAATTAATTAGTAGAAGGTATAAAAATATATATAAATATCACTTATATCAATAAACGAATCCGAAATAATAAACGATTCATTTATCTAATTTACACACTAAAATAATATTACAACATGTTCCGGAAGTTTATCCCAAAAATCGTGTTCAAGAAATTAAATAAAAATTGCTTAATATTTGCGACTTTTCTCTACTCATCCTGTACGTATGGCATTTTTGACCAAATAATAAATTGATGTCCTGTGTATGTCGTCAAACTTCATCCTTTTTTGCCCCTACTCAGTTTTTGGTATTGCCGTAACTACATCCTTAGGCCTTTTCTTCCATTCTTAATTTGTCTTTTCAAACTAAAATAAGGTGAATAGAAAGAATTCCTGAATCGGATCACTCTGTAAAGTAGAATATTTCAAAGTAAAGAGTCCCCACAATTTGTTGCAATTTTCCAGGTCGACCTGCAATGGAACAACAATGGTGCATGATGTAACTACTCAAAAGTTGCCACAAAAGAATTATAGAAACATGCTCAGCCGAGATGAACAAAACTCAGCCGATGTGCGCCGGCATTAGCTAAATAGTTGTCGAGCTGGGAGAAAAATAAAAAGTGATTGAAGTCAGCATGCCAAGCTGAGCTAAATATAGTCGCTGATTAAGTGTTTGTTGGAGGGTTTCGGACAAGAAGCAATGAGTTTGAGACTAACTAACACACGAAATGAGCCTCATTCCATTTATGGTAAGATTTAATTCAGTTTTGTGATAAAGATCATGTTTTTCACATTTTGATATGTTTTTTTGGATGAGTGTTATGGGGTTAATATATACATGAAACTATGTGAGTTGCTAATACACCTATGTGTGAGGTTGAAACAACTACTTGAGCTAGAATAGGATCCAGTAGTCCCTCTACAAGTGAAAAGACCAGCTGGAAGGCAAAAGAGGCTGAGGAAGAGATCTGCCGGGGAGGCTGAATTAGTTAAGGTTCAAAGAACTAAAACAACAATGATACACAAGTTGAAAAGTGTAGGTCAACTACAATTTTCAGGGGTTGGAATCAGACAGTGCACAACAAGAGAAGCTGTCCAACACTTTTAGGTGAACAGGAAGGTGTCTCAGGTAAAAGTTATATTGTTTTGTTGAGTCCTTTACTGAATTTTGTATGATATGGACTTGACTTCAGTTGTATTGTTTATTCACAGAATGTGAGCCAGTTGAGTAGTAGGAAGGGGCAGTTGGAAACGTGTAAGAATTGACTTCCATCCAGACATAATACAACAAGCTGTCCACTTTGTGTAGGTTCACAATCAAGTGTGCTATCTGAGGTAAGACGTTTATTTCATTTGTAACATTTAATGCTTATTTAGGTTTTTTGGTGTTTTGGATAGCTTATGCCAACTGCGTCAGGTTCATCCGTTGAAGAGCCAAAGACCTAGCCACATCACAAGAAAGTCTCAGGGAGTGACCATATTCTTCCCAACTTCAAGCACTGTGAAGGGACATTTTTCATGCCAAAGTCACTTATTGAAAAGTCCAAAAAGAACAGGAAGAAAGGCTGATGTTGTTTGATTGGATTTTGTGAAGGCATCGCATAATTAGTATTTGTTTTGGGTGGAGATGTTTGTTTGTATACACAAGCATGACTATGGTAGTAGTGTATTAGATTGGCAACTGCTGTTCGCAGTCGAAATTGTTGTATACCAAAGCATCTTCTCTTTATTTTTAGGCTTGAAACTATGCTTATACCTTGGAGTATGTTGTTGCCCAGTCCAGCAGTTTCTTGTGCATTATAACGAATATGGTCATTTCTGAGTCAGCTGGGTTAGACTTAATTCTTAGGCAGAATGGTTTGCTGGTTTGTAATGTATTTTTACTTTGAATTGTGTTTATGTTTTATGACATTGTTGTTAGGTACAGTAATTGTCCTGTGGCGTAGGCCGTGTGGGCCAAGTCACAGTCGAATGCCGTAGGTGCTTGTGTGCTGAATGCACTATAAGGCTAGGGTATGCGCATCTCCTGTCATTAATTGGTTTTGAGAGAGTTGGTAGCGCCAGAGGTCCTACAAGTGGTATCAGAAAGTCACGGGTTCGATTCCCAGCAGGAGCAATTGCTTAGGGGGAGATTGTTAGGTGCAGCAATTGTCCCGTGGCGTAGGCCCTTGGGCGTAGGCCGTGTGGGCCAAGTCACAGTCGAATGCCGTGGGCGCTTGTGTAAGGCTGAATAGGTGAGTAATCTCTGTATGCGCTTAAGATATACATACAAAAATTTATCTCAGCAGGACTTAATCGAACTTGAGACCCAATAAAGTAAACGGGAAGGAGAAGTGTTAATGGGAACACCTGATAACCGCCACTGCGCCTTGCTTCCTGGAATAAGCTCCTTGCGTCAGCCAGAGTTCCAAACCGGAAGGAATTTTGGAATTGGTAGCGGCAGAGTACATTTTCTTTAGTTCCAAAAAACTGGACTGGCTTTGTTTCCTGAATAAGGTCCTAAATTGGCCGAATTGCATCCCAGCAAATGGGAGCGGGGAGGGGTCATCGGAAATAATGGCTTCAAATGGTCGGCAAAGGGAAGAGGAAGGGGCGATGTGTTTGTAGTCTTGCAGATAAAGAGATCAAAGGTTGAAATCCGCTTTACCTGGTAAAATTTATGTCGCCAAGAGAGTAATAGCAGTCACTGCCGAGGACATGATTAGGACAACAAATGCATTTTACACACTACCAAACTCTGAAGACACGAGTAACCACGTCATAAGACTGCGAGAAAGCAAAATTCCTTTACAGGGAGCATTGTTACAGTGGTCACGTTGTCCTAAAGCCTCAAAATTCGGTTACCGATGGCCAACCATGAAACTGCAAACTTGAAATGCAGTGAAAGAAAATAACGTGTCAAACTATCTAATAAGTGTTCTGGGAATCCCCCCTCCTACGGAAGTCTTGCCGGTAGTATGGAGTTTCATCTATTGTCCTCCTAACATAGTCGATGAAAGGCTGTGGTGTTCGGGGGGACTGATCACTCACTGCCTGAGGACTTTTATGACCAGTAGTAGTAGGCGCTGTCACATGCGTGGTGTTTGGCCCATGTTGCTGTTTCAAACCTCGATGATTGAACATCCAGTACATCAAAAGAGGTAATGCTAATAGGGAAAGAGCCCCAACAACAAAAGCCACAGTTATCTGATAAGGTTCTCCAACTTCAACATTGTCAATCCTCTCAGGTTCATAATTGACATCTATCTCCACCATCTGAAGCGTGGCCGGGAGCGTAATGACCAGCTTATCTTGCAACTTCCCCACTTTGGTAACTTTAACCTCATACACCACACGTCCTCCTCTTGGGGAAGCTTCCCCACTGATTGCTGTAACTAACAAACCAACACGGTTGTCCCAACTTATACTGACATCTGTATTCCCCACAACGGTTATAAAAGTTCTGTTTGAATTTTGGCTGAGATTTAACTGGAACGATGACTTTCCATTCATTTCCAGCACAGCAAACCCACATATAAAAAGCGCAGATGCTGATCCTGATACATTAGTTTCTCCAAATAATAAAGCATCAACAGAAATGGGTATTCTTTTTCCCATCTCTTGATGGCTGGGAAGGAAGCTGAGCAGAAGCTCCGGACTGTAAGGGAAGAAGGCACAAGATAATACACACGCGTAGGGATCACTCCTTGGTTCTGCAAACCCAACATATGGAGGGTGAACTCTACAGCTAAAAGATATCTTGCCATCCTGGACAGCTTTACAAGTCTGGTTATAATCACCACTAACTCTCACTGGAAAGAGATATTCTGTAACTGGAAAAGGAGGTGCATTTGTGAGTGTCCCTTTCGGAGCGTCAACAGTAACCAAAGTCCCTTTAACTACAGTAACCTCTGTTTGAAGGTTCAACTTATCATCCTGATAGTAAATCTGAGTTGAACCTTCACCGACAGCTTCAGCAACTCCAGATGACATGTCCACATATAAGATACTGCTATTCGCACTAAACCAGTGGCCTGATGCTTCGCCACCAATACCTTCTACATTGAAATTGAGTCGGCTTCCTGGGCGGAGGATCGGATTTAAAGGACGTAACTGAGCACCAACAACTATCATCACATAATCTGTCTTTTGAGGATTGTTGGTAAATGCAATACGGAGAAGTGCTTTCCCTTTGCTTATTCCCCTTAGACAGATTTTTGCATCACCATCACAAGGAGCAGAAACGGTAACAACATCCGGGTGGTTAGTTTCAGCTTCAAAGACAGTAACATTGTATGCCTCATGAAATGGATTGCCCATAAAATCATAGTATCTGATTGGGAGCTCAATGTCAGAATCAACAGCGAGTGTAAGAACAAAAAGGTCCTCCGCCATTATTCTTGCTTGAGCCACATCAGCAACCCTAACGCATGAAGCAACCTCAGATATTCCTGTCCACCTGTCTTTAGCCTCTATACATGCAAGAACATCAGAATCTGTTGTCTTTACTTTACCACCATCTATGACTATATCACCTTGCACTGCTCCGATCATTTTCCTACATTGTCCGAGCACAGAGTAAGTAATTGTGCCTTTTTTCCGTATAGCATCCCCTTCCCTGGATGCATCTGCAGATAGGGGTAAAAGATCAGCAGATGTATAGTGAGGAGGAAGAAGCCAGGTAACTGTTGATCCCAGAGCAAGTGGAAGATCAGCTAGCACCCTAAGGGATATAGATGCACTGTAGAACCTTGATTCTGAAAAGAAACCGGAATAGCTAAAATTGCACGTGAATGAGACTTTAACGCTTGTCTTGCCAGCAGATCTACCATGCAACACTCTAAGGAAGCCAAGGTTGTTAACGTCCAAGTACTCAACAGGCTCCAGAAAACCTAACACCTTTTCGTCTTCAATAGTCCACTTATAACTGCTGCATCTTTCATGGAAGGAAAATAAATTTCCCTCAGATAGAGAAGGAGATATAGGCATCTTCCTTCCAACAGCAAGCACCTCGCTCTGAACACTCAACATTGCTGAGGAAGGGACACCCACCAAAACCTTGCCAAATGCCTGGCACAACATATCTCCATCCCCCAAAAATGTGGCAATTAAAGTTGAATTCCCAGGTGAAGCTGCAGAGAGCAGTCCGGACAACTTGTCCACCTTCGCCGTTTTATCATCCGTACTAGCATACTCGATGCGTATAGAAAATTCTGGACCGCCTCTCACTCCAAGCACATAAGAAGCACCAGGTACGAGAAAAATGTCACTTGGATGAATTATTGGACGTTCATAAACTTCCACCTCAATTACAGGACTAAGCACTACAGAACCACTATGCCGTGTAGCAATAAGATAAAGGCCAGTGATCCCAAGTTGTGAACCTTTAATTGTAAAACTTGGCAATATCACGTGTTCATCCCTGGGCCTTCCAAAGGTATAATTAGCAACCATCTCAACTATTTTATTATCAAAACGAATATCAATATTCATATACACATACTGTGAAGAGTCAAAGACGCGCCCATCATAAATTCCAGCCAAGAAACCAAAAGTTAGAGAACTTCCTTTCATAAGACTTACCCTTTCTGCCGATTTAATTTGAATCCAGTCTACATCAGCAACTTGAATGATTGATGATGCAACAAATGGAGGAGTAAGCCACCTATCATAAACTGACACTAGTGCACTTCCCAACTGTTTGGGGACCAGTATTAGCTGCAAGCATAGTAAATCATGTGGGATTTCAATAACATCAATAATTTGGCTATCATTGACCACGGTTCTGAGAGAGCAACTACCTCCAGTAACTGAAAGGTTCATCCTTGCATCACTGCTAAAATATAGCAAGTTAAAATATGGATCCACACGCAAAGAAGGAACAATATGCAAGATGACAGCGTCAGTGATGTCATTCTTATGGTTTTCAAGCAGGGCATTGAAACAGTCCTGGCAGATTGCCCGCTGGAATCCAATAACAGTTGTGCGGATAGTGCAGAATCCTGAGGCATTTTGCAAGACCAAGAATCTCTCCCAGCTGGACTTGGTTTTCGCTAAATTGGAGGTGTCATCCAGGAAAGCCAACTCAGAACAGTTACCAAATTCCCAATTCAAATGGAGAGAAGATGAGTTACTGAAAGCTTTTCCCTTCTCACTTAAGCCGACTGCAGAAAGTCGGATGAGACGCCCATTTGCAACTTTAATGGGGGCTGTACGGATTCTTTGTTCACTTCGTTCAGCGTTAAAGGAAGAAAATATAGCACTGTATGAATTAACAGCTTCATCCACTAACAGCGCCACAGAAAATGGCAAATAGCACATAAGTGACAATTGCACCTCCGACACAACAGGTAAGGGATGGTTGATCCCTATTAAGTTTCCACGCTTGAAAACAAGCTTAAATGTTCCACTTTTCGTGCATGTTACTTGGTACACGGTCCCATACATGGAAAATATCTGGCGGACTAAATTTCCATCTTGGTGAATGTGGCTCGCTTCATCAAAAATCTCGAGGGTTTCAATATATTCAACATCCTGGCCCCACTTTACTGGTCCTCCCTGGAGCTTTACATCAAAACTTGAGCCAGGGGCAAGATGTAGCCGTTCCAAATTTTGACGACTATCAGAAATTTGAGCGTTAGTTAAGTTAAACCAGTAGCCACCAAACTGGTTTCCATCACTGAACTCATGCACAATTAGTGGAGTATAAGCAGCAATCACCTGCGAAGCTTCCAAGACCACCCGTCCATCAATAAAACGATCAAGTGGCAAATCATCTTTGGATAATTCAGCACGGATTACAGTACGACCAGGTTTGGAAGCATATATATAGGTCCAAGAACATGGAGGACCAGACAACAGTCCCTCAACTTCAGAAGTCTCTAGTTTACCATATGAATCTGATTCGCCTTTAGCACCGCCGATGGAGAACGACTCTTCCTCAGATCTCCATTCAGTGATCAAGTTAAAAGAATCACACCTATCAAAGTTCAGACCATCTGGTGCTTTCAATGTCAAAGCGACCTGAAGGCGTGAACCAACAGGAATTTCTAGAGGAAAATCCTGCAGGATTATCATTGAAGAAGGTAATGAAACTTCAACAAGCATCTTATCATAATTGAATATGTCAAATGCAGACACTACCCTGATGACAGCTCTCCCAGGCCTTTCTGACCTGGCAATCCCGGTAGCAGAAACAGAGACAGTATCCCCGTCTGAAGAAACCCAATGGTAGTTACTAGATGTCATAGCACAACCTCCGGTCACTCTTAGCTCAAACTCTTGATTCACACCAGGGGCCCATGGAAGGAGAATTCTGAAATTCTCATCATCTGCTTTCTTTGAACTGAACTTCACTTGGTCGCAAACCATAACTTCTTGTGAAACTTCCAGGACCTCTTTACTTTCCTCATTCCCACTCCTGTAGGTCAATGTTGCCCTCAGTTTTCCAAGACCATGCCCAAATGCTTCAAGAATTTTATGATTTCCTTTCGGAACAACATAGTCTACAACAGGAAGAATGCTCCATAATTTGGATCCATCGTCACACAATTTAAGGTCATCACTCTCAGAAATATAAATTTCTTGCGGCTCAGGACCTTGAGAAAAGACTTTCACATGAATCATATATCGTCTTCCAGAAACAAGATACCATCGTTCTGCGGATCTAATAAATTTTGTTGTCTCAAAAGGACGATTAGTGGAGAGAGGTACCGTATACATCAAAAGAGTACCTGGTAAAACAACATGGAGGGACGATGTTTGTGTGTGCCCATCAACCCTAATATCTTCAACGATGACGGTTGTCACCCCCAAGTTCATTGCACGCAATTCACCAGTCATCAAATCCACCTGTGCGACTGAAGAGTTTAAAGTAGACCAGCGATGAGATGGAGATGGTAAGGGTACAGCATGGGGAACATTATTCCTAATAAACTTAAGATTATAATGGATGACAGCACCAATCAGGACAAAAATAGGTGATGGAGGATCGAGAGACATTGCTTCAGCCACAGTAAATATGACCTTATCCTGCATGCGCTGAAAAGATGTTCCAACTAGATGGACAGAAACAATTTCCTGGCCGACTTCCACACCTTTCACCACACACAGGTCAGAAAATACACCACTCTCTTCTAGTTTTACTTGAACATCCAAGTCACCACATAATCCTCCACAGTCACTCAGTGGAGAGTCCTTAAGAGGAACATGAACAAGATGATGAGGTAATCCATCAATTTTGGGACACATTTCCCAGATAAACGGCACACCCGCTAATGAAGAAAACTCATTCTCTGCAAAGCCAGTCAAGCAATCAGTAGAATTAAGCAGACTAAACAATAAATACGAAAAGTATCAATACATACTTGCAAGCAGGAAAGTGAACATGCTAAAGAGAATAACAAAAGACATCTTTCTTTTAATGAAGATAAAACAACTTCTGGGGAAAAAGAAATATAGCTTCCGCGAGAACCTTCGCTGTCAAAAGCACGGACTCTGAGAGTAGCGAGCCCATCAAGGTCGATTTTGACAGAATTGTGAAATATCTGGATCCTGAAAATGATGTCTATATAAACTTTACAACGAATCACAATTCCAGTGTTGATATCAGTAGCATAAACGGCAGTCTCCTTCCGACCAGTATAAGGGGCAATGGACTTCAAAAGTGTACTGTTTGAACAATGGCTACTAGGATTATACTCGGGCACGAGTGCTAAAATATCATGGTGATCCCACGACCTGCCCAATAAATGCATTTTACGAGTCAGTCCCACCAGCAGACAAAAGATTGTTTTCAAAGAAAGGAGCACGCTAACATATATGTAAATGGTAGAAGTGTTTACTACAAGGATCCGGATACAGTAGCCCGCCTAACTTAATGAAAAAAGATGACTCAAACTTTCAAGATGAATAAACTAATCGGTTTCATGCAAAAGCTGAAAAACCAGTACCTAAACGAGGCAAAACCTTGAGAACGTTAAGTTGTTTATCCAATAAGCAATAAAGGGGGGAAAAAGCAAAGGAGTAAAAGCAGATAAACGTGGAGGTGAAAGGACGCACCACTCGAAGCAACCACCGGAACCCTGAAGCCTGTACTCAACAGGGTGAGTCATTTTCGGAGGCAGCAGAACATTGACGTCCGTTATATGAGGGCCGGCCGACATCGTCGCCGACGAAGGCGTCAAATCGAGCAGGAGCAGAAAAAGCATAGGCAACGCAAGAAGCATTATAAAGAAGCGCAGTAACATCATCATCTTGGAGAATATGAAGCGAACAGAAGAAGAGATATTTCAGCAGTTCGGTTCTGTTCAATAGGCCACAGCTTGGTCCAGCGGGAGACCGACCCGCATGTGGAAAATAAGTACTGAACGTTTATTACATCTATGATTGAAAAGTCACATAACATTAGGGTTTTGAAAATTTCCCCACACCTGAGGATTTCATGGAAAATGGACACGCGTTGTGTGGCTATTGGATGTTAAAGTCTTCCGCCTTCATCTCTATTTATTATTGATGGGAAGCTTGTCCCGCCTTTGTTCGAAAGAGGAGAGAGAAGCTCGTCTCCAGCCTCATTTTCTCATGACCCGAGGCTTTTTCCCCTTGTTTTTTTGGGTGTGTAAATTGGGATCCTCTCATTTATTTTTTCTCACTCTATGCGTCATCGTACGATACGTGGCAACAAGAGGGTGATGAAGCTAGATGAGGGTCAACCACATCTAGTCTCACCACCCCACCTTGCTGCTACGTGTCGCGTAGTTATGAGTGAGGTGAGAGGATTGAGGGTGAGAAGATCTCATCTCTCATAACTCATAGTGAGGAGAAAAAACCTTAATCGGTCTACAATAATATTATTTTTAATTTTGTTTTGAGTTGTTAAAAAAACATCACATCTATATAAATACAATTGTATTAGTAGTCAAAATTTCTTTATTACCTTTTAAATTATTACTTATATAATTTATCTATTTTACTTCAATTAACCAAGTGTGTTATAAAAACAGTTGCTAAAATAGTTTGACTTCTTAAATTTTATTAAGTCAAATTATAATAGTATTGTTAGGACAGAAGAAATATCATGGACTGCCGGATAAAATTTGCTAATAGTAGTATTCATAATTGAATAATAATGATGTTCATGTATTATAAACTATATATCCTATTGGATTTTTTGACCAGCTACAGTATAATTAGATTAAATCTATTAGATATCAAAAGTATTATGCATTGACTAAAGTTATTCAGCAATCACAGAAGTAATATGTTTAAGTGTCTAAGAAGACCAAGCCATACATTTATCTCTATGTAAAGTCTATACTACTCCCTGAAGCTCTATATCCTATGTAAAGTATTATCCTATAAAGTATTATAAGAGTAAATTATAAAACGGATTCAACTTTTCGTCCTACTTTGGCTCCGGCAAAACTATGCCGTTTGTTTTCCCCCCTTTTCCTTTTCTATTATGTTATAATTAGATTCACCGACTATATCAAGATATAATTGTATTCGATGAAGTGGATAAGATTCATTCGTCACTCTCCTATGACTACATCCATCACTCGTTGACACGTATATTTTACCTAGCCTCATATTTCCTTACTAATCACTCCTCACCTAGTCTCACAGCCTCCTGCTGTCACGTGTCGTCGGTCATTCCCTCACGTACTCTCCACGAGTGAGATGATCCTTTCACTCATAAAGATACATATCCTACAAGTAAAGTAACATACATTAGAAACATACAAAAGAGCCATAAACGCCCGATAGAGGACCAAGACTTCTCGAATAAGAAAAATATTTCACAAATTTCCATCCAAAAAACAAGAGACAGGATTAAACGCATAATTGACTTGAGAGTCGGAGGTTTTTTTTTTTTGAAGAATAGCTCTGGATACTCTAACGTTATTTAACTTGTGCAGATTCCTAGAAACGTTAGTTCTAGAAACAAACTGCGTTTGTGAGAGACGTTGATAGCATTTTTTATTATTTGGATCATTTCTAGTCCAGGTGAAGGCCCAACTTCACCATCTAGCGCTAGAGAAAGGCCTATCGACCTCAGTTCACTTTAATCTTGCTTGAACACATTTAACATCCTTTAAAATGGAAAAACACTCAATATGATAGTGAAAAATCTTCTCATTGTCAGAGACAGAGAGGTGGGACTTACCGCCTGTTGGAACAAGTCTTCGACGCACAGGTTAGGAGCCCAAATGTTTCTAAGGGGTTACCCATGAAGAGTACGACCAAGCCATGTAATACATAGTCCAAAATATGGATATTTTCCAAGCTTTGGCTGACCAAATCAAGGGTAAGGCCCTAGAGGCCCCGTATCTTGCTTCAAGCCTTCATTACGACTATCATGAAAGACAAGACTCTCAAGAATGTTCATCTCGTCCAAGGAATGAGTCCATCACAGATGCTATGGAAAAGGAAAAGAAGCCACACACTAAACCTTTATCCTCACTGAAGAATCCCTTAGGCGTGAAGTCATGTTAGTCTACGCACCTGCAACAGGCACCACTGCTCCAATATGACAGAGATGACTTTCAGGATAAGTCATCCTCAGATCGTCCCAAGCATACACGTGTAGTACAAGAAAGCCTTTTTCTGAAGAAATTGCTGAGTACGTTGTTCGGTCATCTTTATGGTTCTAAGACAGATAGCTACATGGCACCACCGATCCTACAGATCATCTCTTTCAATTCCAAACTGCGATGAGTCTGAAAAATATTCTGGATCCTCTGAGGTGCAAAACATTTCCCGTATATCTAAGGAGAAGGCCAGGACATTGTTTAAAGAGGTGTCGTCTCAGTCTATATGTTCTTTCCGAGAACTGGTCTAGAGGTTCAAGGCGCAGCTTGTGTCTTGCAAGTCTTTTGTCAAGAACTCTTCACACTTTATGTCGATACATGCAACGCAACGAACGTAATGTACTACAACGTCTTCCAATAGCTGGGCTGTAAAACAACCAATTATCCCTTGTATCGACTCCTTTAATTGGATTCTCTGGTACAATAATTCAACCAGCAGTCTGGTGATGTTGTTGGTCACCTTTGACAAACACCCAAAATGTTGAAATATATGGGTAGATTTTGTTGTCATAAAAGAAAGGTCAATATGCAGCAATCTCCTCGGTAGACCAGATTTGATCGACTTAGAGGCTGTCATCTCGCCCCTACATGTTAGCCTGAAGTTCTGTTCCTGAGCTGAGGTGGTGACCACAGTGGGAACTTGCAGGAAGACTAGAGATGCTACGTTGTAGCAATTAAAGGAAAATTTTACATACAGCAGGTAAGCCTTGATGATATTATTCCTCCTACTGAGGAGAAACTAAAGTCAGACGACGCGGTCCAAGATTTTATTCTAAATCTTTAACGTCCAGAGAATGTGATCAAAATTGAAACTTGGATGCCTGGTGAGTTGCTGAGTCAGCTCCAAAATTTGTTGAAAGAATATGTGGTTATCTTTGCTGGACAGCCGAGGACATGCTATACATCTCAATCACTCTTGTTGAGCACAAGCTCAATGTAGATCCTAGCATCAAACATGTTGAGCAGAAGAAGAGAAACTGCGCCCCCAAAAGGATTAAGGTAATTGTGCAAAAGGTTGGCATACTGATTACCGCCAAGCTTATAAAATAAGTCATCTACCTGTGGGGCTAGCCAATCTCGTGTGGTGCCAAAATCCCATAAATCTTGGATGATATGTAATGATTACACAAATTTTAAGAAAGCATTCACGAAAGATTGTTATCCCTCATAAAATATTGACACATTAGTGAACTCAACGATTAGGTATGAGGTCTTCAACTTCTTTGACTTTTTTAAATGCTTCCATCAAATAGGCATGGCTAAGGAAGGGCAAACCAAAAACCTCTTTCTACCAAGGAAAGTACTTATTACTACGTTAGCATGCCTTTTGGGTAGAAAACCCGGGAGACACCTATCATAGGTTGGTTAAATCTTTATTTAAGTGGAGTTTGTATTGACGATATGCTCATCAAGGAAAGGACTCTTGATGTGTATATCCAAAACTTAAAGTGGCATTCATCATCCTCCGAGACTCCAAGATGAGATTGGACCCCAAAAAGTGTACATTTGGGGTTAGAAGCAGACAATTCTTAGTGTACATGTTCTCCAAGGAAGGGTTCACGCTAACCCTAGCAACCTAAAAGCTTTAAAGCTATGCACCCATCTCGTAAACACTGAAGAGGTGTAAAGCCTAACTAGACGGATCGCAATGCTAAATATATTTCTCTCTAAATCGTTGGAAAGATCACTCCCTTTCTTCCAAAATTTGAAGACATGAATCATGTTCTAATGGGATGACAATACATGCCTTTGATGACTTGGGATCCTACTTCGCCGAAGTGCCAACATTAACTTCGCCTATTCCGGTGAACTGTTGTTTGCTATTATGGTCAGAGAGAAAGACAACGTGCAAAAGCCTATATAATTTGGGAGCAAAGCATTGCATAGACCTGAGGTATGATATACTAACGCTGAGAAGATAGTTTTGACGTTAGTCATCGCCACAAGACAACTCAGCCCCTATCTTTAAACTTATTTTATTCTGGTCCGCACTGATCAACCATTAAAGCAAATTTTGCATAATCCCGAGACATCGAGCCAAGCAGCCAAATGAGACGTAGAATTGAGCAAGTATGACATTGACTATCTATATCAGACTTCCGTTAAGGCCCAAGTCTTGACAGATTTTATTGATGAAGTGATTTTTATACAGGATGAGCAGCCCTAGGAGCAATGGACCATATATGTTGATGGATCCTCTTCTCGTGATAACAATAGAGCATGTCTCCTTATCATAATTCCAAAAAGAACAGAATTTGATTATGAACTTCGCTTTAATTTCAATACCATAAACAACGAAGCCGAGTATAATGCCTTGTTTGCCAACTTGAGCCTTGCTAGGAAGCTGGGGGTAGAACATTAAATCACACAATAATTCTCATTTATTATGGCACGAGTCCGCGAGAACTACGAAGCCAAAAAGGATCAGATGAAGAGGTGGTAGAAGGCCAAGAAACTCAAAGAAATGCTCGAATCCTTAGAGATCGAACATAACATGAGGTCGGCGAACAAAAGGTCCAATGCATTTCTCGTCTTGCATCATCGACTCTAAGCTTACGACTAGGCCAAGGTGCTTCAAGTGTACTACCGGTTTATGTGAATGGACGAGATTATCGGCTTCTTAAAGCATGACATTCTGCCACAAGATAAATAAACAACAAAAAATTTGCACATTAAAGCGGCCATGTACGCTCTCTATAACTAAGTCTTATACATGAGATCTTTCTCTCAACCATGGATAAAATGTGTCTTTGAAGACAAAGGAGATTATATTCTTCGTGACATTCAAGCAACCATTCTGGTTAGATGTCTCTTGCATGCAAGTATTATTTATCTGGCTATTATTGGCCGACATTACACCAGGATACTCTTGAATTTGTGAAAAAGTCAAGCATGTCAGGTGCACACTCCATTATCTTATGTTCCTAATCAAAAAATGATTTCCAATTTTAGGGGTCAACAATGCACTCTAAGATCTATTCAATATCTTTTCGTTAATGTTGACTACTTTACGAAGTGGATCGAAGTAGAGTCTTTGGCGACAATGATGAGAAATCATGCGAAAAAATTCCTTTGTAAGCACATCATCTACCCTTTTGGACTGCCAAGAATCTTGGTATCTCACAACGAAAAACAATTTGCTACGGATCAGTTAGAAGCTGGTGTGCCGAGCTACAGATACGACAACATTTCACTGAAGTGGTCTATCCTCAAGCCAACGGTTTGGTAGAGCTTGTCAACCGTAATCTAAATGAAGGTTTAATGTAGCGACTTGAAAATGGTGGAGTAGGTTGGCTGGACGAGCTGTCCAGCATCCTATGGGTCTATCACACAACTCTTTCCATTTTGTCCAATGAAACCTTTTTGTAGGACCTCAGGCGCTACCATCTCTCCCAAAACCAATTGGCGACAGGAGATGCGCATACCCTAGCCTTATAGTGCATTCAGCACACAAGCGCCCACGACATTCGACTGTGACTTGGCCCACACGGCCTATGCCCACCGGCCTACGCCACGGGACAATTGCTGCACCTAACAATCTCCCCCTCAGCAATTGCTCCTGCTGGGAATCGAACCCGTGACCTCGCTCTGATACCACTTGTAGGACCTCAGGCGCTACCATCTCTCCCAAAACCAATTGGCGACAGGAGATGCGCATACCCTAGCCTTATAGTGCATTCAGCACACAAGCGCCCACGACATTCGACTGTGACTTGGCCCACACGGCCTATGCCCACCGGCCTACGCCACGGGACAATTGCTGCACCTAACAATTGGTATCAGAGCGCAGGAACACTCACTTCAAAGAATCCAACGATTCAGTGAGATGGCAACCACAACAGTGCAAGAAGGAATGTCAACCATAAAGCCTCCTCTTTTTGACGGTGAGTCTTTCATTCAATGGAAGGTAAGAATGAAACTCTTCTTTCTGGCAATAGATATTGATCTTTGGTCCATTATAGAAGATGGTCCTTTTGTTCCATCTAAGTTGTCCACTGTAGACGGAGTCACATTAGAAGTCATTAAAACTAGACAAGAATATACAAGTGATGATAAAAAGAAACTTAGCATGAATGCTAAAGCCATGCAACTATTATTAAATGGCCTAAGTAAAAGTGAGGCTAGTTACGTGTCAAATTGTTCTAGTGCTCAAGAGATGTGGCATATTCTTGAAATGAAACATGAAGGGACTAGCCAAGTAAAGGAGTCCAAAATTAACATGCTCATGTCCACACTTGAGTCTTTTAAATTATTGCCCAATGAGTCTATTGTAGATATGGATCTTCGTTTGACTAACATCTACAACTCTCTTGAGTCTCTTGGTAAGGCTTTTACTACGCAGGAAAAGGTGCAGAAAGTTCTACGAAGCCTTCCTTCTGAATGGGACCCTAAAGTAACGGCCATAGAAGAAAGCAAAGAGACCAAATCAATTAAAATGGAAGAACTAATCGGATCACTTAAGGTATATGAAAACAAACTTGCTTTAAGACATTCTGAGGCTATTTCTAATAATGATAGGGCCATAGCATTTAAATCAAATGAATACGTCGTAGATGATAGTGATACAGATTCCGATGATGAGGACTTAATCACAATGGCTAAAAGATTAAGAAAAATATTGAGAAAATCGATTAAACATAAGTCTACCTCATCTAAGGATCATAAAAATAAAAATAAGGAAATAAAGTGCTATGAATGCGGCAAACTTGGACATCTATCATATGACTGCCCTAATAAAGAGAAACAAACAAACAAATACCCTGACAAGGATCAGAACAAGAATAGACTCGTCTCAGAACCTAAGCAAAGGAGAAGAGCATTCAAAGCATCCACTTGGAGTGACACATCCGACTCTGAGACTGATGATACGGAAGAACACAAGGCACAAGTATGATTTACATCTAAAGCATCAAATGAGGTATCTTCTGACTCTGATTCCGATTCTGAATGTTCACATGATGATTTATTTAGTCAATATTTAGAATTGCATAAATTTTCAAAGACTCTTGCAAAAGAAAAGAAACGATTAATTGAAGACAAGAAATTGTTAGAATCTTCTAACGAAAATCTTGTCGCTCAATTAAACGATTCTAAAGAAGAGTCATCATGCATCATCAATGCATTAAAATCTGAAATTTCATCATTGACATCCAAGAACGTTGAATTGAAATCCGAGATTTCAAAATTAAAATCAAGGAATGCCGTTGTAGAGAAAAAGGTGAAACAGTTTGATACAGGATCCAACATGTTGCATCGCATTATATCATCACAAAAGCATGACAGTGATAAAACGGGGTTGGGATACGTTGATACAAATGAAGTATCAACCAAACCAACAAAGTTTGTTATGTCTAAGAAAGTAGACTCCCCAAAGCCTCAAGTGGCGTCTAAGATGACGCGAAAATTGCATATTCCCTCATCACGCCCCACCTCTTCATCATATCATGCGAAACACAATGTTGTACCATATAGATATGAAAAGAAAAGAGTGATGCATACACGGCATTCAATCCATCCACGCGCTATGCATACAAACACAAGGACATATCCAAAGCGTTCTACATATAATGTGTATAAAGGAGTCCTTGGCCAAAGGCCAGATATAGTCGCACCAAAAGTTTATTATGTTGCGTTCTCATCACCTTTCTCACCTTTTGGAAGACATAGAAAGATCACCCAAATGTGGGTACCAAAAGGGACACTTTCAAAGGGTTAAATAAATAACCCTTACGAAAGCACGTATATGAAATGCATGATTTTCTTTTCTTCATCTTTACAGGCATCTTTTGATTTGCTTTCCAAAATAAAGGGGGAGAGAAAGCATGATTTAAGGGGGAGATTTAAGGGGGAGAGAGAAATGATTTAAGGGGGAGAGAGAGACTAATTGATCTTAATTGCACAAATCAAGGGGGAGCCGGATTTAAAATTCGAAATTCAAATTTCAAATCTGTGCACGATTCAAGGGGGAGAGATAGTTTTAAATCATGTACACAAGTTATTTTGAAAATCATCAAAAGGGGGAGATTGTAGAGAAAAAGGGGTTTGAGTGATTTTCAAATGCATGATTTAAATGTGCACAAAAACGAGCATAAGATAAAACGTGCATGATATATAGACATGTGTGCATGATAACTTGACATTACTTGCCTTATTTAGCTTATATATTATGTTGCCGTACTAACGAGCCATGAAGCATTAAAGCTTACATCATATGGGGAACATTTGTTGAGTTTATACTATTTTCAGGTGCCACCATTAATGAACTAAATTAGTTCATTAAGTGAAGTACTTAGTTCAATAAACTAAGTAGTTCATTAAAGGAAGATGCGTTTGGAAAAGGCACAAAGGAAACAAGGCTATGGAAGGAAAGTCTTCTCCTCCTCCCCACATTCAATGTCACACGCTTTTATACATATATATACTATATTTTCATATTTTTATAAAAGGCACATACACATGTATTCCAACGTACTACCGACACGTTATATATCTTACGTACGTACGTTAACGTCACACCACTATACTTAACTCATATTTATGAGTATATTCAGGTCTTATATCATATGATATAAGATATGGTGATGACAAATTAAATACGACACGATAAAAGGTTCTAAACCGAAATTTGTCGTATCGGGCGATACCGAAACTTCGCCAACGTGTCACGTACTTGCCATAAATAAATGGCCAGCCCATATACATCAAAATTTATTAAAAATTTCGTGCCATACACTGTATATTGAGACAAAAATACTTTCCATGTTGGCACACACAAATCATCCCACATTTAGGCCAAAATGTGAAGATTCCAATTATATTTTTGTCACATGTTTATGGTACCACTTTAAATCAGCCAAGTGCTGAAAATTAAAGTATATATTATATATATTATATATAACATAGTATATATAGCATGTGCAAAAGTTGGAATTTAAATTAGAGAAAAATCGGGTAATCGATAAATATCGAAAATTCGGTTTTCTACGCACTTGACATGGAACGTTTTTCTTGAACATGATGTGGCACGTATCTAGACACTTTTTATATATAATATACATCTTAAAGTGTTCTAGAAAATTAAATTAAGGGCTGATTGGAATGTTACATGTGTGTAATATTAAATGTGCACTATTTTACAAAGTTAGCAAAAATAAAATTTCAGCACATGCATGTACACACTTAAACGTCACCCCAGCTGAGATGGAGCACATGTGGAGCCTTGTTGGCATGTTGATTGGTCAAGGATCAATCACACAATGTTGATGAATCAAAGAGAGAAGCTACAAAAGGTAAGTTTTCAACATATACCTCTCTTATGTCACATGCTGAAAATTTCAGCATGTCACATACCTAGTGGACGATTTCTTCAACCTTAAGGAAGATATTTTGTTAATTTTGCATTAAGGAATAAATCAAATGAGTTATGGAAATGATTTGAATTGTATGTAAGGTTATTAAGTGTGATATTCTTCATATCACACATGCCGAAATTTTTCAGCATGTGTGAAGACATGGTGTGGCCGAATGTATGGTCTTAAAAGTGTCTATATCCATTTATCATGTGATAAGAACAATTACCATAAGTTGGTGATTCATTTTTTTAAAGAAAAATCAAATCAAATTTGGCATTATTTTGAATAAAATTGGATGATGCACATGCTGAAAATTCAGCATGGCAATGTCACTTAATGGGCGAATTCTAGGAGAATTTTGTGAGATTTTTTGTCTTGCAATTTATGTGACAATCTTATGCATTATGGAAATAATTTTATGATTGATATTGGCACATGTTTAAAGTGTTAATCTCAGATTTTTTCCATGTCATCTTGATGACAACATTGAGCCAATAAGGAGGTGCCAAGTAAGCGAATACTAAATGATGATCCAATAGGAAGATGCCAAGTAAGCAAGGCATTGTCACAATGATGTCTTACACTCTCTCAAGGACTTAAAAGATAATTTTCAAGAAGGAGACATGCCATAGGGGGGACGGCCTGCACACATTAAAAAGAAAGAGAAGAGAGCAAACAAAACAAGGCCAAGCATTGCAAAATCAAAGTGATCAAAAGCCTAGTTCTTCTTCTTCTACATTCTCTCTTTCTTTCTTTCTTCTTGTAAGCCTATTGTACTTTACTTCTTTCATTCTTGAATAGGCTTCATAGAAACCACCATTCATTCATCTTTGTACAAGATTGATCAAGGTGTGATCAATCTTCATTCTTACGAGGTGGTGGTGTTCGTGTGAATTGTACTCACAATACAAGGTTTGTAAAGGGTTGGAGTTAAGGTGTAACTCTATCAACCCTGTGGTAAGGTGTTTTTGAGTTGTGTGATTAGTGTGAACCAAGGAAGGTGTTCCTTGAAGACTGGAGTAGGTTGTTGATAACCGAACCAGTATAAAATTCTTGGTGTCATTTACTTTCAGCACTGATTTTCTGTTTCAACACTGTTTACTGTTTTTTTTCACGTTCGGAAAAATAGCAAACGATTTCCAAAAATTATAAAAAATTTCCAGAAACATACATAAACGTTCTAGGGTTAATTTGGCACAAGTTTCAACCCTTTTGGACAAGTATAGGTCAGTCAAACATCAAAAGTTCTGAGACTAGTGCAGTCTGATTTTCAGACTTGCAAAGGTTGAGATTTTGATGGTATTTGACCTACTTCCCAAAAGAATTTTCAAAAACTGTTTCTACCCATTTAAATATAGTGTGTGAGGAGTTATTGGTCAAATTGTCAGATCATTTGGACATTCACACAAATAGAAATTAATTTTTCAAAACCATCTACCGTTTCTGGCAGATTTGCACAATCTGAGTGCCAATGGTTTTTGAAGGGGTTAAAGGTTGAATTTTGATTTGAAATTTTTAGGGGACCCTCATAACATCTGAGGCTAAGTTCTCTCAAAATTTCATAATTTTTGGAGACCTCTAACCTAGGTTTAAAAACGTTTTAAAACTGGTCCTGAAAACAGAATCTGTTTTCAGAACTTGAATTGTTCAAGTTTAAAGAAATTTTAAAAAGCACACTTTCCGCACCATCTATTCAACCCCCCCTTCTAGTGGTGCCTTGCAGATCCTACACTTTTGCATTGGTGTACAGCTCCAAAGCCATCATTCCATCTGAGATTGGCTCCATGTTAGCCAGAGTGGAGAATTTTTCTAATCAAAATAATAATCACAATTTACTTTTAAATCTTCACAACCTAAAAGAAAAAAGAGAGAAAGCTCATATTCGAATGGCGTAGTCGAAAAGCTCAATCTCTCAATACTATAATTTAAGAGTGCATCATAAATTCTTCAAAGTTGGAGATCTCGTCCTTTGAAAGAATGCTGTTAGTAATGTCGGCCTCTCAGGCAGTCTCGACTCAAACTGAGAAAGGTTGTACCACGCCATTAGTGCTTTTTTCCTTTAAAGCCTATAAGTTAGAAACTCTAGCTGATATGACTTTGCAACAAAGTTGACCTAAAACCATTTCATGTAGAATATTTGCAAATTTTCTTCCAAGAAAATCAAGCACACTTTGTACATTCATTGTTGTTCATAATATTTCAAATTAGAAATAGCTTAGACAGTATAACCTCAACTAGATGGCCTCGACATGTTTGAGTTGCTATAGCGTCTTAAAAGTGAGCTCATGACATGTTTCCCAATCAGCCTCAGCAGGTCTGATCAGCCACACCAACAAGGAGATTGAGCCGTAACAGCTTTTACGCAAGCCCTAATGGTAGGCACGGAGACTATGATGCAATAGATTTTACACACCACAACATTCAGCAGGTCTGGAGGACCCTAACAAGGGGATTAAGCCGTCACATGTTTGCCGCACATGACCTCGACAAGTTCGGATAGCCATTATCGCCCTAACAAATGAACTCAACATAACAAGACTTCATAACTCAGATAGGAGTTATCAGCGGGACACTTTTGACATAAAACCTTAAAACTTAGCCGGGTTTATTGTAAGACTAAGTTTCAGGGGGATGGACCAAGAGGCCAATTATTTATTGGAATCGGAGAACACAGTTCTGATATTGATATAGAACATGTTTTCTAGACTTGAAACATAGTTTAATCATTCATTAGACTATGTTTAGGGGATTGTACAGGATTATAGCTGATACTTCAGTGCATCGAGACAGGCACATGCAAAAACTAGGAGTTTTTACATTTTTATTTAGTTTAACTTGGGAGGTTTGAGGTGATCACGCGGCATTCAGGATTTATTAGGGACGCAGATTCCAGAAAGCCGAGGTCAAAACACTTACAAGAGTCTATGATTGGGTTTCGCAGATTACAATGAATATTTGGGTTTGGGTCAACTCAAATTGTCTGGTGTGATTACACTTGTCCAAGTCAGAAGATTTTACAGTTTTAGACCAGAAATTATTTATTATGATTATTTATGTTCGGCTCAACTTAAATTTTCTAGTGTGATTACACTTGTCAAAGTTAAAAAGTAATCACAAAGTCAAAAGCTTTTATAGTTTTAGGCCAAAAAGACAATACGACAAAGCGAAGGGTAGAATTCAGAAGATGTAAAAATTTTTCATTCTACTGAAAAGTTGTTCATTACAAGTTGAAAGTACTAGCGCATGCCTAAAGAACTACAAGCTAAGGCTACTTGTCTATTTCCTGTAAGGTTAGCACTATTGCGAAACAGTTGGAGTTGCTGTTCTAGTGTGGTGGAGTTGCCCAAATCAGCAATCCTGGGATCCTCTGTTAAAAGATGGGTCCACCTCAGTGACAACCTGGACAACCTTAGTTTGCCCATCTCTATCACCCTGCAGGATGTCCAAATTATCCTGTAAGCAGTCAGCCAACGGTTGATCGTGGGATCTAGCAATTCACTTCAGTTGTCGATTAGCTTGGGCCAGCCAGTGTACAAGATCAACTTTCTTTTTGTCCAGGGCATGTGCTTTCGATTGGTTTTAAGTGGCGACTAGCTCTAGGTCCGAATACTTGTCCCTCAACTCGTCGATGCTAGAGTTGGAGGTTGCTAATCTGGTATTAGCATCCTCCTTCCCCTTCTACAAGTCTACATTCTCGGCCCTGACTGCATCTAACTCTTTTGACAACTATCCAATAAGTATGGCCAGCCTGTCATTTTGCTGCTACTCAGTTCGGAGATAGTCCTGATGCTTTTGGCATAGGCCACTATTTCCAGTTGATGCCCCCAGAACTGAAAAGCACAACTAGAAATAAGTTAGACCCAGAAAATGATTAAATATGAGGGTACAACCAGCGTAAGAAACTTTTAGCAGAACTATTAACGTTTGACTGACTTATACTTATCCAAATGAGGTGAAACTTGTGCTAAATAAAAACTGGGACGTGTGACTATGTTTCTACAAAATTTGGTGATTTTTGAAAATTGTTTGCTATTTTTACCGTTGCAATAAAAACAATGCATAAAACTGGAAACTGAAAGTAAAATACTAAAAAATAAGAACACCAAGAATTTTATACTGGTTCGGTTAAAACAACCTACTCCAGTCTTCAAGGATAACTTCCTCGGTTTTCACTAAACGCAAAAACATCTTACCACAAGGGTGACTGGATTAAACACCAACTTCACCCTTTACAATCAAACAATCAAGCAAACCAAGCACGAACACCACCACCGATCGAATGAAGGTTTGATCACACTTTGATCAATCTTTTACAAGAAATGAACGAGTGTAGGTGGTATAATCAAAGCCTATATAATATGTGAAATATATGAATGATAGGCTTGAGGCTAAGAATAGAAAGAAAGGAAGAAGAAGAGAGTAGTCTTGCTTTTTGTACTTGTAAGAATATCAATTGTTGCTTAGCCTTGTCTTGCACTATCTTCTTCTTTTTATAGTCTCATGGATGCCCCGTAGGATTCCTCTTCCTCCTTGAGAATTGTCTTGAATGCCCTTGGAAGATTGCCTTGTGTAAAAGATGTCACAACCTTGCTTACTTGATGCAACGTGATTGGAAGGATTACTTGTCATTGCCTAGTTGTCACTTGTTGATTGACCATCATTAATCCACTTTGGCGCCCTTTAAATTTCTTCAAAAAAAATCTGAAACATGTGCTCAAAACCAAGGTAAATAACTACCATATAATCACACCTTAAAATTTGGAAGACAATTGAAGATAAAATTGAGTAAAAATTTGTCCACAACAAACAACATGTGCTGAAATTTCAGCATGTGTTGTATTTTGAATTGTTTCCTTGTGTGTTGCCCTCTTCAATGTCACCAATTATGTGTGACTTATTCTCCACCAATTAAAGTGACAAATAAGCTCCACCTAGGCTTCAAAAATGCTAAGTATGGCGTGTAATAGGAGGTTGCATGTGGTGAAATTTTCTTTTGGTAAGCTTTGTCAAATAATGCCCAATATTCACACATATATGGTAAATTACAATCAGCCTTATTTTGAATTTTCTAAAACACTTTAACATGTCTTGAATGTGTAAAAAGTGTCTAGATACATGTTACATCTATGCTAAAAACGTTCCATGTGTGTACGTTCGTAGAAAACCGAATTTTTGACTTTCGTTGATTACGCGATTTTTCTCCGATTAATTTCAAACTTCTTGCACATGTAATATATATTATCTCACACATAATATACATAAAGTGAGGTATATATTCAGCTCATATGGTTGATGTTCAAAAACGCCATGTGCTTTAAACAATTGAGTTTGAATTTTCCACAAATTAAGGCTCAATTGTGAGTAATTTATGTGTGTAAGCATGGTATGATCTTGTGGCTGAGTGTGACATATTGGCCAATAAATTTTGAGATATTTTTGATGTATATAGGCTGTCCATCTTTATATGGCAAGTACGTGACACGTCGATGAAGTTTCGGTAGTCACCCGATACGACAATTTTCGGTTTATGACCTTGTAACTTATCGTTATAATTTTGACGTCACCATGAATTATAACATGTGATATAAGACCTGAATATACTCATAAATATGAGGTGTATATAGTGGTGTAAAGTCGACGTACGTTTATAATATATATGACGTTTCGATGGTATGTCAGAATATAAGTATATAGTGCCTTTTAAGAAAATATGGACATATATTTTATATGTATAATTGGAGTGAAAAATGAGTAGGAGTGGAGACTTTCCATTTCAAATTTGTTGCCATAAAGCTCTCTCCAAATATGTCTTCATTTAATGAACTAGTTAGTTCATTAACTTAATCATTTCACTTAATGAACTAGTTTAGTTTATTAATTATGACAACTAAAAATAGTATAAAGACAATGTTTGCCATATGATGTAAGCTTTAATGCTTCATGGCTTGTTAGTATCACAACATTATATATAAGCATGTAAATCATTTTTATCATATAAATATGTCAATCAAAATTTATTCATGCATTTCGTAAGAACGTAATATTTAAATCATGCATTTGTAAATTACTCAAACCTTTTTTCTCAACATATCATTAATGTTTTATATTCATGACATGTAACGTTATTCTGCCCGTGATAAATGCATTTTAGTTTTTTTCATCATCTGAAACGTTTAAGGATAATTTTAGAACTAACTATACATAACGTGCAGTCACACAACTAAGTTTTGTCTCCATTTTTTAACAATCGTAAGACCCTTGGTGCATAAGTTGCAATTCTAGATGAAAAGTCACTTCTGTTGGCACATCGATCGACCGATGTGATCGATTGATGTGATCGATCGATGTGACATCGATCGATTGATGTCATTGATCGATGTCTCATAGTAGCTTCCAACTTTTCATCCAAACCACTTCGATCGATCTATGTATCGATCGAAGTCACATCGATCGATCTATGTGATCGATCTATGTTGGATAGAAGGTTTTAGCTTTGCACTCAATGTACATCATCGATGTGATCGATCTATGTGACATCGATCGATCGATATCATCGATCTATGTCTGGCAGAATACTCAACTTCATTTTCAAGCCATATGGATCTATCCAACTGAGACATGGATCGATCCATGTCATGAATCAAGCTATTCTTGCTTATTATTGTTAAGAAATTGAGACAAGAACAACGAAGAGAGAATGAAGTAGTGAATAGGAATTGACTTGAGGCGTGTATAGCACACATTCCGTAAGGAATATTTGCCCCCACTAGATGCTGCAGGGTTGTAAGAAAATTTCCTCCTAGGATACAACAGCAACAATATCTTATCCTCAGCAAATAGGATAGAGATACAATTAACTTTCAAAACAAGAGTGTAAGTTAGTAGAAAGAAGAATGTAGGATGCAAGGTCAAACTTGAGAACAAGATGTCTTGAAAAATGTGTTGTAATAGCCTATTTATAAGCTCTCAAACTCCATTCAGACATTTATGACCGTTGCATGGTGATTGGATATGTCCCTTGGTGCATAAGTTGTAATTCTAGATGAAAAGTCACTTCTGTTGGCACATCGATTGATCGATGTATTGTTAAGAAATGGAGACAAGAACAACGAAGAGAGAATGAAGTAGTGAATAGGAATTGACTTGAGACGTGTATAGCACACTTTCCGTAAGGAATATTTGTCCCCACTAGATGCTGCAGGGTTGTAGGCAAATTTTCTCCTAGGATACAACAGCCATTAATCTCTTATCCTCAGCAAATAGGATAGAGATACAATGAACTTTCAAAACAAGAGTGTAATTTAGTAGAAAGAAGAATGTAGGATGCAAGGTCAAACTTGAAAACAAGATGTCTTGAAAAATGTGTTGCAATAGCCTATTTATAAGCTCTCAAACTCCATTCAGACATTTATGACCATTGCATGGTGATTAGGTATGTTTTTTAGTGCATAAGTTGCATTTCCACTTTTCATTCAATGCCTTGCTCTCTGCAACTCATGGGGTGGTGAGCATCGGAGATCTTCAGGTGTAGAAATATACAAATACATGTACATATATACACTGTAGCAATTAAGTTAGCCGTTAGTTAGCCAACTTTCCGTTGAACAGTTTTTCTAGCCGTTGCCCTTGGACATTTTTTCTAGCCGTTGCATTTCCTTCCTTATATAAGGACTCCCATTTGTACATTCATGATAAGTCTGAATAATACTTTGATTCAGCCTCCAATTTATTCTTCAATATTTCTACATGGTATCAGAGCCATGAACATCCTAGAAGAAGAAGCTGCTACCTATGAAGAAGACATACCAGGTTGCTGATGGTTCAAATGCTTTCACTTTTCAAGGCAAGAATGTCTCTGCCTCAATTACTTCTTCCATACAACTCTTCAATAGCCAGTTTGAACCCACAGGTATCTTCTGTGATGTTTTTATTGATATCTTCAAAAACTCTAATAGCTTCTTCTTCTCAGGAAAATGGCAGAAAACCTATTAAGCCCAAAGAGCCACAAATTTCTTCAATAAGGCCACAGAGCCATAAATTTCAAGACACTGAGTCGTTTCATGGACAAGAATAAGATCCCTCTGAGCTATGAACATGGATTCCTCTGAGCCACTGTGTGGACAAGTACGCTGAGTCATAGACATGGACTCCTTTGAGCTAAAATCTTTTAATAGGCCATAGAGCCGGGGGAAAAAAAAACAGGTCACAGAACCATAATTTTTAAGACCACATAGTCTTCAAAGGCCATAGAGCCATAAATTCTTTAAGGCCATAGAGCCTCAAATGTTTCAAAGGCCATAGAGCCATAAATTCTTCAAGGCCATAGAGCCTCAAATGTTTCAAAGGCCATAGAGCCATAAATTCTTCAAGGCCATAGAGCCTATTCTTCTTTTAATAGGCCACAAAGCCTTGGCCAAGAGCCGAAAAATGCAAGAAAATTCAAGAGGTCATGGAACCTCCAAGAGACCATAAAGTCTTCAATTAGTTCATAAATCTAAACAGCTTTCGAGCTATCCATACATTTTCAAAGACCATTATGTCTATAAACTTCCAGGAGGCTATGAAGAGCCTTGTTTTAGTGTCGTAATCTTTTTCAAAGAGGCTATGAAGAGCCTTGGTCATAAACCGAAATCTTCTCATTGAATATGCTATGAAGAGCCTTGGCTATAGAGAGAAATCTTTGATAGCTGAATTCTTTATGTGAAAGGCCAGAGAAGCCAGAAAGCCTGCATAGTTCTTCAAAAGGCCAGTTGAGCCTTCAAAGCATGGGTCCCAAATCTTCAGAGCAACCGGTGAACAACCCAGTGATGACAAAGGGTATCATAGAATCGGACAGGGGCTTCCTAAAGGGCCTCGGATCTAACGTCATTTGGTTTCCCAGATATGACATTTACCTCAAGAGAGACTACAGTAGCTGATAATATTTTTACAAATAGAGAAGCTTGGGGTGTGGCTTAACAGATGCCTCACATGCGTACATACACCAAGGTCTATAAGCATGGAGCTGTTGGAAGATCGATTGATATAGCAAGATAATCTGGTTACGAAGAGCTCAAGCAAGATCTAGCATGTAGATTTGGTATAAAAGGGCAACTTGAGGATTCCAGAAAAGAACGATTCAAGAAAAGAAGATGACGTTCTTTGTTCTGTCAGGTAAGTTCTAAAACGAAAGTATTTTTTTTGCGTTAAGAAAACATAGAGGAGAAAGATAAAGAACAGGGAGGAGAAAGATAGAAGTGGGTGAGAAACGGAGAAGAAATTTTGCATCTCAGATCTCAGAGGTAGAAGACGACGGTACAATGTCCTTGTAGCCTATTGAAATTAAAAAGGGCTGAACACATGGGATGGGCAGAATTCCTATACGTGTATTTTTTATGCATAAAAATGGAAAACAGCTGGCTCTCAACTAACATTTTTGCAAATATTTTGTCCCTATTCTTTCTCGGTTTCCTGAAGCTTCCTTGAGAAGCTGAATTGGAAATTATCTGTGCGTACAACTGTAGGACAGCTGGCATTGCTCAAACTTTTCTTCACATATATTTTATTACCTCTTGTCTCACGTGCATAGGACTTCCTCGGGTAGTTACAGATAAAATCATTTTTATATTGCCTCAAGCTTCCTCGAGAAGCTTCTCAATATTTCGAAGTGCTCAGCAGTGCTATTTTAACATCTACTTCAATTTCTCTTCATTCCTACATCTCTCATTTTTCAAAAGCACTATTGGTCCTTGTATAACTCTTAAGCAATTGCTTTGAACCACTCTCAAGAGTATAGACGATACTTTTAGTCCAGAACTTTTCGATTTGAAGGGCCTTATCAGAGTCACTATCAACAGCTTCAACAAGCCTTTCTACATATTTTCGTTCATGAACAAGATGGTCAAAGTTAAACAATACGTGCCTCACATGCGTTGTCTAAAATAGTTTTTTTATAAAATTATTTTTTTTAAAAAAAAGGAAAACAGAGGACATGTTGAAAAATTCCATCTGATTTCAAAATCATCACTTTCATTTTTAAAGTCTTCAATTTGTCTTCCCAACACAAGATAATTATTTCACTTCATGCATTTTACTTTTCCATTCCTTTACAAGGCAAATCACATTTATTGCTTATTATCTTTCTTCCTCCAATCAGTCACCATCATCCTTCTCAACATTTACTACTCCTTAGTTCTTTGTTTTTATCTCTCAGCAACTTCTTATTCTTATTGACCAGAATCCTTCGAGCATCATCTCATTTTTTATCTTTTAGTTAATATCAAAGTTGCATCTTCCTAATCCTCTCTATCTGCTTAAATCTCTCGGTATCTGGTACCTCCTACTCTTCCTCCACATCCTCACCATAATTGGCGCCATTTCCGGCTGCATCTCCGGTGACTACTTTGCCCGCTGTAAAGATGCATTCTCAGAAGGAAGACAACATAGTATGTCGGAAAGGGACAATTACTGGTAGCAAAGATACTGTTTTTGAAAGAACCAGGTACAAACTCTCCTTTGCATTCCAAATTGGCCAATAGGTTTACAACTAATTCCACTGCTAAGAGGTCTATGGAAAAAAATTGAAAGTTCTGGTGGTGCGGTGAACTGGAACCATGAGTACAGTGGTATAATGCCGTTTGTGTCAGATGTGCTGCTTGTGTTAAAGAACTTCAATGCAATATTATGGATTCTCACATGAGGTGAGGTCTGAAGCCAGAAAAGTCCATGATCTATTCTTTGACATCTTGAAGATACTATTTCCGGATTTTGATTTCCGAGAAGCTAGGAATTTTCTCTCTTTTGCTAGCATAACTCCTGCACCTGGTTACGGTTCATCTTCGAAACAAGTACTTCCCGGGCAAAACAAGAATCAAGAAGAAAGGAACCCTTCAAAGCATTTCACAAATAACTTGTTTCTTGTAAACGCTCTTTAAACCTTTGTCTTTTCTGTTGTTGAATATTACAATATTGTCTAACTATGTTGACGTATCAATGATGAGCACCCTTTGGAGCCCAAGAAAGGTAAAAGTTTTACAGTCCCATAAAATCGACTCAGGTATTTTTTTTCTTGGTTATTTAAGGTTGGTTATTTAGTCCAGATTCTGCCTATTTTATATCTACTTGTTTACACACAATTACCTGGTTATAAACTTTGATTGACTTTAAGCTTAATGTCATTTTTATAGTACACACTTAGACATAGACTCATCTAAATATGTCTCCTTCATTTTTTAATATCTCTTCCTGGTACACAACACGTGTGTTAATGACAGTTCTTAAAAGCACTAGCCAAAGTCTTGTCAAATTGTCGATTGATATTTGTTACTCTTAATTCATCTAAAGGTCATCAAGAAATAGATTTTGTCTTTGTACTGAGAAATGCGCAATATGTTTTCTTATGTCTAGTGATGTATACATCGTTATTTTTTGAACAAGATTAAGCGGTTTGTTAATAAAAGTCAAAGGATTCATGGTACGAATAACAAATGTTAATCTTCAGCATGACTTCATTCTAATAAACTAATTTTTTGATTGTCTGAATCTTGCCTTTTGCTTGGTATCTAGTTGGTTTGTGCAAGCATCAGATTTGTAAATTACAGTATCATCAATATATCTTGAAACCAAAATTTGCCTGTAAATATGCTTATCGTTTGTTAAGATCTACACACATGGTAGTTTTTTAACTTTATGATCTTCTTATTTTTTGGAAGTCTCTACTAATACAGAACTCCAATGAAATGCTAATATACCATTACCAGCGATGCATTTTATGTTTTCATCACATAATTGTTTCTATTATTAAGCTACAATACATCCATGTTAGCTTATGTAAGTTTACTGCTAGAAGATAATGTCTGGAAGTTTGTATGTCATCCTGTTGAAAATGCATAGTTGCTTTTTGAAAATGAAAAGGAGGTTATCTCAAACTAAGTTGAGGTTGCTGCAAGTCCATGTGTATTCTACAAACTTAGTAAAGCATGTGTAGTAATTTATGCATAATGACCAAAATCTGTTAAAGCTTTAAGAATAACAAGCTAAGTATAGTTGATTGTCTATTTGAAAAACAAGCTGATTCATTTATATCATATTAATGTTGATAACGGTTAGAGTTGGTTAATTTACACTTGATTATACTAACGAACACTTCAAGTTTGGATCAAGGTTTTTTAGGTACTTGGAGAAAGCATCAAGTCAAGGAATATATTAGAGAAATCAAAGACAGAAGCATACAAGTGATAAAATCAAACTCGGGAGAACTCTGTCTAACATGAAGATAGACCCTGAAGTTATCAAGATGGGACAAATTTCATCGTGAAGTTATCAAGATGGGACAAATTTCATGCATCAATTACTTTGCAGATACTCTTCACCAAGCCAGTGACTACAAGAATAATTCAAACTCTTGTCAAACACTTGTTGTCAAGCTTTGCTGTAAAAACATATACACCAAGCTTGAGGAGGAGCGTAGAAATATACAAATACATGTACATATATACACTGTAGCAATTAAGTTAGCCGTTAGTTAGCCAACTTCCCGTTGAACAGTTTTTCTAGCCGTTGCCCTTGGACAGTTTTTCTAGCCGTTGCATTTCCTTCCTTATACAAGGACTCCCATTTGTACATTCATGATAAGTCTGAATAATACTTTGATTCAGCCTCCAATTTATTCTTCAATATTTCTACATCAGGGATGCATTTCCATTCTATATTCGCTGCTTCTCCAGCGACACCATTGTTCAGGGATGCTCCATCGGCATCAGAGCCAAGTACCCGCTCATGAACAAAATGCCTTCCAGTTGCAATGGAAGGGTTGGTAAGAAGCGCAGCTGCAACGTATAGCAGTAACAAGCACTTGGGAGACATGTTTCCTCTAAGGCAGACAATGATTTGCTCACCAAAAAAAGGGGAGGATTTTTCAATTTATAGGCATTGCACTTCTTTGCCTTGAATTCAAAGCATAGCGTGGCTCCAGCTCTTTTCATCGGTCCACTCATGGGACCGTTGCATCTGGTTGAAAACAAAGGACATGATCTCTTTCTCGGCTCATAGTTGGTCCCTTTCACACAGAGGGAGACCCCTAAATCTTGTCAAATTTTTTTAATCTGCCCAGTCATGAGATTATTTCCTATGATAAAAATGTAAGATATGATCCTTTTCACGTAGAGTCGGCCTTTATTCTTGTCGCATATTTTTTTTAATCTGTCTTTTCATGAAATTATTTCTTGTAGTCATTGGTCCGAAATCCTTAGGAAGACAAAAGTCCGAAATCCATAAACACGGGACAGGTGTGATTTTACATGTCATAATGTATTTTGGAGATTCATTAGATTTCCTAACATTTCTTGTGAACATATCATTTAAACTAATATCAAGGATGTAGATACTTGTAATGTTAAAAGTTAACAAGTAAGATATATTTTTACCTTGTTTTGTTTTTTCTTTGGGGGTCTTTTTTTTTTTTTTTTTTTTTTTTT
>AP025041.1:0-188139 GCA_036186865.1 Eustoma russellianum
TTCCTGATGTCATCAGTTATCTTCCCAAAACTTTCTTCATCATAAGGGAACGAATCCTTGAGAAAGAAGAGGCTGTCCCTGGCCAATTTCTCCACCTGAGTATGTTGGCAACAAGGTATAAGTCGATCCATATGCAAAGGAACGGGAGGAAAAGCAAAAAGGTTTTAAATGATAAATTTGCATATTGTCATCCACTTCTTTGTCAACGAAGCCAACCCCCAACCTGGAAAACTAGAAGCATATACAATTACCTGAAACTGAGAGAATCTGATGTTGCTCATGGTAATGATAACTTTAACCTCAAGAGGGCATCTGCTAAGATCCTGATCGCCAGATATTCAAAGAAAGCCTTCAAAGCACCTTCTTGTTCCTCCAAATTTCCGCCATGAATTTGAGGAAACCAAAGTACACATTCAATATCATTCCAAGGGATTGGGCTTTCTCCACCTTCAGAAAGAATTGTTTCATAAGGGTGGGAAAGGCCCCACAGGATTTTAACGCCATTCAGTGAAGGATCAATAACAGGTTCACTTTGTAACGATGATGTCGTGATAATTGATGATGGATCACAATGCAGAGCAAAATGTCCAGAAAAATGGAGATCATTGTCATCCATTAATAGGATACATCCATCTCGGGGTGACGGAAGCAATCGCAGAAGCGATTCGGCATAAGCATCTTGATCTTCTGGTACACATAAATTACCCATGCTACTGACAGCCACTGAAGGAGTGAAATCATGGGAATAGAAACAAGTGTCGGCATTTCGGCATCCCTGTGAAATTGGATCAAACATGTCTTGGAAGTTAATCATCAAAATCTCTAAGGTTATCATAATTTGACAGGGTTATATATCTACATTTCTGAAATAAAAGATAATTGTTTGTAGTCTTCTATTCACATAACACGTGTGAATATGTGTAAGCAGGGAATTATGCACACATGAATGTCGAGTAAGAGACAATACCACTGATAGCAGAAACTATGAGGATCTAAGGCAAAAACAGACTGGAAAGCTTGTTAAGAATTCAATAAAATAACAACTGATAGAAATGCATGGAGAAGGATAGCACACATATCAAATAGATATTATCATTCTTAGTCAAAACCAAGCAGGCCTAGGCACCAATACAGTGACTTTAACGAGCAATCCCAACAATCGGACAGCTGTCTCAGATGTGATCTAAACATGAAATATACACACAGGCAAGTGCACACACATATATAGGTGCCTAAGCGTATAAGGGGAGCAAAAAAGCAAGAATAATATTTTTGGTTAGTGGGCTAAAACCATAATTGTCATAGAAAAAATTAACTGCGAAAGGTTCTCCTATGAAGTTTTATATAGCCTAAAACTTGAGCGCTTGGTTTAAAAGTCCACTTAAAATTTACCTGAGACGTCAAAAGCATGATGAATGGTTGAAACCAGTATAGTGAATAATAAGGCATACTTACTTTTTTTTTTTTTTTTTTTTGGGGGGGGGGGGGGGGGGAGAGAAAGGAAAGGCATATTTACAAATAACAAGATGATTCAATACTTCGATACAACAAAAACACAAACAGTCAAAGACACACAGGCACAAACATATATATGTGCACACACACACATGTACGCTTGTGTCTGTGCATGCATATAGATATGCGTATAAGGAAGATATTGTTCGAGGTGCATCACCTGGAGAGAGAAGAAGAATTTACAACGAGGACTATTCGCTTGGAGTGAATGAGAATATAAGCAATGGCTTTGCTTGTTGCATTGCCCTTTAGTGAAGTACTTGCATAGAGGAGGACCCTTAGCAGCATCATGACTATGATCAGGGCATGTCTTTTCTTATCTCGAGATGAACCCTCAAAAAGTTGGAATCTCATCTGTTTGATATGAACATCAAAGGATCATAGTTTATCTGAAGATTCTCAACAGCAATTTCGAACACGCAAGTCCCAAAACTTACCTCTTTGACAATCTCTGCCAACTTATTAGCCATTTTAGTTACTTGGATGTGGTTGGATGAGACAAAGGGCAGAGACAAACATTTCCCTTTCCTGATATCAACCTCAAAGTCTTTATCGTGCACAACTAATGCATCAACATCCCCAATTTGCTCCCAATTATCAGAACATTTATGCCAAAACTCGTAAGGTCCACGAAACAGAGGTACTTTATCAAAATTCACCAGACATTTGGGCCGAAAGCGATGCAATGAACTCAGAATTTCATCATCTGCAAAGAAAATACAAGTTTTGATGAATTTCCTGCAAAGAAGCAGCCTGACAGAGATAAAATGAGCTTTCAACATCATGAAGACTGTACATGTATCAGCAACTAGTTGCAATGCTGATTGCACAAGATTGTGGGATAAGCACCACTCCTCTTCAATCTTAGGAAGCATTGTTACTGCACCTTCAGCAGAGTCGGGCTGAAGCAGACTTTTTAAATGTTTGAGACGGTATTTATCCTTCAGATGCAAAATAACAAGCAGAGCAAACAGCAAGGGAGATAAACAATAGCACATAGTTAAAGCAAGAAGACAGCAAAGAGAAGGTGGTTACAACCGTTACCTTGAAAACACTTTGCCAGAACTGAAAAGCACACCAGTTTGCAATATATTGCACCTCCTTTTTGCCAGAATTCTTGTTATCACCGACATAATAGTCACCAGTGTACACCATATGCTGAAAAATTAACATCTAGTTGTCAGAATTATACCATTGAACTTTTAGAAAGCATTTGCCTTGAAATTATCCATTTTACAGTACCAAAGTTTCTTGGCCAAATGGACGAACAATAGGCAGAGGCTGCATATCCATGAGTATGCCAATAATGATGCCTTCACGGAGGAGACCTATCTCACCAAATTTAAGAACCAGAACCGAAGCATCAAATGATAAAGTGAAGCTGGATAGCAACTGCCCATAAAAGGTAGGATCATATCTAATCCTGGAAGACGCTTTTTCTATAGCATGGATGTGAACAAGCAAACTAAGTGCGTCTTCAATAACTCCAAGGTCCGGAGGATCCAGAGCTTTCTGCAGCAGAACTGAAGAAAAAGAATTAAGTATAAGTTTCATCTTAAACCTCATGATTATTCCCCATTAACTAAATTGCAGACAGGATCAATTTCAGGTTATACAACAAGATACAAAAGTAAAGTTACTACTCCTTTTTTTTTTCTCTCCAAAACTGATAAGTATATTGACAAGTGGATACAACGATCTTCCAGGTTCTCTGCTTATATTCATTTCAAGATCTTCAGGTTAAAGGAAACTAACAAAAAGACAGGTGAATCCATGAAGCTCCCTCCAGTAGAAGATTCAATGAAAAACCTGCCGCAGTGGTCTAAGCTACGCAATCTGACCTAAAATTCTAAAAGTACAAAAAAATTTAACAACAGAAAATTTATAAGTCATAGCATACTGAAACACGACGCTAATATACCTTAGGACAAGTTGGAAGTCAGAACATATTTGGGATCTTAGTCCTCCAATTTTCTACCTCTTCTTTTTATCTCATAAAAAATAAAACACGACAATAACATCAACAAAACACAACAACATTACCTCATTGCCTTAGAGGCTCACGCCTATAGCGGGGTAAGGGAAGATCGGATGTACGCAACCTTACCTTTGTGTTGGAAATACATAGAGTCTGTTTCCGGATGACCCATTATGAAAATTGTGTCAAGTATTATGTCAATAGAATGCTACTTCAAAATACAAGAAACACATACAATTTAGTGATACATTTTGCTTTATTCCATCATATTCCAAAGTCAAAGAAAAGTGTGTCATTGACTTCAATGGAAATGGAAAAAAGAAAGAATAAAACATACAGAAAAATGCGTTGGAGATACTCTAATAATGGGAAACCGAGAGAGCAGTACATGTGGAATATGCTCAATTAGATACACATCTTTGCGTGTAATCTAATCCAAGAGGCAGCTCTCAATAAACGGGAAGAGGAAACCAAATAATATTTGGAAGGCGATTATTTAAAACTACATGGTATATTTGGGTATTGAGCGAATAACATAGCATATTGGAAAATATGATATAAAAACCTCGCGTAGTGGGAGTAAGATGTATGTATGATCTAGTTGTTTTATGGAGGAAAGATTCATACATAGCTATAGACATTCAAACCACAGCATCCATCAAAGGGAGCTTGAAATAGCTATCACCTAGCAGTTAGCTATAAAAATGATGATCCTTGAGCTTATGTATTGACTTGTTGAGAGCAGCAATTTCTGAACTTGAAATTACAACTCTGGTTTGATTAAGTCAATTCTTCATACTGAATGCAGTAACCAAAAAAACCACACACCTTTGGGGTCATTTATTGCTTTAGACTGAGCGCAGCAAAGGAGAAGAATTTGCTGCCTTAGTGATAATCGTAGAATTGCTGGAGGCTCATACTCCACCAGTTGACTGAAAAAAGATCCTGTAACTAATCGGAACACATACCCATCACAAGTTCGACCAGTTCGCCCCTTACGCTGCTCAGCCTGTTGCAGAAGATTCCAGAATTTACAATCCAAACCATAGGAGAAACGAAGCAAGCTGAATTTAGGTACCTGAGATTTGGAAACCCAAACGAGTCCCGCAGACTCTGCTTTCCGGTTACTGTCCCAGAAAACTTGTAATGAACGGCATGAATCAACTACATATCCTACTTTAGGAATAGTGACTGATGACTCAGCAATATTTGTGGCCAATATAACCTGCCAACAGATGTGACCAAAAATGGTTACAGTAGGAACATCATGACGTGCTAATTAGCTAGTGACATTACTGGTATTGCAGCTTAAAGAATTTCTGCTGTTAAAATTAAATAATAACCAGACAATGCCCAGTTTAACAATGACGATGACGATTAGAATCGCCTTGCAGATGTAGGACAATGAAGAAATTAATATAAACCCAAGTCAGCGACAAGATACCTTACGATGCGACTTCCAAATTTTCATGGCCTTGAGAGCCTGATCAATGTCAATACTGCGATGCAAGATGTGAACCTTGAAAGTGCTGTCAAATGGCATCAACAAAGCCCATTGTTGTTCAAGTGAATAATATGTAGGGAGGAAGACCAATATGCTCTTTTCGATATCTGGTTCATTTTTATGAATGTGCAACAGTAAATTGTGAATAAGCTTGTGCACTTCAACTCCAATACCAGCTTCAGCAATCAGTGGGCTTTCTCCATTGCAATAAGTTAATAACAAGTCCTCCGTTTGCATTCCAAGAAGTTTAGTTACCTGTCATGAGAAATGGTCAAATTTACCCTACATATTGATGGAACTTCACAGGTAATGCAGGGTAGAGTACGGTAAGGAATGAATGAAAACAGGAAAGAAAGAAGACAGTACAAATGGGTAAGAAATTTAATAACCTCCAAATGCTGATTAGGAATGTTTTCCCTTTCTATACCTCCAGCTCCTTTAGCCCCACCAGAATACACGCTTTCTTTAACTTTCCATGTTAAATTTTCAACTTGGTCATCAAATTCTCTTTACATTATTATGATTATTGTTATTATAATTAGTAAATTGCACGGTTTCAATAACCGGACCAAACCAGTAGGTTCAATTGGTGAATTGGCAAACCGGCAGCTTCAGTGGTCCGGTTAGGTGAGGAAAACTGGAAAACTCCACCCTGGATCGCCAGTCAAACCGTGAATCAAAAGCCTGGTCACGGTTAAAGAAAACCAGGCAGGCAGTTCAAGGACAATTGTAAATTCTTAGGCAAAAGGAAGGCACACGTTTCGAACCCGTGAAGTTGCATCAATTCATGCGGGAGAAACCACCATGCCACCTTGTTATTTCGCTTACTTGTTGCTTCTAAAAATTATATAACTTGTGGTTTCACACTTCTTTGTGAACAAGTAACGTATTAAATTATTAGTAATTCATAAAATTTCCATAATCAAGAAGGAGGTCAACTGCAAAAACAAAAAACACCACTTATCTTAAACAATAGGTAACATCTTTTCATTTTCTTAAACAAAAGAATTAAGTACAATTTTGATTTTCTCAAACAAAACAAATAAATTATGATGCAATTGACTACAAATCAATAGACAACATGAATTTCTTCAAGAAATTGACAACATGTATTTCGTTTCAGTTACACACACACAGATATATATATAATTATATATATATATATATATATATATATATATATATAATATATATATATGGAACTGCTACTGCTACACAAATCAATCCAGCCTCAGGCATCCTCTATTGCTAGTATTGGAGCGTATCTAAAATAATAGAACATCAGGCCCATAATCTTACAAGACATGATCCAAGGTGGTTGAGATACTAGAAACAAACCAAAATAACCACAATCGGACATATTACAGTGTTCGAATAAATAAATCATTTTAGTCAATTGAGATTCAGGCCATGTATTTGATTATCAAACAAAATATTATATTGCTTGATACTGTGATTGAATCTAATGGCTGCTCGTTGACAGCAAAACTACTTTCCAATTTCGCCCATTTAGTTATGACAAGCTCAATCAAAGAATGACATTACAAACACTTCAATGAAGACAAGTCAAAAAGACTGAAATTTTCATAATACTGATTTCACATGTGGGCAACCTTTTGAGAGAGGTCCAAGAATTTGGGACAGAGGGAATAGACATTTGAAATTAAATTCTAAAGCCACTGACCATTGAAGAGATCAATATTTAAAGAAAGGTGGACATGGTAAAAGATTTGCCACAGAAGAAAGTGATTGAACACTGTCAAAAGCATTGATAACATGGTCAACATCCACTTTAAATGACACCAGACCTGTTCGAGATAGATCACTTTCCGCTGAAAAATATTTCGACGGATTGTGTTAGGGATCGCTAGCACTTCAACTCTTTCACCTCTCCCAAGATCCTTAAAGTATTCTTTATATCTTGCAATATCTGCAGTAGCCGACATCAACACGAGCCTGGAATAGGAAAAAAAACGTACGTTGTCAAGCTCCCCGGTTAGAAAAAAGCCACTCACTGCAACTTTCTGAAGTACTTAGAATGCAGGTCAAGTTACATCAGAATTTCATAAGAAGATTAGCTGGAAAGAGAGAATGGTAACTAGATTTTATAGGAACTATGATTCAAAATGCATAACTGAGAAGATTTTTAACCTGAAACCACTGTTCTTTAGCAAAAACTGCTTTACACAGACAAGAACAAGATCTGATTCCACAGATCTTTCGTGACCTCATCAAGAATAATAACTTTGTACTTCAATGCATTTGGTCCCCTTTCCCTCATTTCATCCAATAAAACACCAGCGGTTTTGAAGATAATCTTAGAACTGCAAAAGCAGTATGATTAAGATAGTTAATAATGATGGCATCTACCAAATTCTACTCCAGAAATGTACGACGAAATAATAAGACAGAAGAGAAACAAACTGTAACTTAAACACGTCCAATGTTCCTTCCTAGAGGAATAGGCAAACAGTCATCATAAAGAAGATATTCTGATCATAGGAGCAGTAATACACTGCAGCAAAAAATAATACTCAACAATATCCTCAAAGTGACAGGCGATTCTGGAATAAATCAGATAGTTTGTTACTATAAGGAGAGGTGTGAATAAATATGACTAGCAATGAAATTGCACTTCATGGTAATGGGGACGATAAGATTTTTGGATAATGGATCTGTTAGATGTATGCTGGTGGCTCAGTGGATTTTTTGGCCTTGATTCCTACACAAGGCTTTGTCCTACTTCCTTTTTGCAAATCTCTACAGTTATTCAGTAAATGAAAGCTTATCTTACACACATACACACGCATACACACACGCACACAGAAACCATACTGAATGTGAAGACTGTGCAACATGAAAAGGCATTTGTTGTCATGAGCTAATCATGGTTATTGACTCGTATTTTTTCAATTTCAACCGTAACACAAAATTTAAACTTTCCAAAATTATCAAAATAACTTGTCCACTCACATAAATCTAGAAGAGATGAACAAGCTGACCTACAAATTACTAAAACCAATTCATCCATGTCAAGAGAGCATATCAAAATACTACACAAGTACCACATTGCATTACTAACGAATCTAAATCTAGATTCATTTATAATCCAAACAGCATTTCAAGAAGAGCTTTAATTATAGCTGCAATATCAAAAAAACAATAACAATATAATAATAATAATAATAATATAATAAATAATAATAATAATAATAATAATAATAATAAAATAATAATAATAATAATAATAATAATAATAAATCGTTGTCCAGATAGCAATGGAGTACTTGAGAGCACACAAAGATTGTTCAGCATTTAGTGAAATTTGATATTTGAATCAAGCCAGCGACTTTCTTTTACTGAAAAGCAAAGCCGGCTGCACAAAGAAATAGCACACGACTTTTTAATTCTGGTTCTTCACTGATATGATATTCATATAATATCAAATTGTTGGCATTAAAAGATACAAAGATAAGCAAAAACATACTATATTTCATGAATAATATGTTTTGGAAAGAACTAAACCTACTAGGAGGACTAAAAAAAAAAGAATAACAACAATCCCCTGAGATATATGAGATTAAAGTACCTTGCTGAGAAGACTCGTGAGTGACCAATGTGGAATCCAATCTCTCCGCCAACTTCGCATTTACGAGCCTTTGCCACCATCCTGGCGACTGCTACCACAGCAAACCTTCTAGGTTGTGTGCAAAGTATAGGCTCCATGTTTTTTTCTAGCAAGAACTGAGGAACCTGCGAGCTCTTTCCTTCATAATCAAGCGAAAAATATAAGATCGCAAAAATACCAGTTATCAAGAGAATGAAAAGAAGAAAAGTATCAAGTTAACCAAACTATATGTCTGGCGAATCTCCAATTATAAAAATTTAAAAGTTATAAAGAGCTATATTTAATTATAGTTTTGTGTTTTATGCAGGGAAGTAGTAAAAAAGTGGCAGATCATAACTTTCCGTCGTAAAAACAAAATATAATCAGAACTGTACCTTGCAGTGGTCCAGTCACAGATTCATCAATTAATAACTTACCAAGTGTCCTATTTTATATTATCGAAAAGATGTCACGTGAAACGAGTATATGTCACGTGCGATTGACTTGCTGCGAAAGAACTCCGCAATAGGATGTAGTTGGAGCTGTTAGGGCATTCCCGCAACAGAATCTGAGACCCATGCTTGACTCAACATAGTTCTACTGCAAATATTTTTCTGGCAGTTTCCAGTCCAGGCAAAACCAAAAATAAACAAAGTCATTCAATGAACAAAAAGGAGAGATATGGATTTGAACCTTAAATAGTTCTTTGTTCAAAACTATACTAGTTTTCAAGACCGGAACTATTTTAACCATATCTCTGAAAGACATCTCTCCGAAAGACATTTTCTATTTTATTCTTCTAAATAGAATACAGCCATAGGGTTGAATACCCCCATGATCTATAGAAAGACCTAGGGTGGGGATCGACTAGTGGATTTATATATACGAATAAATGATCCAGTGCGCCCTCCTTTATTTCAAATACCTCCCATATTTAGGATTAAGACTTCGGTTATCCATTTACAGATGGAACTCCTATAGCAGCCAGGTCTAGAAGAAAGTTATGAGCATTATGTTCGTACATAACTTCCATACCAAGGTTAGCACGGTTAATCGTATCAACCCAAGTATTAATTATACGACCTTGACTATCAACTACAAACTAGTTGAAATTGAAACCATTTAGGTTGAAAGCCACAATAATAATACCTAAAGCAGTAAAACCAAATATGTACTACCGGCCAAGCAGTAAGAAAGAAGTGTAATGAAAGAGATTTGTTGAAACTAGCATACTGGAAGATCAATCGGCCAAAATAACCATGAGCGGCTACGATATTATAAGTTTCTTCCTCTTGACGGAATCTGTAACCTTAACTAGCAGATTCATTTTCTGTAGTTTCCGTAATCAAACTAGAGGTTACCAAGGAACCATGCATAGCACCGAATAAGGAGTGGTGCCAAAATTATTAAAGAGACAACAACAGAGAACCTTGCCCAAATAGGAGCGACTCTGGACTGAATATGAAATAATACCAAAGCACTCAACTGAATAGCAGAAAGTGGGAATCAAAAGAGAATTCACCAAAGAAACAAAAGCAGAGATCTTCTTACACTTAAGAAGCTAACAGTGCATTGACGAACTATGTAAAGTGTAATTAGTTTATCTTTTTTACCTGTGATGCAACGAATAAAGAAGCATCTATATGAAGATGGCCAAAAGCAGAGGCTACACAAAAAAATTCAAACGCCGCATGCTTCACTGATAAATAAGTAATCTCATTTAACTTCAGTATGACGATGCCCCAAAAGCGATCATGTCCATGCCATAATCCGTAAGTTAACGAAATCGCTTACTGATAAGGAACCAGAACGCACACAAGATCGCATAGTGCATGCGCGATTGGTAAAGTTCTAAGCTAATTTACCGCCCCCCGCCCCCCCACGGAGTGCCCATAGTAAAGGGGGAAAAACGAAAAGTTACCGCAGCCAGGTTCGCCAATGATTAGAGTAACACGGTTTTCTGTAATTTTATCGATAATTTTATCCTTCAACGCAGCAATAGGAAGAGCACCGAACTCTGACGACGGCTCCTCAGACGGCGACAACGTAAAAGGAGATGAAAAGGAAGAGTAACTGGATGAAGTCGGAGACGCCGCCATTGTTGAGAATCCAAAACCCTGGTCCTGTGCTCCTTCTAACAGCAAAACAGCAGCGATGTCTGCACTGCTAATTTTGTGTGAGACCTTAGTCCAACCGTATTCTGCATTGGTATTTATAAGCAGGGGTCAATTTGCCGATTGACTGTATTCTCTGCGTGCTTAGTGGAAGCGTTGCGTCATGTTCTGGTCAGTTTTCTTCCCCTAACAACACCCATCCATATGTAAACATACACAATTTTCTTCATGTTTTAAAAATACACTCTTAACCTTCTTCATATTTGAAAATTTGCTTTTACCCTCCTTAGAAAATATTAATTTTAACATATATTGAATATATAATATATTCATGTTGATATCGTAATCAACAGCAACAATCATACTCAATATATCACAACGACAACAAAAGATATCGCTGGGTCTTAAGGAGAGTGAGAGGCAGACAAACAATACCTCCATCCCAAGGGGTAGAGAGTTTGATTCCAGTGATACTCCCGACTCTATATGTACCTGCATAAATAGTACAATAATAGGAATTTGTACTAGTGAGTGGATTTTATTAAACATAAATAGAAAGCTTCCGATATTAAAATAATCATAACAATAGATATGCACAAATAGTTGAAAGACAAATACCAAAACAAAAAAATACAAAGTCAACCTAAAGTGTATAGAATATCTAATCATCTAAATATGTTCTAAGGCGTCCATATATCATGCCTACCCCTCATTAATCTTAATCTTATGCCTCCATGAACTCCTATCCTGTACCATGTCATTAGAAAAGTGCAACTCTATTAATTCATGCCTAATCTGTTCATCCCACATCAGTTTGTGCCTGCTTTACTCCTCTTCCCTTCTACAATGAGGTTTTCAATTGCTCTGATGGACACCGTTGTTTGTCTCCTCTTGACATGCCCAAGTCATCTCAATATCCCCTCTCTTATCTTATTTGCTACACTAGCCACCCTAACCTTTCTATGTATACCTCATTCATTATTATGTCTAGCCTTGTATGCCCACACATCTACATCAACATCCTCATCTCTATCACTTCCATCTTTTGTGATTGTGTCTTCTTAATGGTCCCAGTATGTTCCATATAATATTGTCGTACGCACTGCCACTTTATAAATTTTCTATTTAATTTAGTTAGAAAATTCTTGTCACACAGCATCCTTGAAGCCGCTCCACCTACATCAACATGCCTGGACTCGGTATGCTACATCTCTCTCTAAGTCATCGTCTTGCTGTACAAATGATCTTAGGCACTTGAATTTACTTACCTTTGAGACCACTTGACCCTCAATAGTGAGTTGTCTATTCTCATTGTCAGCTGCGCCACTGGAGTCGCAGTGCAGATACTCAGTCTTTGAACGGCTAATCCTTAGGCCTTTTATCTCTAAAGCACATCGTCGCTCCTCTAGTCTCATACTCAGGTTCTGTCTATTTTCTGCGACTAATACAATATCCTCATCAAAAAGCATACACCAAGGGATTGTCTCTTTGATCGACTTTGAGAACCTGTACATAACAACTGCAACAAGAAATGGACTCAAAGTAGACTCTTGATGGAGGCCTCCTCCACCAGAAAGAAGTCTGTATTCCCTACACGCGTATGAATGGTAGTTTTCGTCCTATCATACATATTCCTAATTATGTATACATACTTCATATGAACCCTTATCGCATACAAATTATCTCATATCAGTCTACGAGACACACGATCATACGTTTTTTCAAGATCGATGAAAACCATATGTAGAAAGCAAATGTGCGTGAATGAATTTGGTGGATGACTTGTGAATTTCTAAGGCCCGATACGAGTTGTGGACACGTAGAGGCATGAGGCTATGGCCGTTTGTTTTATTTTCGTTATATTTCTTTTGTTTCAGTTTTTGATATGAAAAGGAAAAAGATTGAAGAATATGAAAAGTGAACCGGGGTAATATAGACTTTCCGTCAACTTATATTAATTTTAGTTAGAGAATTAAATTTTACCTTTTAATCAAAGTTTGTGGAGCTAAATGTGTATTTCAGTCACATAAAATAGATTATTGGAGATTATTACAAGCATTAAGGAGGCAAAAATAATTGCTTCAATAGTTATTTATCCACACCCGTCGCCTATATTTGTTTGTATACCCTTTATTTTATTTTATCTTGACTTCTCTGAAACGCCACTCAAAAAAATCTCCAAAACACTCTTCAATATACGATAATTGACATGCATAAAAGCAAGCTGAAATCGATCTGTTTTCTCCGAAGCATCTATTCGTTAAAATTTTATTAAAGCAATGTAAAATAGAAAAAGTGTCTTTAATCACCATTCAAAAATAAATAATGACAAAACCAAATCTTCACATAGATCATTGATGAAAAAGAGAGAGAGAGATGGTCAAGAGATTTGCACATATGATGTTTGTCAACATGAATATGCATAAGTTAAACAACGTTAGATGGCCCATAGATATCGCTACAAGGGAAAAATCCAAATCTCAGCAATGGTTGCACCATGTTTGTACGCTAGCAAATTGGAGAAACATGTCTCAATTTGGGTGTTATGGTTGTGATTTTTTGCTCAACGGATCCAACCCCCTCTTTTGTGGGAAGCTTTTTGTACTTTTATATGAGTTGTGCAGCCAATGCATGTGAATGAGCCATTGGAGAGTGTCACGTGTACTGCTTCGCTGGTAGACTGCTGAAACATGTTCACCAGGTGGCGCCATGTGTCACGTTGCATGGCTAGATTGCATTATGGCAGTTACATGGTTGGTTAAGCTGAGTAAGAACGCTAAGTACTTTGAAGCGTGAATGAGCAACGAAGTCGAGACGATAGATTAAAGGCAAACTTGAAGCGGGCGGGTGAGGTGCATGCCTATGTCGTAGTGTTAGATGGCTGAGCTGATAATTTGTGACTTTGTATAATGGGTCGCAGTTAGTAACCCAAATCTCAGAGCATATGTTCAGAGGTATCCTACGTCTATCGAGCCGGCTAGAAGATATACTCGGGTCTGAGTAGCGAAAATATGGATGAGGTGATTTGTGTTTTTATTGAGTTATGTAACATTGATTATGATGAGGCGAGGTAGACATAATTGTTGTTATCGTAAGTGATACTTTTGTCTTCATCAGGTACCATTACCAAAATATGAATTTTTTAACTTAAATACAAAAGCACAAAATATGTCTTTTTTTTCAGATGAGAAAGTTAAATGTATGTACAAAACACATTAACACGGGTTTTTCTTTTGGCTACCGACTAAATGTCCTACTATCAAAATGATTATGTTATTATACTTCAAAATAATATATATTAGTTAAGTTTCTTTTGTCCAACAATATGACAAACCATAGAAAAATCATTATGTTATTGCAGCTTAAATGTTCTATATGTATGTAAAGAAAAGGAATCTCGACATATGGGAGGTCACCGCCTCAGGTAATCATTACAACCCAAAATAAGCCTACCACGATACATCCACTGCCAGTCTACATTGACATTTGGGGTTTACGCGTTAATACACAGCCATTAGTACAACATTAGTAGTGAAGCATAAATAACTAAATAAGACTTAAACCATCACATTAGCCTGAGATCATGAGCTTTGCCACCGGTATTTGATCCCCACGTTAAATGTCTCAATTTAGATAAGTCTGATAAGATCCAGAATATTCAAATATAAAAGATAAGATATTTGATAGGATATTTGAGATTTGATTGTAAAAGATCATGAAAGGACATGGTAACTAATTAAAACCATATCAAAAATCAAATCATCTCCATTAGAGCTTAGATAAATGTCCATAAATTGTATGTACCGTGATGGCAGAAATCAATGAAAAATATCATTTCATTCGTAATTATTTATAACAAAATCATCAGTATGTTATTCTCCCAACACTGACCGTAAAATTCACACATCATGGATTGCATTCATGATGTACCAACATTCTTGAATGATGGCTTGTACTACACTTTGCCTATCACCATACCCTCTCTTATTGCTTTTCAACTCAACAATGAAAATTGGAGAAATACAAGTGTTTCCATAAAGCTCTCGATCCATCATCTCCTCAAATCCCTTGCCACCCCACCAATAGATCATAGTATCATTAAATACACTTGTAATAAACTTTTAATGCCTTGGAAAAATCCTACGTGTGTGCTAGAATCGTTATATTAGTCTAGTTTGAAATGCTCAACGACATTATGTTATTTTATTTAACGATTGACTGAATATTTTTATGAATCTTAGACTAAATCAGCTCTGGTAAGATAAGTCATTGTCCATACCTCACATTTCACAAACAATCACAGTATTTGATGTTAAAAGAAACGTGCAATATGGTCGGAAACATATTTTTTGAAATGTCTTAAAAGCTACTGGCTTTATTACTTTTTTTTTTTGGTGATTAAGTGGATCACTTGTATTAATAAACAAAGCAAAAATGTACGTCTATGCATGAAAAGTCTACGTATTATATCTTTTATTTACATGTTATAACGTGCCATGTCACATCTAAAGTTAGCCGAATGTAACATCTTAACTCGACGCAACGTATAGTCAAGAAATAGATGTGGTGGCTATGGTGATAATTGATCATCATGCTCCAAAATTATTATTTTTTACTTTTTTTTTGCTCGTTTTATTTTTTTATTTTGGGCATAAAAATGAGAACAAATATTGAAAATTATTAGTTGCGAATGCACATGAGAATCGCAAGCTTAAGACACAAAAAGTAAAAGATTAATAATTATAGATGCACGATAAAAAATCATAAACTTATGATGTAATTTAGATACCGTAACTATAGTGATACACACTTAACGTTCCCAATTGAATTGCATCAATGTCATATTGCTTGGGGATTATTGTCTTATAAATGAATGTTCAATATCTTCTTCTACTTTACATGGCAAACTTTTAGATAAGTTAACTCAAATAATCAGTAAAATCTTACAAATAATTAACAGTTATGGTCGTCTTTTATATTATACTCGCTAATAAAAACAATCCCTGAATCTACAAACTTTTTTCAAATTCGCGTACTACAGATTTGCGATGGCCATGTCAGATCTTAGTATTAATTTTAGTGCCTAGTTTTACGTATTCTTCATATGCAAACTTCCTGTTTATTTCCTCATAAGGTATTACTTGTACGAAGGCATGAACATCAGATTTCCATATACAAATATTTAATGCTCCTTTCATCATACAGGTATTATCATAGTAGACTTTTTAATATGATATAAATATGTTATGTTGAAAAATTTATTATAACAATATATATATTATTGGTTTATCAAACATGATTGAAGCCATAAACTCTTTTAACAAAATGCCTTTTAAACACGATTCAACTCCCATCACCAGACCAAACGACTATAATTACGTTTCTAAACAAACACACTCAGTCTTAAAAAAATAAAAATATAAAGAGAAAAAACGCTTTATGATCAAATTGAAATGAGAAGAGTATCTGGGCACCTAGTCAGAAAATCGGTAGACAACGAGCACGTTACTCCGTGCTATTAGAAACGTTAACGCGTTTATTCGCCTCTATCAATTACCCGTAGCCGTTTCCGTGCTCGCTTATCTACAAAGTACAAACCCCTCGAACCCTAATCTATAGTTTCATACTCTACGTTTCGAGTCCTCGTTGCCAGGCTGTGGTCCGAAAATCTTCGCCGTAAAACTATCGTCAAATCAGACACTCACCTCTTTACGTGGTCAGTATCCTAGTATTCGGAGAATCCGGTATTTAGTCTCGTAGATTTGTTGTTTTCCTTATTCATCTCTGTTGGCCGTCGGACAAATTGTTCAACCTGTTTTAGGTTTTGTTCTATTATACCTATAGACGCAAGGCAGGGGTTTTACTCAGTATTTAGAACTGATCGTACAACCAGTTACAATTTTGTTTGGGTGTTTTGTCCTTTTTTTTTAAAATTATATTTTTAATCCGTCTGGAAAGTTTTGCGTGTGTTTTGTCCTTCAAAATATGCGTAATTTAAATTTCTTTCTTTCATACCGGGCTTGTTTGAAGTATTTTGTACTTTGTGAAAATATTCTAAGTTATGCATACTAGCTTTCGAATTTTTATTATTTTGTATCTTGTGAAAAGTAGAAGAAATGAGTAGGTCAAGTAGGACTCTTTACGTCGGCAATCTCCCGGGTGATGTTCGTGAAAGGGAAGTTGAAGATTTGTTTTATAAGGTACTTCTTCTGATCTGTGTCTCACTTCATATGTTTTTAACTCGACGTTTTGGGCATTTCAATCAATTTTGTATTTGCGCTAGGCAGGACATAACCAGCAGGTCACATACTCTTTGTGGGAAGAGAGTGTGAGGGGTGGGGGGCAGCGGAAGATGAGGTCAGGAATCGTCGAAGTTTGAATTTCCTGAGGATAAGGATGTCTATCATTAGCACCCCTGTTTCCACTATCTAACCACGACGATGCCATTAAAGTGCCTTGTCATATAGCTGACCTGTTTCCCATAATGCATTTATTAGATATTTTAGTTCTCTTGGTGAATGCATTTTGGATATTGATCATGAAATTGTTTTAGATTCAATATTTTACTTGCAAAACACTTGAAATGTGCACGTCTTTCTTTGTTTTGATGAAGAATAGCTTTATGGAAATATTTAGTTGAGATGCAGGAATAAGTGAGGCAATGGTAATAAAAAGGAGATTGGACTATTAATGGGCAAATGGGAGATATATTAGAACAACAGTGGAGTTACTGACATGAAGTCAGTATTGAGAAATACTTTCTTTTTCTTTTTTATATCAGAAGTGTTTTATTTTATTCTTTATTATCCTATTCAGTGACCTAGGAACATTGACCAGTATTATATGGTAGTGAAGAAGTAATATTGGTAAATCAATAGAGTTCTAGGGCACTAGTAATGAAGATTTATGTGTGATAGGACCCCATGGTTACCACACTTTCTTGACACCTAGGATCTGCAATTATCTTTTGCATCCCATCTCACACAGAAGCAGGCGTGTGATCTGTTTGAAGTATTTAAAATTTCAGTCATCACCCTTCAAATTTTGTATGTTCCAAGGGGTACAGTGTCATCTGAGTTAGGAAAATTAAATCTAACGAAGAAAGGTTAGACTAAGAACCTGTTGTGAGCTGTCTGTATGCAAACACAAATGAGCAAAAGAAGTCATCATCATCATCATCATCCATACCCAGTATATCCCAGCGACAGCAAAAGCTATCGCTAGGGAAATGAGCAAAAGAAGTATGAAAGAAAATTAGGAACAATGAATTGGTGACTGAGAAACATAGGAGAGTAGTTGTTTGCTTACTAGGATAACTAAAAAATTGGCTAGTGGGATTAAATTGGAAGTCATCCTGATGAATTGAAACGGGCAGGGAATCTTGCTATTGAACTGATCGTCGTGTGCACTTCATTGACTTTTATGGACCTAATAACATGCGCAGTATGGCGTGGTTGGAAGGACCAAGTTTTGAGAAGCAGGAGAACTACTTAATTAAGTTTCAATGTCAATTCGCATAGAGAATTTGGTCCCTCCAACCACTCCTCTTCTTTATCCTTTCTTATTGGTTTAATTCCTTCCTTCTCCTCCCATCCGTACGATCATAGTTTTTTTAGTTTCAGATCATAATAGAGAAATTGTTCTTTACATGATACATGGAACACGGTGAAGAAGAGATTGTTATTATTATTTACATACCAAGTAATCGTATTCTCATATGGACTCTTATGCTCCAAACTTTGGACTGTGTTCAACAGCCCAAATTGTACCTCCATCTAATCATGGGAGGTTCCCTACAAAGAGGAAACAGTGACACTTACAACTGAAAATTTCAGTTTAACCTAATGTGAGGATCTTTTGGAAGATCTCTTAGAAATTATTTGACAGTACACTCTGGTTGCTGGTACTTAATTTTTGCATATGCATTGACTTGTAGTATGGACGAATTGCACATATTGATCTGAAGATTCCCCCGAGGCCACCAGGCTATGCTTTGTGGAGGTCAGTTAGAGTTAGACCATATTGCTGTTTAACTCATTACATTTTTTATATATACACATACGTATCTTTTATTTCAGTTTGAGGAGGCACGGGATGCGGAGGATGCTATCCGTGGTCGTGATGGATACGAATTTGATGGTCATCGCTTGCGGGTTGGTGTTATGCTTTCTCAATAATAATTGTATAGCATATGGGTTCTCTGTGCGTGTGGAAATTGATAATCCCTTGATACAAGTATAGGTTGAGCTAGCGCATGGTGGCCGGGGTCATTCTTCATCAACTGACAGGCACAACAATAATAGCAGTGGTCGAGGAGCTCCACGTGGTGGTGGAGTGTCTAAGCGTACTGATTATCGTGGTTTGTACTTGATATACGTTTAGTGCTCTCAAATTCTCTTTCTTTTGCCATATTGTATTAATTTATTGTTTCTCTTGACTGATCAGTTATGGTGAAGGGGTTGCCACATTCTGCTTCATGGCAAGATCTTAAGGTAAGCTGGAGTCTCTTAAGGTTTTTATTTTTTGTATATCGTATATAAACAATATGAAGTGAAGTTCTTTTGATCTCCCTCAAAAAATTAAATCAGAAAGAGAAAAAGAAAAAATAACAGAGAATTAAAGTATGTCTCACAAATATCTGTCTATCACAGAGAGACTAATTCTGAGTTTCTATGCCTTTTGGCTGCAAACTGAGGTATGACATCAGATTCTCAAACATAATCTTAGTCCTAACAAGTTGTACCAACTATTTTCCCAATCTAATCCTGTTGAGGCTTAATCCCGTATCCTTTTCAGGCATGTAGGTTGCTCTCCCAGAACTTCTAATGTTTTCATTCACATTTTTCTATCAATAATGCGTGGAATGAGAGTATCCTTTCTTTATAGGATCACATGCGGCGAGGAGGAGATGTATGCTTCTCTCAAGTTTTCCGTGACGGAAGTGGTAAGATCATAAGGAAGTGTTTTTTTCCCCTTCTTTTGGATGAATAATTGGAATCCAAAGTTTTGCTCTCTCTCTCTCTCTCTCTCTCTCTCTCTCTCTCTCTCTCTCTCTTGGTGTTTTTGGTTCATATAAATTCCAGGGGGCATCGTTTTACCTTTGTTCAGTTTAACACCAGATTGATTGGGCTGGAGAATTTGTGGTTGTCCCTGATTTTATTTCTGTTATTTCTTGTATAATTCCTTGTTGCCTTATGAAACACGTGTTTGCCCTAATGCAGATATTGAATACTGTGTTTGCGCTTCTGTTTTAGTTTAACCTTGTTTGTGCATGGAATGGTGTTGATGGTCTTTTACGTGCTTCGTATCCTATATTGACCTTTGGTTTTTCCACCTATTGTGCTCTCCTGTACAGGTTCTTTGTATGGATCTGGATTGGTGAGGCCTTGGGTTTGATTACCCTACAAGTGTATGCGTTGATTTTATAGGGAAAAGTTACACAAATGAATACGTTTGCTGTCAAACTTAGGTTTGTTATTGTTTAACATGGAAAAGCCATTAGCGCAACCTGAGGTGTTTATGAATGCTTGGATTTTCATTCCATTTGATACTAAATGCATACCCACATGTAGTACCAAGTTCAAGTGGTAGATATTTGGGTCCCTTGAGCAGTCTTGCTGTCCAAAACAATACCCTTGTTAATGGGGTAGACTATGTTTGGAGAAATCAGCCTGTTTCACAATCTCAGTATCTCAGAGATTAGTCTCTATCTGTGGGGTGTAGGATGCTCTTGGAAAAAAAATAAAAAAAATTAAAAAGTATATATATAAATAGATAGATGTTGCATATAGTACGATATTGAAGTGGAGAATACTTTCATTAGCGACATGCGTATAAGTGCACATGTGTGTGTGTGTGTTTGTGTCTTTATGTGTTTGAAATTTATTTTTTGCATTTTTCAAATGCTTCTGCCAAAGAAATAAAGTGATGAGTTTGCAGGCACTACTGGCATTGTTGATTATTCAAGCTATGAAGACATGAAATATGCTGTTAGTCTTCTGATGGATTTTTTTGTATATCGAGTTTGCTTTTACTCGAAGTCTCTTATAGACATTGTTCAGTGGTTTAACGTGTATTCTCTTCTTTTAAAAATGAAACAGATAAGGAAGCTTGATGAGTCTGAGTTTCGGAATTCATTTTCTCGTGCAACAATCAGAGTAGGATGCAATTCTTTTGTTTTTTGTTTTTTTTTAAAAGTACTCACGCATCAGCATGTCCTTATTACTTTATTCTTCAATCATATAAAAGGTCAAGGAATATGATTCAAGCCATTCTAGGAGTCGCAGTCGATCTCGCTCAAGGGGAAAAAGTTTCAGCCGTAGCCCAAGTCGCAGTCGGAGTAGGAGCAGAAGGTTCGGTTGTATAGTTGATGATATTTTCTTTTCTTTTCCCTTTCCTTTGATGTATGAACTGGTTTTCAGTCTTTAGTACTTCATTTTCTTCCAGCAAATCTCCAATAAACAATCGTTCTCGCCGTTCAAGATCGCGTTCTAGGTTAGTAACCCCTGATTTCACTTTGGATGATTTTTTTTTTTTTTGGGATATAATTAGCCACTATTTTATTTTCCATTTATGATTTCTGTTTGTTAGCTAGGTTAATAAAAGGAGTTGCTAGTTTTCATTCTCTCATCTTTTTATCCGTGTACTTGCATTCGAATATGTTTTCTGGAAAGTATGAGACTCTGTGTTGGCTTACCTCATCTGTCTATTTTCTGAAAAAATCAATGGTGGTTCTGTATACATTTAGTAAGTAGGACGACTATGTGTTTGACTTGAGGGAGTCTTGTTTATATGATGGTTTTACTCTGGTCAAAAGTGCGGGGATGGATGTACTGCCATGCTTGGATATTTTGTAGCTCTTTCTAATTGCGGTGGTGTAGGTTTGTTCCCTTCTATCTTGCATTTCATGAAATTAGTTTTCCTTCCAGTCTTTTTATTGGAGGTAATACATCATCAAGATGTTATGCTATTTGAGGAAGGGGATATGATCTTGCCTCCTTAGTTCTCTTAACTACTAGTGCTTTTTGAATGATCATTGAACCTTCTTACTCCACTTTCCCGTCCCCTCACATCAGCCTCTATTTGTCCATGTCTTCATGTTGTCTCATGGAGTGTGGTTTTGAGAAAAAGCCCAGATGTTCGGTATGTCTTCATTTTTGTACTTTCCTTGTCAAGATGAAGTTACCTCTTTTGTTTTCTAGATACGGATATATGCAGCAATATGGGGATTCATATTAGGAACTTCATGGGGATATGATTCAGTTGCCTACAACTCTGTTGGTTGTGGAGGTATGATGTCTTTAAGATGGTAGCTTTAGAATTCATGATGTCTCTGTACTAATGAGCATCGGACCATGTCCATGGGTGCTAGATGGGGACAAGAAGATCATGGATTTTGAGGACGATGGGCTATGAACTAATTGGCATTTGAATTTTGGACTGCCATCTGTTTCCAGTAGAAACATTTTAACCATCTCTCATGCTTCCTAGCTAATATAGCAACTACGCGTCCTGTAATCTGGTTTTGGTGTCTGTGGAGCACTTGGTGGCATTTGAAAGGTTCTTATTTCAACTTAATTAGGTCGTTCCTTTGCATACCTGGTGTCTTTTTTCCCCGTATACTGCTAAATTTTGTGGGTTTGTATGGTGGTGCTAACTTTGGCGTGGAAGTGGCATTCAGAGCTCTTGGATCAGAGTCCTTGAGAGGAACATGTGGATTTTAAACTGGGTTGTTTCTGGAACTTTTGCAGATCTCCTTCCAGATCCAGGTCCCCGGCACCAGCTGTAAGTAAAACATCTGTTAGATAAACTGTTGACGCTTTTAATATTTTTCCTTTTTTATCCCCTAGTTCTAATTTTACAGTTTGGTTGATCAAGAGGTTGTGTAGTATTATGTACTTTTTGTTTGATTGTGGTTATAGCACCATAAAAATGTTAGCAAAAGCCCGAAAAGGCGCAGTGCTAGTGTGAGCAAGAGCCGCAGCCCCAGCCGCAGTCCGAGCAAGGATGGATCCAGGTTGTCTTCTTCGGCACCATCACCGTCTAGGAACTGGGCAATTCCTTTATTATTAATATGTTTTTTTTTGAGTTGTTTAACAGATAGGCTGTAGCAGCAGCTGATTTGATGACTCGCTCCTCTGCTAGTGAGATCGCTGTTGTGCTTGATGAGATCTCCCTCGCTGCTATAGTTGCAGGTCTTGATGTTCTTGATTATGTTGAAGTTGTGAACTGCATGGGAACTTTATGGATCTCTGTTATTTCGGCCATGTGGTTTGTGGACATTTGGGTAATTCCCATGCTGTTGTGCTCTTGGCTTTGAGCTGAAGACCATGTTAGCTATCGTTTTCTTTGTTAGGCCTTGCCAAGGGTCAAATATTTTGAAGTTTGGTTTGCTTACTTTTCAGACGTCTGTATGACCCCCAGTGTGCTTTTGTCTATATTGACGTATTATGGTTTGACCTAGTTGACTGGTGGAAGAAATGATTACTGCAGAAAAAGAAGGGAGGTAGGGGATGAGAAAAAAGATGAGTTAACGACATACATTTTCCCTGCCTGCCTGCCAGCTGAGGTAACTCTTTTTGGTTGGAGGTGGCCTTTGTGGAACGTTTTAACAAATAATGCACGTGTTGAAAACGTTAGTTTATGACATTTCGGTGGTGGTTCTTGTTTCATTTAACAGATTATCTTTATTGCTTTCGATAAAGGAAGAGAGGGGGGGGGGGGGGGGGGGGAGGAGGAGGAGAGAATTGGGATGAGTGTGTAACTTTGCGAACCACGAGCAAACATCAATTTTGGCAATGAACGTTCATGACGCTTCAAAATAATTAAGAGAGAACGAGTACGGAATACCTCTTCCTGAGTGTGCTGGCTGAAAAATGAGTAATCATCATAGGAAAGTACTTGGGTTAGATTATGCATCTTTTTAAATTAAGTGAACAACTGCATGTACAATTTGAGGGTTGACAAGATTTATGTCCAATTAGCGAGGTGGCAGGGCGCTACTACGCTTCTTTGAAGACGAATGTGTAATGTAATAATTTAGTGCCTGATGAAGCTGTATGTTGAGTCATAAGTGCTTGTATCAGTCAGCCTCCCTCTCCGTCTTTATCACTAACAGGTGTCCCATTCATTTTTTATTTAAAAATTGATTGACTAATGTTGTTGAAAAAGCAAAAGAGAACCATACCGCTGCTGTGGAGTGCAGACGCAGCTGAAATTATAAGATGATTCTGTTTCTTTCTCCTACTGTGTAGATGGACGATGAGATGGTTAGAAGATCTTAACTCTGAAGTCTCAAGTTTCAACCCCGTTTAGCTTTTAAATTTTTGAGAATTGGACAGTGTATGAGGAGATGACACAGCAGGGGGCATAGTGTGGTAGAAGAGTAACGTAATGTTGTCATGACCGTCAATATAAGTAAACCTTATGGTAAATGTTTGAATCTTGATAACACTTAATATATTAAGAATTTGGACTTGGACTCTTTATAAACTTAGTTGAAAAAGACAAGTTTTGAGAGATTACGTAGTACGACATATTATTCGATTTATATTATCATTAAATTCATACAAAACGATATTTGGATTCAACCTTTAGAAAAAGACACAAAACTTCATGCTCAATTTTATAAAATAATTTTTTTCCTGAAAGATTGCCATCATTTCTCAATTCTCATAGCACGAAGTACATTGGAAAAATGAAGTAAGTTTATCAATAACAAACTCCAAGCAAATTGCTGTATCTACTTCATGGAAGGATAATGTTACACAAGGAAACAAACCATTTCTCAACCTCCACGCAACGAAGTCCCGTTTGAGTTGGGCAGTTTTTCCTCTTTTACTTCTCCCCTTTTTCGTGAGTATGCATTTTAATTTTCTTTTGAAAATAAGTTACAATTTTAAAAGTAATCAGTGATTCGTAAAGAAAAACTTAATGAATGTGTCCTTATCTAATTTTACTGTATCAAATCGAGCTTTAGATAGATTTTCTATTAGGAAACCTTAAATAGATTAAAGATAGTAAATGCTAAATCCGACTTATATCTTACTCAAAACGGAAACCAAAAGTATTATCTGAAGGTCAATGATAAATACACACAATTTTTTATAATGCATATTTTTTTATTTGATCAATAGTCAAAATAATTTTTAAGATGAAATCAATAGCATCAAATAATAAATGGTGTAAATATACCGAAAATTTGCAAACATTAACTTTTGAAATGCAAAACGTGCAGAATATCATGTGGAACGTACAACATTGGAGTCATTCAGTGCAAAACATACAGTCGGTGGAATATGGAAATGAAGGAAGTGGCGTCTCAGAATTGTAGTGCATCACATGTAATCTTTGCCTTGTTTTCTGTATTGTCGTCTCAAATTGTATTGCATCACATGAAACGTTGCTTTCTCCTACTGCCGAATTCATTTTAGTTAGAACCGGGAGAGTTTGAAAATTTTTACTCATTGATTTTCAATTAAGTAAAAAGGATTTTCCGAGTTAGAATTTTTCTCCCAACATGAGAATTCATTTATTGCTCTTTTGATACTTTGTTTAGATATGTTGGCAGTTTTCATTTTCTATGCTCCAGAAATATTGTCATATTTTTCATTTTGATTTGTCTCCAAAATATTGTTTATTTTTAAAATTAGTTATATTTAGCTGTCAAACTTTTCATATTAATTTTTCAATTGGCACTTATGTAATTTTTTTAGTTTACATTAATTAACCAACTACATATAACAAAAGAATAGAGTTCAAAATTGTTTGGTTTTCTTAAATTAAATTATGCTCCAATCAAACTATGACAATAGAGACACTGTTCCGAACATTTGAAAAACATATTAAACTTTACATACAATATAAATATTGTGAAATTAAAGTTAATCGACACAGTTAGACGTAATTTTTATTATGAGTCATTGAGAACGATGTGTTTTTAACACATGAATATGGTTATATACATCTGACCTTATACCTCACTATAAGCGATAGACTCTAAGACAATGAAGATAACGTTGTTGTAGTATTAAACTTTACATTCTGAATTTAAGAAAAACCGCGCAAAAGCTAAGGCTGAAAACGGCTGAATCATAATCTACAAATATATCTTCCTCTTCCTTAGAAATCAAAGGACTTCACCATCAACAATTCATCCTTTTCTTTTAAAGTTCTTCCGTCTTTTGTATACATACATAGAGGCTTCTCGATGCAGAGAGCATAATTTAGTTTAATGTAAATTTGGTAGACTGAGATAAACAAATGTGGAACCGAGGCCATCGCTCTTGCTCTTTTTATTTGATTTTATTTTCCCTTCTGCAAATCACTGTGGGAGTTCATGATTTTAGAAGAGCTGACTTTCCAACTGATTTCGTCTTCGGCGCCGGCAGTTCCGCTTATCAAGTTTGCTTCCACTCCCTCTGCAACTTCATTCCCCGCTGTTCCTTTGTTTTCTTTTTTTTTTTTTGCCCCGTCATTGATTCATTTGATTCACAGGTGGAAGGGGCGGCTTTTGAAGATGGAAGGACTGCTAGTGTTTGGGACACCTTTGTTCATACTAGTCCTGGTCAGTTTTATTCGTTTATCGTTTCTTTCTTTGGCAGCACCCTCTGTGTTTTCATGAGACTGATTTTTGAGCTTTCTGGACAAAATTCAGCTTCTCCAGGAGGCAATGGGGACATAGCGTGCGATCAATATCACAAATACAAGGTAGTCATTTCCTCTGTTCCTTTCATCTTATCAAGCAGTCATGCATCTTTGTGGTGTAGAATTTATAATTGAGCATTCTTCAGAAGGAAAAACTGGATTGAGGACTACAGTTATCTATGATTTAGTAATTTATTTTTGGATATTTTAGGAAGACGTCCAGCTTATGGCTGAAACTGGTTTGGAGGCCTACAGGCTCTCCATCTCATGGTCAAGATTGATTCCCAGTATGTTTTCTGTAGATGCAACTTATAAGAACTTGTTAGAAACAATAAGTTCGTTTTGTTATTCTCTCATATTTGTTGTTTATCTCTTCTTTTAGATGGAAGAGGGCCTCTCAATCCCAAGGGGCTGCGATACTACAACAATCTAATCAATGAACTAATCAAGCATGGTAAACTACTTTCCAAACAATCTAGTCTTCTAGGCTTACCTGAGTCTGACAGTATAGGAAGTTTGTTTTGTAAACAGGAAACGGCAAATTTCCTAAATCTGTGACTTGTTTTATGGAACGGGAATCAAATCTCTTAATGTGACCTAATGCCAAATATCCTTCCTCGTTTCATGTGTAGGAATCCAGCCACACGTCACACTGAACCATATAGATTTGCCACAGGCTCTTGAAGATGAATACGGGGGATGGCTTAGTCGGAAAATCGTGTATGGTGTTCCTCAACTACCTGTTCATATCTGAACTAGTTTGACATGCATGCTCTGATTGCCTATGGAAAATTGGACAACTGATATACTTAGAGATTTTATTTTTTCAGGAAAGACTTCAATATATATGCTGAGGTGTGCTTTAAGGAATTTGGTGATAGAGTTCTCCATTGGACCACCATAAATGAGCCTAATGTGCTTGCACTTGGAGGGTATGACAATGGCCTTATTCCTCCTGGACGCTGTTCTCTGCCATTTGGAGTTTCTTGTGCAAAGGGTAACTCCACTGTTGAGCCATATATCGCTCTTCATAACATGTTGTTGGCACATTCATCTGTTTTCAGGCTTTACAAGAACAAGTATAAGGTATCAGTAGTGCTTTCTGTCTTTCTTCGTTTCCTTTTTTCTTTTTTTGTATCAATTGTCATCAGTGCTTTTTTCTGCTGCCAACATTATAATTGAAAACCTTGCATGTAATTTCCTTTGTTTCCTAATATGAAAATTAAAATATAAAGAGAGGGTAACAGCTATTCAAGTCGATAACAAAATAAGTATGTACTTGTGAATCAAAACGAAAATGGTGGGATACTAATGGAAACTATAGTCAACAACAGCCATCTTTTTTTTCAGACATATAAATATTCTGGAGTGAGCGTTATATATCATACTTTGCATATGCTTCTCTTTTCTCCAAAGGACAAAAGAGATCGAATAAAAAGAAAAGTTGTAGCAGCAGCTGGATAGAGACTAGTATTAACTACTGCCATCTTGCTTTTAGTGTACGTGATTGATGTGGTAAATGAATGGAAAAAATGAGACACTATGTGAAGAATATCAAACTTCGTTGATCTGCGGATCTAATGCAGATCAACTATGAAAAGAATAATGAACAATCTGAAGGCAAAGAAAAACCGCATAAATAAATAAAGACTACAGAATGAAATGCTCTTGCGCAGAAAAATTGTGAAAGCTTCAAAATTGCTTTTTCTCTGTTTACTGTTCCTATTATATACAAGTATATTCTTGCTCTACAAGACAATAAAATATCTACTACATACATTTACAAAATTACCCCCTAACTAACTTGCACACCCTCTTCTTTTTCTACTTTTCCAATTCTTTGTTCTGGGACCACTTATACTGCTGATGCCATTATCTGCTGCCACTCCTTCACTTTCGTTCCTCTCCTCATCAACCAACCTATTTCCTTTTTGCTCCGCAGCATGTCCATCACCATTGCACATCTCTTTTGCTATACAACAATGCATTTCTTTAACACACTACATATGTTTTAATTTTATGGAGCAACCATTTTTCTCTTTCTGGAAATCCTTTCCTGGTTTCAGTTGCCCCAACTCTGCCCATTGAGTATAATCAAGTTTTTGGAAAATGTGATCTTTTGCGTGTCTGAAATTCTATTAAATATGGCTATGCATTCAATTGCAAAGTTTGTACTTGACCAAAAGGAACAAAATTCAGGGGTTGATCGAGTTTTACATTTTGGAACCATTTTGATCCTTTCAGGGAACACCAGATTAATTAGTTGTTGGGTCTTTTGCTCGTATCATTTTGAGCTGTACAATAGAGGGACATGAGTACAATGATAGTTATAACTCTCTTTAGTGCAGGCCATCCAACATGGTTTTGTGGGCACAAACATCTATTCTCCATGGTTCTACCCAAGCAGTAATGCCACAGAAGATGTAGTTGCAACTCAAAGAGCAATAGATTATTTCATTGGCTGGTAGGTCAGGAATTTACTAGACGTGAGAGCCCTTCTAATTTTGCTCCTGCATCATGCAAATATCTTTGTCAAGCATTGTCGTCTTTTGGAACTAGAAATTTCCTTAGAATTTCTTTTCTGCTGTTTCCTCTGCAGGTTTATCCATCCTCTTGTTTTTGGAGACTATCCAGGCACAGTAAAGAAGAGCGCTGGCTCAAGAATTCCGGAGTTGACTATGTACGAATCTAAGTTAGTTAAGAGTTCATTTGACTTTATAGGGCTGAACCATTACTCAACAGTATTTATAAAGAACAACCCTAGCAACCTGCAACCAGAAAGCAGGGATGTACAAGATGACATGGGAATCAGCATTGAATGTATGAGCACACTTTTTGAGCTATGTCTCCTGAGTTCTAACCTGAATTTCAAGCTCTTAGTTCTTATTTTTGATTGAGGCCTAACATTATATGTGCTGTTACATTCCTTAACATGCTCTTACCACTTCATCTTTTTCTTTGGTTTCAGTTCAGCCAGAAAACACACATCCAGACCAGGTCAGTCTTTAAACAAGTTAGGCTGATCTGTTCTGAGTATATCTGCCAGTTTTGTTACAATGGTCTCACTCTGCTCAGGTCTTCCAATCACCTGTAGCTCTTTCAGGACTTCTCGAGTATGTCAAGCAGGCTTATGGAAATCCACCTGTATATATACATGAAAATGGTCATCTCCTTCTCTCTCTCCACTCAGCCCCCATACCCCCTCCCCCGGCACATGGATGTGTTTAATGGTATAGTCAGGATAAGCACATTCAGCATTGCTTGTCTTAGAGACAAGAAGAGTAGCCAAGAACTAGGCCCTTACTCAGAGTGAAAAAGATTAGCAACTGATCCTGCTCGTAATCTTGAAGCACTATATCTTGTGCGTATGAAAACTAGGTCAGAACAACTGAAAAAGAAAAAGCAATCAAACAAAGTAAGAAAAGAGATTGTGAAAGATGTGCCAGCACTACCACCTCTGTTTTATTGGTTGAGGAAGTCCACTATCACACTCATGAAATTTTCATTGACCTCCATGCGACCTTAGCTTCTTTGATGATACATTATCAAAATAAATGTTTAGGATTGAGTTTGACATAAAAACAATTTTAAAAGTATTCTTTCCCTCTTTCATTCTCTACCTTCTGCAGGTGTCTCAACACAACGGAATGGAACACTCAACGATATACCAAGGGTGAAATTTATTCATGCTTTCATTGGAGATTTGCTTGACGCTATACGGTAAGCCGTACGCCTATTTTGTGAAGAAATAGTTTATGAAAGAGAGATATTTCATTAATGCTCAAAGGCATAAAAATAAATCTTTACAGTGAAGTATGTATATATACACCCAACAAAACAGACTCTAACGGCTATAAACCAAGTCACCCAAATGATGACATAACCTACTGGCACCCAACGGTTATATACATTCTCTAACACACCTATTTTCTATACATTATTTATACAGTATTGCTACATTTTGGTTTCTCGTTTTGCAATTTTGCTAACAGTAGTGTTGTCTTTAACTGGAAACAGAAATGGCTCAAACACCAGAGGTTACATACTGTGGTCATTCTTAGATTGCTATGAGGTGCTGAGTGGATATAAGTCAGGGTATGGGTTGTATTATGTTGATTTAGATGATGAGCAATTAAGAAGATACCCAAAGCTCTCATCTTACTGGTACTCCAATTTCCTCAAGGGCAGAAGCATCTTGCCTGACCATTTGCTTGAAGTTAAAAACGCTGAACTTGTTGGCTCATTACCGAAGGCGTCTCAGTAGCTTATTACCTGATATTCACTTCCCTGAAACATTCGCGTGTTCTCGCGCAGCTAAATGTCATTGAATTTAAATTGATACGACCGTTAATTTTCTTGAGCAACTTTGAAAAGCAGATGCAATAAAGCTTTTACCGTTGCTATTGAAGATGATTGTTTAGTTGCTGTTGTTCGTGTTACCCATGCTTATGTGCTACTGGATTATTGTACCGTTGCATGGACAGTGTACCATAAAAAAAAAAAAATCCTGGAAACCCGGGAGATAGCATTAATTATGAAGGGAAAACTCAGGGTCAAAATCTCCAGTTCTACTTGTCTGAGGAGTTAACATGACCATCTCCCGGAAAAGCCCCGATATGAATTAATTTCAGAAAGTTCGTGAAGTAAATATTAGGGGGAACATGCACCATTTCCTGACGTAACAGACTATAATCGCTCACCAAACAGAGAGAGCTTCTCACCCAGTTAAGATATTATTTTCACTATATTCATTGCAGAATATAAAATTCTATCATATTATATTTTTATACTATTTACTGAGAAAGACAACTCTTATGATTCACACACACACACACACACACACACACACATATATATATATATAAATATATTATTGATAGAGGTATGTTTACAAACTGTGAGTTAACAAATTATTATCTATGAATACTTACTCTGTCCAATAAATTATTGTTATTCAATTATTAACATTATGTTTTAGCTAAGAATTAAGCTAAGTTGAACAAAAAATAATGTTTATTTTATATTAAAAAGTATATTTAACTAGAAGAGTTTTCTTTTAATTTTATTGAGAAAGGCTTAATTTGCTTACAACTTGCAGACCGCAAGTTAATAATACCCTAATATGAATTAGTAGACAAGATAATTTTTGTACAGAGATAAAGCAAAACCATTTAGTCCTCATGACTGAGTTTTAATCATTTGAGTTATATTTCATCTATTTTTGAATTATCTGAGTCATATGTCAATCATAATAAATTAGATACTTTTTATAAATATAAATCAAATATATCCATGTTGTTCAGTCATTTGATGACGCATGTCATCAATGGAGGAAAGGAACACTCCAATAGTTGAAAGAGCCTTCTATATCCAGTTTCATGCTTCACTGAATGGTCTAGAAGCAGGTCACACTCATGGTTGTAGATCTGTTACGAAACAAATTTTATCACGCATATGTATATATATAATTATGCAACAGATTCAACCCCAAATTCTTGTTGGTCTATCCTCGTAAGTGGACGTCAGCATCAGCGCAGCTCATCACATGTTTCTCTTCGAAAGTGACATCTCCCTTTTCCTAGATTGTGCTTATGTTAGTGAATTGAATGTTTTATTTGAACTCATGTCGTATCAGGTTGACACTCCACTCTTGATTGTAAGCTATAGTTTGACTTTGTATTATTGAAAAAAATACATAAAAATACTTTAAATAGCACTCTAAATCTATATAAAACATATAAGAAGATTGAATTGAAGAATATAGTGAAACATAGTTTGGACAAATTTCTCGAACCTTGAATTTGAAAGTCACCAAACGTTTGGTGATTTCAAAGATAGAGTTCGGTGTGAGAATCTGAGGCTCACGGAACGCTTAACCATACATTCAGTGAATGTCACTGAACGTTTGGTGATAGCGTTTGATGACCTGAACAATGGTGACTTTCTATGAGTTGATGCAATTTTTGCATCTTGAGACATTTTTTTTTTTCAATCTAGAACGGTCATAAACTAATTTAGGAAGTAAAATTCTGCAGAAAAGTGTTGAGTTAATGTCTTGTTTGTGAAACAAAATCTATAAATATATGGATTCTAAGTTTTGAAACTAACACCTCTGAAAACTTTGAAAAATCCTGCAGAATTTCTCTCTCTTCCTCTTCTTCTTTCCTATGATATTAAACCTTCTTATACACAAGTTCTAACTTCTTCTTATAGAGCAAGCGAACAGAAGTAAGCCGTTACATCATAGGAACCATTTGCTAGTAGTTCACATTGCTTACCGGTGGAATCAAAATTGCTTTAAAGACGGCGTAATTCTTGAATTATGTCTCAACTGTTTTTTCAATTTTGTGTTTATATTTTCTGTGTTTTCTTAGCGTATCTAGTCATATTTCCCAACATGTATCAAAGAATATTTAAACTTTTCTCAGCTGCATGCGCTTAACTTGACGAGTATATGAAAATAAGTGTACCAATATAGGCCGGTGAAAATAAATGCTGTAAAATTTGTAGTAGTAGCGTACTATGCTTCCGGAGGCTGGACCACCTAGAAATTTATCTTCCTCTCCTACTTAATGAATGTAGTCTGATAGACGAATTTTAAAGGACTTCACCATCAAGGAATTCCATCGAACTTCTATTAAATAGCCTTTAAAACCAGAGCGATATTCTGCCGTCTTTTGTGTGGATAAATACAGGCTCTCGGATGTAGAGAGCAAAAACTGGATTAGTGTAAATGTGATATGCTGCGTTTATTGTTCACGACATAAACAATGTGGAAGGAAGGCCATGGCATTTTTTGTTTCTATTTGATTTCATTGTCCTTTCTGCAAATTACTATGGGTGTTAACGATTACACAAGAGCTGACTTTCCAACTGACTTTGTTTTCGGCGCTGGCAGTTCCGCTTATCAGGTCTGCCTCCACTCGGCTCTTCTTTTTTTTTCTTTAGATTGATTTGATTGATGACATGCTGACTGAATTTTGATCGTGTTCAGGTGGAAGGGGCAGTTTTTGAAGATGGAAGGACTCCTAGTATTTGGGACACCTTTGCTCATACTAGTCCTGGTCAGTTTTCTTCATTTATCGCTTTTTTTTTGGCTGCAATTCTGTGCTATCATGAGAGTTTCCGTTGAGCTTTCTTTACAAAATTCAGTTTCCCCAGGAGGCAATGGAGACAGAGCATGTGATCAATATCACAAATACAAGGTAGGTAGGCGTTTCCTCTCTTCCCTTCACCTTATCAAGCAATCATGCATCTCCAATGGCGTACATAATATAATTGAGCATTCTCCAGAAAGAACATAGATAATTTTTACTCCATGTGTTTCTCGTTGATCTAGCAGGTAAGTTTATAGTGAATCTACTATAGGCGCTTTCACTAGTTCTAATCACCGTTCACTTCTCAGCTGATGTTAGCTATTTATTTGTTCACCTGTGTCGCTTTTCTCTGCTTCTGTTTGCTTCTCATTTTTGGTAGAAAAAAATGAATTCAGGAGTGGCAGTTGATTAATGATTGAGTAAATTATTTTGGGATATTTTTTCTCAGGAAGATGTCCAGCTTATGGCTGAAACAGGTTTGGAGGCCTACAGGCTCTCCATCTCATGGTCAAGACTGATTCCCAGTATGTTCTATGTTAATGCAACTTACAAGAACTAATAGAACTAAAATATTCCTTTTTACTATCCTCTCATACTTCTTGTTTGTCTTTTCTAATAGATGGAAGAGGGCCTGTCAATCCAAAGGGGCTGCAATACTACAACAATCTGATTAATGAACTAATCAAGCATGGTAATACTTTCCATAAAATCTTAGAGTCTTCTAGGCTTACCTGAGTCTGACAGTATAGGAAGTTTGTCTTGTAAATGGGAAACAACGAACTTCTTAAATCTGTGACTGTATTTTCTGCATCAGGAATCGACTCTCTTAATTTGACCTTGTTAAACACCCTTGCTCGTTTCATGTGTAGGAATTCAGCCACACGTCACACTTAATCATATAGATTTACCACAGGCTCTTGAAGATGAATACGGGGGATGGCTGAGTCGCAAAGTCGTGTATGCTGTATTCCTCAACTACTAGTTGTTCATATGTGAACTAATTTGGCATGCATGCTCTGAATGTTATGAGAAATGTATTGGAGCACAGACATTCTTAAAGATTTTCTGATTTCAGGAAAGACTTCAATGCATATGCTGATGTGTGCTTTAAGGAATTTGGTGATAGAGTTCTCCATTGGACCACCATTAATGAGCCCAATGTATTTGCAATTGGAGGATATGACCTTGGCATTCTTCCACCTGGTCGCTGTTCTCTGCCATTTGGAGTTGCTTGTGCAAAGGGTAACTCTACCATCGAGCCATATATCGCTCTTCATAACATGTTGTTGGCACATTCATCTGTTTTCAGACTTTACAAGAAAAAGTACAAGGTATCAGTAGTGGTTTCTGTCTTTTTACTTTTCTTTTCTTCTTTTTATTAGGAAACAATGTCATCTTTATTTATGCAAATGCATGACTCCCATTTTACAGTGGCTGACGTTTGACTGCTAATGGAAACTAAAACTAATAACTGCACCTTTTTTCGTTTTTTGGTTTTTTTTTGGGTAACATAAAGAGGCTACTGCCTCAGTTTCTAAAGAAATCTATACTTCTACTGTCTTCAGCAATAATCCGCTTGCGTTCATCCAAAGGATCATCCAGACACTTGATTCGAATGTCCATGTCATGTGACTCATGTCCTATGTGCTCAAAGCAACATGCTGTAAAGCAATAAGCAAACAAGGCAATTATGAAAAGATTTCTGTTATTTCTCAATGAATTCTTTCATCCCCTTTACACGTATTTGTATTGGTTTGGTTAGTCTATACAAGGTAAAGAATCAAATCAATATTAATGCTAATTACAATGAGTGCTAGAATTACGTAAGAGATCTGATCTTGTCTAGTCACTGATTTGGCCTAATTATGGTAAGTAGAATATTCTGATTATTCTAACACTCCCCCTCAAGTTGAACAGTAGGATCTACAATGTTCAACTTGCTCAAGATCGTCGAAAAAGACCTCCCATTGATAGCTTTAGTCAACACATCAGCTAGTTGGTCCTCGGAGCGGACAAAAGGCAATGCAACAACTCCTGTATCCAATTTTTCTTTGATAAAATGTCGGTCGATCTCTACATGCTTGGTGCGATCATGTTGCACTGGGTTCTCTGATATACTGATTGACGCCTTGTTATCACAGAAAAGTGGTGTAGGTTGATTGACGGGTAAGCCCAATTCCTTAAACAGCTTCTGCAGCCAAAGTACTTCAGTGATCCCCTTCACGATCCCTCGAAATTCCGCTTCAGCACTGGAGAGAGCCACAACCTTCTGTTTCTTACTCCTCCAAGTAACCAGGTTTCCTCCTACAAGTGTGAAATATCCAGACGTTGATTTCCTGTCCATCAAGTTTCCTGCCCAGTCAGCATCTGTGTACGCCTGGATGTCAAGATGTCCATTATCCTGAAATAAAATTCCTCGGCCAGGAGTGTATTTTAAATACCGTAAAATGCGCATAACAGCATCCATATGATGTTCTTGAGGAGAATGCATAAATTGACTTACTAAGCTTACAGCAAAAGCAATATCAGGACGAGTATGAGACAAGTAGATTAACTTACCAACTAGTCGCTGATACTGACCTTTATCCGTAGAGGGTGCACCGTCAATTACCTGCAGTTTATTACTTTGCATCATAGGAGTATCACAAGGTTTACAATCGAGCATACCTACCTCTGCAAGAAGATCCAGAATGTACTTTCGCTGTGAAATGTAGATTCCGGTCTTTGACCTAAGGACCTCAATCCCAAGGAAGTACTTGAGTCCCCCGAGATCTTTCATCTCAAACTTAGTAAACAAATGTCGGCGGAGATGATTCATTTCTGCCTCGTCGTCACCGGTGATAATCATGTCATCCACATATATGATAAGGCAAGTTACCAGATCTCCTCGTCGCTTTATGAATAAGGTATGATCTGCGTTACTTTGGGTGTAGCCATCCTGTTTCATCACCTCTGTGAACCTACCAAACCACGCTCTAGGAGATTGTTTCAGTCCGTACAGTGACTTCCTTAGTCGACATACCTCACCTCTTCCAAACTCTGTCGAGAAACCAGGAGGTGGCTCCATGTACACTTCTTCCCTAAGATCACCATGAAGAAAAGCATTTTTTACATCAAATTGTCGTAGAGGCCAGTGTCGTGAAGCAGCCACTGAAAATAAGACTCGAATGGTATCAATTCGGGCCACAGGTGAGAATGTCTCGGAGTAGTCAATGCCGTATGTCTGCGTGTACCCTTTCGCCACTAGTCTTGCTTTATGCCTTTCTATACTCCCATCAGCTTTATATTTGGTGGTGAACACCCATCTGCAACCAACTGGCCTCTTTCCAGGGGGTAAGGAGCATTTTTCCCACGTTTCATTTTTTCTAAGGGCCCTCATTTCATTGAGCATGGCTTCTTTCCATTTAGGCTGTCCCAAAGCTTCTTCAACAGTCCTTGGAATCTCATCGGAGCACAGTGTCCCAAAGAATCCTTGGGCAATATCACTTATCCCTCTCTTTGATTGACTCAGGGGGTATCTAGATGTTCCTGGTATCTTCTCAGGGGAATACCGCACTGGAGGTACTCCACGTTTTGCCCTGGGAGGTAAAACCCGAACCGGCTGTTGATCCTGTAAAGTATCAGTAGAACACACAGGAAGCTCTGGGGTGTTTTGAGAATTAAGTGGGGGTATTATGAGGGGATGATCAAGAGTGATATCGTTATTAGACAAAGATGTAGATTGATCATTACTATTACCATGTCTTACCTCTGGTGAAACATTCGTTCTAGGTGGATCATGGGATGGTACACAGTCCACACGAGGTACCTCGTCGGGAGCTATAGCACAGTCGGCGCCATCTACTTGCCGTGTTGGAATGAGCACAGGACAGTTATACTGTGACAGCCAATCTAGGGTTCCATCATTAGCATCGGGCTCCCCCTGAACCCGAGATTGGGTGGTATAATAGAATTCAGTCTCAACAAAGGTACAGTTCATGGTAATATGGATGCGGTGTGTTCGTGGATTATAGCAGCGGTAGCCTTTTTGGGTGGTGGCGTAGCCCACAAAGATACATTTATCGGCGCAAGGGTCAAGTTTTGTTCGTTCATGTTTGGGGTTATGAATAAAAACGGTGCAGCCAAAGACTTTTGGGGGAAGCGAGCATATAGAGGGAATGGGATGTTGGGTAGATAGTTCATGGAGAGGAGTACGAAAGTCTAGTATTTTGGTGGGAAGACGATTGGTGAGATAAGCCGCAGTAGATACAGCTTCCGGCCAGAAACTCATCGGGACCTTAGACTCAAACATCATAGCTCGTGCCATTTCTAGGAGTATTCGATTTTTTCTTTCTGCTACCCCATTCTGTTCGGGAGTGTTTGAACAAGTAGTTTGATGGATTATGCCATGTTGAGTGAAGAATTGTGCAAGTTCCTCACTAAGGTATTCCCCCCCATTATCTGATCGGAGAATTTGGATGGATGTATGAAATTGCGTTTTGACCATATTGTAAAAAGTAAGAAATTTCTGTGTAACATCAGATTTATTTTTCAGGATGTACAACCATGTCATACGAGAGAAATCATCCACAAAAATCACAAAATATCGGAATCCAAGTGGTGTATTGTAAGGAGATGGACCCCACACATCAGAATGTATTAGAGAAAACATTTTTCCGACACGAGTACTAGTTGAAGGGTAAGATGCCCGAGTTTGTTTAGCCCGGAAGCATGTATCACAGTGCAACGGTTCAGGTTTGGAAACAAACAAAGAAGGAAACAAATGTTTTAAATATGCTAAAGATGGATGCCCTAATCGACGATGCCACAGCCATATCTGTCGAGTACCTGTCCCGGTGGCAAGATTAGACTGTCCCTGTTGCGCCACCGCATCGACGAAGTACAACCCGTGGCGCTCAGTACCACGCCCAATGATCTCCTTGGTACGAATGTCCTGCAGAACGCAAAACGATGGATACATCATAACAATGCAATCTAACTCTTTAGTAAGTTGGCTGACAGAAAGCAATTTTGTGGATAAGGCAGGCACATAAAGACAATTTTTAAGTGTAATGTTTGGTGTAATGGTGACAGTGCCACTACTAACAACAGGAACTGTAGTACCGTCGGCTGTCTCAACACTCCCCTTTTTTGGTGGATTATTGGTAAGGAAATCATTTGGGTCGTATGACATGGTGTCGGTTGCCCCGCAGTCGAATATCCAGGGAGATTGTGTTTTGGTGTTATGACATAAGGAGGCTGAAATGTTGGGGTCAGGAGTGGTGAGGGTATGTAAATGTGGGGTTTGAATAGAAATTTTTGGGACTGGAGGACTAAATTGACAATTTTCCTGAAGGTTAGGGGTTAAATTGCTACTGGGATGGACTTTGAGGGTTTCGGTGGTCATGTGTGATAAGTGTGGGCCGAAAGTGACAAAAGCAGAAGCTTCTTGGGTGCTACTGACATTTACAGAAACAACAGGGGTTGGGGAAATAATTTTTTTATTTGCCTCAGTATAAAAAGCTTGAGGGTTAGGGTTATTAACCCTAACCCTTTTACCTGCCCCTGCTGCGCAGCCGAATGCAGCTTCGTCTCCTTCCGTCTGAACCTGCTCCAGCTGGTTGCTGCCTGGTCTTTCTGCGGCTAAATCACCCTCCTTTCTGTTGCCGTCACCCTCTCCGGTGGCAAGTGCAGCAGTAGCCTGGCCTTTTTTCTTAAACTCCTCCCACCATTCGGGATATCCATGGAGTTTAAAACATTTATCTCTGGTATGGCCCTTCTTTTTACAGTGTGTACATTCCTGATTACCTTTCTCATCCCCCCGCCGTGATGGTGCTCCTGAGCGGGGGGTATTGGGTCCTCCTCGTCTCTGTTCTGTATTACTTTTCCCTTGAAAGCTGGGACCTTTTGCGGTTAAACCCTGTCCTAGGCCTACCCCTGATGAGGAATCTGAGGGGGTAAGCCTCAGTAGCCTGTTCTCGGTATCAGACCTGCGTAGTTCACTGTACGCAGCTTCAGCCGTCGGTCTAGGATCCCTCTTTAGTATCTCCTTCTTGGTGGCTGCAAATTTGTCATCAACAGCCATCAAAAGTTGGTACAATCGTTGCTCCTGTATGTATTGAGTGAACTTCTGTATATCCTGTGGACATTCCATGGGATTAGGGCTTTTACTGTCTATGGCTCTCCATATACTTTGCAGCTGGTTCCAACACGCATCTAGTGTGTTGGTTCCCTGTTTCAGTGTATACGCCTGTTTGTGAAGGTCAAAGGTCTGTAATGGGTCAACCCCTGATCCATACGTTATGGCTAATCCATCCCAAAGTGCTTTTGCAGTGGGATAGCTAGATGCGTTATTGACCAGACTTTCATCCATATTATCAATTAACCATGTGAAAACAAGTTGGTCATCTTGTTCCCACTTGGCAAAATTCACATCGGTTGGCAGGGGGGGTGGAGGGACCCCTGTGATGTGGGTGCTCCTCCCCCTGCCAAGAAGGGCTCTTCGCATTAAATTGCACCACAATGGGTAATTGTTGGAGTTCAATTTGATCTTCAAGATCAGATTGTCAGATACAGCGGGTATGGTGGGCTGTGGAGCAGGGACAAGTTGAGTCTGCAGGAATTTGGCAAACTCGGCAGAGAAATCAAAATTTTCAGGGAATTTTGGTATTTTTTCTGATGTTTCTGGTATGTCATGTTGGTTATCTGGGGTGTTTGACATTGTGTGATATATTGCAGGATATGAAAAAAAACTCAAGCTACCACGGTAGGAACAGACACAAATACTTGATGGCACAATTGGTTGAGAGAGGTTAAGAACAGGGTAAGAACAGTATACTCGAAAAAAAACGGGTATGAATTGTGGCGATGAAGAGGATGTATCTGAGCCACCAACTTCGTCACAACTCCGGCAATGATGAGAAATCTGAGCCAAGATTTACAAAAGACAAACAGAGAGGAATTTCTCCTGCTCTGATACCATGTAAAGCAATAAGCAAACAAGGCAATTATGAAAAGATTTCTGTTATTTCTCAATGAATTCTTTCATCCCCTTTACACGTATTTGTATTGGTTTGGTTAGTCTATACAAGGTAAAGAATCAAATCAATATTAATGCTAATTACAATGAGTGCTAGAATTACGTAAGAGATCTGATCTTGTCTAGTCACTGATTTGGCCTAATTATGGTAAGTAGAATATTCTGATTATTCTAACACATGCTACTCTGTTTTCCTCCCTATAGTTGTGAGCCATAACCAAGTCTCACTGCATTTGGAAAAGCTGGAAACAGTCCTTCGATATTCTCCCTTCTACAGCCTAGTTTGTCCCTGCAACCTCAACGTCTGTACTGAGTTCCCTAATCAGTCTCAAGCCATAGTTTCTAGAATACCAGTTCCTTTTGGCCATCTACCCATTTCATCTCTAATCACACCCCCAGTAGCAGTGCCTCCTGTTGATTTGCAACGGTAATTATTGAATCCATCCCAGCATGGTGCGGGCCAGGTAAGCACCGTCTTGTTTTCCAAACACAGATATTTTGGGGTGGATGTTATAAATTGATCTTTACATATGATTTATCTGTTATCCTCTAAAGAAGGAAAGAAATCAACATATAATGGAACTTTGTAGTAGCATCTGTTGTCCAGGTTAGTAGTGACGAAGGATAAATTTGTGGATCAAATGAAATTATGGCAACTTAGAGCATATTTAGAGATTAGGTAGTCTCTACACTTTAGGACCTTAGGTTGACTTTCACTCTTTTGTTTTGGTCTTTGTCTTTCAACTATTTGTGCTTTTTTACTGTGGAATATTTTAATATCAGAAACTTTTGATTTATATTTAATGAAAGCCATTCACTAGTATCTATTTATATTATTGTATTATCTATGCAGGTACATATAGAGCCGGGGGTCTCACTAGAAGCAAACTCTCTATCCTTTGGGATAGAGGTATTGTTTGCCTACCTCTTACCCTCCCCAGACCTTAGCGATAGCTTTTGCTATCGTTGGGATATACTGGGTATGATTGTTGTTGTTGTTGTTTTAATCTTTTTGGGAATACCAGTTTAATAGGCAGGCTTTTTACCCTTATTGTTTTTGAGCCGTATATTAGAGACTTTGAACAATGGTAATCACTCTCCTTAATGCAGGCCATCCAACATGGTTTTTTGGGTACAAACATCTATTCTTCATGGTTTTATCCAAGCCGTAACACCACAGAAGACGTGATTGCAACTCAAAGAGCAAAAGATTATTTCATTGGCTGGTAGGTTGAAAACTTTTATTCGATGTGAGCCCTTCTAATTTTGCTTCTGCAGCCCATAAATATCTTTGTCGAGCGTTGGCTTTTAGAACTACGAATATCCTTAGAATTTGTTTTCTGCTATTTCCTCTGTAGGTTCATCCATCCTCTGGTTTTTGGAGACTATCCAGACATAGTAAAGAAGAATGCTGGCACAAGGATTCCAGCGTTGACTACTTACGAATCTAAGTTAGTCAAGGGTTCATTTGACTTTATAGGGCTGAACCATTACTCGACAATATTTGTAAAGAACAACCCTAACTACCTGGAAGTGGAAAGCAGGGATGTACAAGGTGACATTGGAATCAGCATAGAAGGTATGAACAGACTCTGAGAGCTATCTGTGCTAACATGAATTTCCAGCTTTTGGTTCTCGCTTTCGGTCGAGTCCTAGTGTATATCTGCTGGTGCATTTCTTAACATGCTCCTGTCCCTTGATGTTTTCGTTGGTTTCAGTTCCGCCAGAAAATACATATTCAGACCAGGTTAGACTTTAAACAAGTTACGCTGATCAGTTCTGAATTATTATATAAATTTGTTACTGTGGTCTTATTCTGCACAGTTCCTCCAGTCGCCCATAGCGCTTTCTGCACTTCTGGAGCATGTCAAGCAGACTTATGGAAATCCACCTGTATATATCCACGAAAATGGTCCTCTCTCTCTCTCTGTCTCTCTCTGGTCTCCCCCCACCCCCCTCTCCCCCCAGCAGCCTTGAAATTAAAGTGCTTGTCAAAGACCTATGTAGGCATGTCTTAATTAAAAAAATTAGACCCTTACCAGCATGAACAGAGATCATATGACAACTAGCGGAGAAAAATTGAAAAAAAAAAAAAGTGAATACGCCAAAAAAAAAAACATGGATCTTGAGAGCTACGCCAGGCCTACCGTTGCAAATTTTATTGGTTGAGAAAGTCCACTATTATACTCAAAAATCTGTCTTGACCTCCATGTGTGTACCGCAGCTTATCAGGTACATATAAAACTAGAGATCTCATTAGAAGCAAACTCTCTATCCTTGGGTGGAGGTATTGTTTGTGTGCCTCTTACCTTCCTCAGATCCTAGCGATAGCTTTTGATGTCGTTGAGATATACTGGATGTAGTGGTTGTGGTTGTTGTAATAGTATTTTCCCTTTCTTTCATTCTCTACCGGAGGATAGAAGAATATCGTTGTGGCTTTATTCCGCAGGTGCCCAAACACAACGCAATGGAACGTTCAACGATATATCAAGGGTGAAATTTATCCATGCTTACATTGGGAATATGCTTGATGCTATACGGTAAGTCTATTTTTGTTTTTTCGTGATCCGGTAAGTTTTTTTTTTATCTCTAACACCTAATCTGAGCCTTTCTGGACCCGTTTCGCTATTTACTAAAGCTTCGATCTCCTCCTGGATGGTAGAAAATTCAGTAAAGATGAACTGCAGTACTGCTGCTGCTCCTGCTTCGAATTTTTCCTATCCTCAATCCTTGAATTATAGTTCGTCTCATATGTGTGTTGTTGACTCTAACTGGAAACAGAAATGGCTCAGACACCATAGGTTACATGCTGTGGTCATTCTTAGATGGGTACGAGCTGTTGGATGGATATAAGTCAGCGTATGGCTTGTATTATGTCGATTTAGACGATGAGCAATCAAGACGATATCCGAAGCTTTCGTCTTTCTGGTACTCCAATTTCCTCAAGGGTAGAAACATCTCTCCTGACGACTTGATTGAAGTTAAAAATACTGAACTTGTTGGCTAAATGCCAATGCGTCGCAGTAGCAAAATTGCATGGTTCTCGCTCAGCAAACTGGAAAAAACACTGAATTTACTGTATATGATATTTAATGTACTTGAGCAACATTGGTAAGCATATGCAATAAAGATTTGTGTTGGTATCAAGCAGCTTTTAATATATCTTAGCCATTGCTTGTATCCAATTGGATTGAGTACCATCGCATGTACACTGCACCATAAACATTTTTCTGGAAGAGGGGGAGATAGTAGTTATTTAGGGGGAAAACATATAAAGATCAAATATCCACTTCTACTTCTATGAGGAGATAGGATGGCAGTCTCACAGAAAAGCTGCACGATGAATAAATTTCAGAAATTTTGTGAAACTAAATACTTGGCAGAACATGCACGATTTTCTCACATAACAAACTATCCATCAAACAGAGAGCGCAATAAAACGAACACAAAGGATAAATGCCAAAATGATCAGAATTGCAAAGAAGACCCAACATTTCCACTTGAAAAATGAAAGGAGCAACCTGGACATATCAATGCTCTTGCAAGACACTAGTTATTCGCATTTCTTGGGTACCAGAAGAAGAAAATCCGTATCTGTGTTTGATCTTTGGCATCTTGACAATCATAACAGTGCAGTGGGCATGATGTGCACAGTAGTCGCTCACACTGCCTAACACACACACACTCCACAAAGCTGAGATTCGATAAAGCACTTGCAGAGGTTTGTCCCAGGTCTAGCGTACTGGGACAAATATTTATGGATACAAATTTTCACAGCTCGTCTTTCCTCTTCTCTTTCTTGCTTTCCATACTTTACCATGAGTGTTACCCATGGTTATCACCAAACTTCAAGGATACTAAATTGGCGAGGGAAGAGATTGTCCTTCAATCAGCAAAATTATTCTTAAGCAAAGAATTTAACAATATTTTACTGCGTGAATAACTTTTTCCTTCTCAAGTAATCAAAGAATTCATCAATTCTTTAATAATCACAAAGGCCTGATTCATTGTCATCTATCCAAGCAAACTTTAGTCATGAAGCAGTTACGAGCTCCTTGGGAAATATAGAGGGGATGAAATAAATGCCATAACTGATGTCTCCACCAAAAAGGATCTAGAGTGAAATATAGAGGGGATGAAATAAATGCCATAACTGATGTCTCCACCGTGGCTGCCGACGACTAGCATGGTTGCATGATGTTTTTCTATAGCTTCACACAGAACATTCCTGGCATCATCTTCTACAGCCTCAAAGGTTACATTCGTTACCTGCTCAGAGCCCAAAACTTGACAAAGACCGAATGAACTATTAGCATTGACAACTCCAACAAATGAAACTTGACTCTTTCTTATCAGGAAACCAAAAACTTTGCAGGAATGAGAGTCTGAAAGTATAGTTGAAGGTTCTCGGGAACCAGGTGGATAACTAGACCACAGTATGTCAAGAAGTTAACATAGAAGCCACACACATTATATACAATATAATCCCAGGTGTAAGTCTGGTAAGAGAAAATATTTGCACTCACAGCCTTATTAACACAGTATCCACATCTCAATTGCCAAGGTTTCAAACTGCAGCTCCCTTTTTCACCATAATAACCTCTTATTGGACATAATTATACACTCATTTCTGGTGACCCATAAATTTGGCTCACTATATTATTCCACTGAGTTCTTAAGCATTAATGAAGACAAGCACCGAAAATATAATGATTGATCCACTGCTAGTAGTAATTATATGTCTTAGTAAAAAGTTATGCAGATATCAACCTAGATCCCATGTAGTTCGTATCCAAAATCGGGCAGTGTCTTATCTGAAACTAAGTAATAGAAGTTTACTTTGCAGCTAAGAATAGACAAAGTGGACGAGCGACCTTCCTTATGAGCCAACAAGTTCTTACCAGTCCTCGTTAGGCGCTTTTGAATTTTTGATGATTTAGTTCCTGAATTTGTAACTTAAAGGTTTCCTTTTAGTGTGGGACTCATAAGGAACGTCATTTTCTTCTTCTCGTTTTTAATTAATTAGTTACTCAATATGTGTGCAACATAATATTTCCTCTGTGTCAAAAGTATTATCATAGTTAGAATTCATCATAATTCATTAGTCAAAATGTCATAATATTTTTAGGAAGTGGATTATTCATTTTCAATTGAGCACCGCACTTGTTAACAGTCCGAATATTCATCTTCATAAGCAACAATATTCTACTCTATCCACTCTCCAATCAACAAACGTATGACATCATGTTATATGCTTCAAGTCAATCACGCGGTAAAAAAACATACCGATTTCTCGATGCAAATCTGCTTTGCCTTCTCCAGAACTGTGGCAGCAATTTTTTTCAATTCCATATCTACGTACGTCAGCAAATCAGCAGCAGCTTATAATTACATTTCAGGAAAGGAAGAAAAAAAGACTAATTAGAATTATAATATAAGACACTTAATACTGTTAGAGAAGAAAATTGCCGTTTCCAGAAGGCACCCGAAACCGAAAAATATTCGATTCAACATTCCGCGCAAGAAACGGAAGAAATAATAAGCTAGGAAAACAACAATGAAATACCAGGGCCAGGGCCAGCAAGGCCGACTGCGGTAGCAGGAGAAGGCTTAGCATGAACGATGAAAAGCTTCAATGGCGATTGCGGATAGATATCGTTTAGTTTCGATCTCCAAAGGAATTAATTTGACCTATCCTTGGTCTCACGTATTAGTAGTCCACCGGCTATCAGTAGTCCACCGGCTAAGATCAGAAGAGGCCATAAATGAGGCCAAAAATGAGGCACCCACTCAACCAATAGGAGAATGACAAGTGTCAAGCTACTTTTTTTTTAAAAAAAAAGTTTTCCCGTTCTCCCCATGAAATCGACAGAGTGCAGCAAAATTTTCCCCCTTCTTGCAGCGGCGAAAACGCAACCACCGCAGCGCCACCGTCAGCCCCAAATCGCATCCCCCTCCACACAGGATCCCTATTTTCTGAAAATCGACTCCCTGGTTTCCTTACTCTGTCCGCATTGAAGCTCCCTGGTTGCATAAAGAGTTTCAAGGCGGTGGCACTTGATGCGGGTGAGAGAATTCGAGTTAGGAGAGGTGTAAAATCTAGCAGCGATTTGGGTGGATTTGGGATTATTAAAGGGAAGGGGAAAGGATCATAAAAAATGGGGTTGAAATGGAAGAGGTCAAAGAAGAGTTTGGGGGCAAGAAATGATAAACTGCAAATAGAGGTTAGCAGCGACATTTCAGCAAAAGACTAGGGATGCACGGAAGCGGATTACATGACGCCGAGGAATTTGACGCTAAAATAACGCGGCCAATGGATGGCCGCCACGTGGCCATCTGGCCCACACTTTTGAAAGGCACTTTTTTCTTTCAATTTTCGTTATTTTTTTTCATCCCCTCCACGTCTCTCCTTTTCATTCTCTCTCTCTCCAAACACCACCTCCTCCCCTTTGTTCATAATTTTCTCACCTCCATCTCCCAACCACGGCCACCTACCCATCAACCTACCAAGGGTTTATAGAGGAGTTCTAGTAATTCACTCAAGGCTTAACATTTCGAAGATTAAACACACTGTTTAACCCCATTTGCTGTTGAAATTGATGCTCTTGAATAAATTGTTGCTCTGGCTGAAGCTTAGCAAAAGATCGTTTTCCCATCAAATCAGTTCCCCGCTGAACCATCGACGGAGATGGGTCAGTCAGAATTCCCGACAACAGCGCTGACCTGTACGCCAGCTGTGAAGTAGATCTTCCATTTATGATAACTCCAGCAGTGTAAAAATCTGGCCCTCCGCCGCCGGGGAACCCCGATGACATTTTCCTTTTTTTGATAAAATCCTACGAAAGGTAGCTATCAAATACATAAACCAGAAAGAATTTGGTGAAGAGATAAATTCTGCATCACAGAGTGAATGCAATACTAAAGAGAGTTTCGTTTTGTAGCTATTGGATTTTTTATTCTGTCATTATGAAAAGATATGGAAGTTTTTCCCTCGCGGAGAGAGAAAATAAAGAGGCTGGGGAGCCAAATAGTTGGATGGGATATGAATGAGGTTTCCAAGATGCCGTGAAAAGATTATGAAGAAAAGGGAGATGGAGGTGAAAAGATTATGAACAAAGAGGAGGAGGTGGTGTTTGGATAAAGGAAGAAGGAAAAGGAGAGTGGTGGAGGGGATGAAAAAAAAATAAAGAAAATTGAAAAAAAAAGTGTGGGTCAGATGGCCACGTGGCGGCCATCCATTGGCCGCGTTATTTTAACGTCAAAATCCTCCGCGTCATGTAATCCGCTTCCGGGATGCACTGCTAGAGGACGAAGACGAAGGATGCACTGCTTACTGGAAATTTTTATTTTAAAAAAAGGAGCATGACACGTGTCATTCTCCTATTGGTCCGAGTTGAAATTTTTTTTAAAAGACTTTGCCATGTGTCGGCAATTGACTGGGTACTATTGACGCAATCGTAAAAGATTTGCCGACTTTTTTTTTTTTTGCAGTTCTAATTATTTTTATTTCTTTTTTCTTTTCCCCTCTTTCCAACCTATGTGACTTTTCATTTTCTTAAATTATTTTTAGAGGCATTTGCTTAACATTATATGTACGAAATCAAAATTGTAGATACCTCTTTACTAATGATTTTGAAAAACATAATTTTCGTATTCATAATGGCTAATTAAAAAAAGTACTTAGGAAAATTGTTCACCTGAATATTTTGCAGTTACAGATTGATAAAACTCACGATTCCACACCGCGATTGAACCATCAAACGAAAGGCAACAAAAAAACAAACACAGCGAATCAACAAGAACAATCAAGAACTAGACTGATGCTAATCCAATGAACAAACTGAGAATTCAACATATAAGAACGAAAGAACAACAATGAAAAGTTGAGAGAAAAATAACCGTCACAATGGAGAGCAACTTGCTCCTCCCAAGCTCTGAATTTCTTCACCGAAAAGAATTCCTGTAACCGTTTTTTCTGTTGGGTTTATATACAACCCGTTTATACAAAGGGGAGAAGACAACACTACAATTACAATAATATCCCTGATTACAACAACTAAGATGTTTATTCATTAAGGGCAAAACGGTATTTTCACCCCTTTTAAACTTCTCCCGCCGAAGCACCAACTGTAACCTCTTTCCTTTGCCTTCGTTTCATCAAACACTTTCGAATGCAGCCTACATCCACCTCCTGCTCCTGTGATTCAGCAGACTCCAAGTCAGCAGACCTCTTTGCTTGCATCTCAACACCCCCCCTCAAACTCGACTTACCACCTACATCTGTAATACTCATTGCCATAGTCAGAGTTTGAAGTCTGCAAGCATCAAGTGGCTTAGTAAATAAGTCTGCTAATTGAAACTCAGACTTTATAGGCATAGGCTTGATCACCCCTTGTTGATACTTCTGTCTTACCACATGGCAATCAATTTCTATGTGCTTAGTTCTCTCATGAAATACAGGATTCTCCACTATGTATAAAGCACTTTTGCTATCACAAAACAACTCAACCGGTCCCTTGTGCTTTACTCCCAAGTCATCAAGTAGATATATCAACCATTGTGTCTCACAAGTAGCTGCTGCTAGAGCTCGGTACTCAGCCTCTGAGGATGACCTTGATACAGTCGTTTGCTTCTTTGCTTTCCAGGAAACCAATGCCTTCCCAAGAAACATACAGAAACCAGTTATAGACCTTCGAGTCTCTTGACAACCTGCCCAGTCTGCATCCGCGAATGCAGTAAGCTTTATTCCTTCCGGATCAGTGCATCTAGGAAAGAACAGTCCTCGACCAACGGAGCCTTTTATGTATCTCAGCAATCTGTGCGCAGATTGCAAAAGCAATTGCATAGGAGCATCTAGGAATTGACTCAATTGCTGCACCGCAAACGTTATATCTGGCCTGGTTATGGTTAAGTACAGAAGCTTACCCACAAGACTTCTGTATGCACTTACACCCTCAATCAAACACGAATCATTATGTTGCAACTTAGCATTTTTCTGCATATGCGTGTTGGCTGGTTTGGCTCCAAGAAAGCCTGTGCTCTGTAATAGTTCCATTGCATATTTGCGTTGGCAGATAGTTATCCCCCCTGTGACCGGGTAACTTCTATACCCAAGAAATACCTGAGGTCACCCAAGTCCTTGATTTGAAACGTGTTATGCAAATATGTCTTAAGATCATCAATGGCAGACTGAGACGTGCTTGTGACTACAATGTCATCCACGTAAACCAATAGTGCTATAAAGACAGTTCCAGTGTGCTTGGTAAACAAGGTGTGATCATGAGATGACTGAACATAGCCTTGAGCCAGGAGAGCTCTCGTGAGTTTCTCATTTCACTTACGGCTAGCTTGCTTTAGCCCATAAAGAGACTTGTGCAACCGACAAACTTGGTTAGGACCTGTGGATGGCACGCCGGGGGGAAGCTCCATGTATATTTCTTCTGTCAAGTCTCCATGCAGAAAGGCGTTGTCGACGTCAAGTTGCTGAATAATCCATCCCTTACTTGCAGCCAAGGCTAAAATTAGTCTAACACTACTGAGCTTCGCAACAGGAGAAAAGGTGTCGGTATAATCTATCCCAAGCTGTTGAGTATAACCCTTCGCAACGAGCCTGGCCTTAAACCTTTCAATCGTGCCATCTGGGAGATACTTGGTCTTGTAAACCCACTTACATCCAATTGGAGCCTTTCCTGTAGGTAAAACAACTATAGACCAAGTCTTATTATTAGCAAGCGCCTGAAGTTCCTTATGCATAGCTTGGCACCAATGCTCATGCTTTGATGCTTCCTGATAGGTTACAGGATCAGAATTTATGCTGATGTTCAGAGCATATGTTCTGGATTCAGACGACAAGTGATCGAAAGAAATGTAGTTTTGAATAGGATATTTAGTAGAATAATCAGAAGACAGCCCTGTAGGGGAAAAAGCAGTTGACTTCAAGAGGTTGCAATAATAGTCTCTGAGATATGTGGGTGGATTCTGGGCTCTGGCAGGTCTGGAAGAATGGAATGTTGAATCAGGATGCATGGGAGAATTATCTGTACATTGATGTGGAATAGAAGTAGAATGTGCTGGAGTGAGCTGAGATTGATCTTCTGGAGAGGTTACCGAACTGGGGTCTGGAAAAGGCCTGGTCTGGGAATCAGAGGTATGGGATGAACTTTGTGAGTTAAGATCATATTCAGGATAAGACAGGTCTGGACCATCAAATGGTGGAGAAGGCTGAGTGAATAAGGTAGGAAAAGGATTACAGGAGTCAGCTGGAGTATGAAAAGGGAAGACTTGTTCTTGAAATGTCACATTCCTAGAAATGAAAATGTCCTTGGTGTCCATGTTTTGCAAGATATACCCTTTTGTGGAATGTGGAATGCCCAGAAATAGGCAGGATTGAGCCCTTGAATCAAACTTCGTTTTACTTGGATCAGTATTGTATGAGTAGGCTTGACAGCCAAATGTCTTCAAATGATCATATATAGGATGTTTGTCAAATAGGACTTCAAATGGAGATTTGTGGTTCAGGATGGGGGTAGGTATGAGGTTTATCAAGTAAGTGGCATGTTGTATACAAAATCCCCAATATCTCAAAGGTAAATTAGCCTGAAATCTTAGGCTTCTAGCAACTGTAAGGATATGTTGTTGTTTTCTCTCAACAAGACCGTTTTGTTGAGGGGTGTATGGACAGCTTTTCTGGTGAATGATGCCCTTTTCACAGTAAAACGTATTTAAGCAAAACTCAAGGGCATTATCCGTACGCACTACTTTGATTCTTTTGTCAAATTGTGTGGCAACATAATGGTAAAAGCTTTGTATGATCTGTTTAGCTTCGGATTTGGTTTTCAAGAGATAAACCCAAGTAAATCTACTGTGATCATCTACAAGCGTAATGAAGTAAGTTTGTCCATACAGAGTGGGGACCCTATAAGGACCCCATATATCAACGTGTACAAGGTCAAAACAAGAAGCAGACACCGAAGTTGAGACAGGAAATGGTTTTCTCTTCATTCTGGCCATGGGACAGACTTTAGAATGATGTTCCATGTCTACTGCTACAACATTGGGATCTATCTTTTTGATTTCAAGCATCCTTGGCATAGAGGCATGACCAAGACGCATGTGCCACAGCATGGAGGAAACGGGTAAGGCTGTATAGGACTGTGCAGCCAGAACTTCTGACGGAGGTTGAGAGCTGACACCAGTGAGGTAGTAGAGACCATTTTGGAGTTTAGCTGAACCAATCTTCCTCATTGAGGTAAGATCCTGTAGAGTACAAGAGTCATTTTGAAAGGAGACACATATATTTGAAGTGGTGACCAATCTGCTAAGAGACAGTAAGTTGAAACTGAAGCTAGGGACGAATAACACATTTGAGATGCTGAGAAATGAATTGATACGAACTTTACCAATGTGAGTGGCTTGGGCAGAGGCATCATTAGGAAGTTTAACTGAGACATTAGATATTGGACCATAGGAATCAAAAAATGAAAGTGAACATGCAATGTGGTCACTTGCTCCTGAATCCAGGATCCATACACTACGAAGTACAGCAGAAAACTTACCTGTAGCTTTATCATTCTTCACGAAGGCTTGAGCATTCATGACAGCAGGCTGTCCATAAGAATGTTCAGCAGAGGGACTTTCAACATTACCACCGTCCCTCTCTCCCAGCAAGCCTAGTAGTTTGTTGTACTGATCATGTGTCAGCATAGGCAAGCTGTGGTGCGCTTGATTGACTGGACAGGCACCCTCTGGCTGTCCAACTGACGTTCCTGGGGGTATTGTTCATCACTCATCTTTGGCTGATTGGAATCATAACAAGCAGAATCAACCATATTGACTTGAGGTCTGGCTTTATAGCCTGGTGGATATCCAAACTTCTTGTAACAACGTTCTGCAGTGTGCCCACTCATTCCACAGTGGGTACACACTGGTCTTTGTGACACATTATGGTAACCCCTTCCTGCACCTCGTCTGTTTCCACCATACTGCTGCTTATTGCCATAAGATCCCACTGCAAAACTAGCAGGGGAGCCAGCCTCTCTACACTCGTTCACGCCTCTGCTACATATGTTAGACAACAAGGCAGTGGAGTTATTCATGAAATTGCTTGGGACACCATTGTTGCCATTGTTCATCAATTTTCTCTCATATTGCAACGCCATTGAAAAGGCTGTTGATATACTAGGAAGCAGTGTCATTACGAAAATTTGGGACCTAACTGGATCAAAATCCACACTTAATCCTTTGATAAACTTGATAACGTAATCACCTTCAACAAACTTGCTCATTTTCCCTGCTATATCGCACGTACACCTACCACATTCACATTTGGGAATTGTTCTGAGAACCAACATCTCCTCCCAGATGGACTTCAACTTCGTAAAGTAATCACTAATCGACAATCCTTCTTGTCTGACCGCATAAAATTGCTCCAACAAGTCAGATAAGCGGAACGGATCTCCTCCTCCGAATCTAAGCGTGAGATCCTTCCACACCTCATATGCAGTGTCAAACCACATTATGCTCTGCGCTATTGAGGGGGAGACATAGTTTTGGATCCACGATTGGACCATGGTGTTGCACTGTGTCCAGGCCAAGAACTTCTCATCATTTTCGTTCGGTTTAACTATGGATCCATCAAGAAAACCAAGTTTATTCTTGATGGTTAAAGCCACTCGTAACGTCCTACTCCACGAATGGAAATTGTGTCCAGTTAGGGGAGGTTGTACAAGAACTGCAGCAGGACTTTCATTAGGATGTAAAAACAAAGGATTCGCTGCAGGATTCTCACTCGAACCGTTCGTTCTTGAGGTGGACGCTAAATTGGAATTCATCATGTCCGAATCAACAGAAAACTTTCTTATTCTACAAACATCAACAACCTATGCTCTGATACCATGATAAAACTCACGATTCCACACCGCGATTGAACCATCAAACGAAAGGCAACAAAAAAACAAACACAGCGAATCAACAAGAACAATCAAGAACTAGACTGATGCTAATCCAATGAACAAACTGAGAATTCAACATATAAGAACGAAAGAACAACAATGAAAAGTTGAGAGAAAAATAACCGTCACAATGGAGAGCAACTTGCTCCTCCCAAGCTCTGAATTTCTTCACCGAAAAGAATTCCTGTAACCGTTTTTTCTGTTGGGTTTATATACAACCCGTTTATACAAAGGGGAGAAGACAACACTACAATTACAATAATATCCCTGATTACAACAACTAAGATGTTTATTCATTAAGGGCAAAACGGTATTTTCACCCCTCTTAAACTTCTCCCGCCAAAGCACCAACTGTAACCTCTTTCCTTTGCCTTCGTTTCATCAAACACTTTCGAATGCAGCCTACATCCACCTCCTGCTCCTGTGATTCAGCAGACTCCAAGTCAGCAGACCTCTTTGCTTGCATCTCAACACAGATTTAGATCATGTGAGCTATTTGCAATTATTTCGTAGTTTTATTAAACAATGCAAAAACTATGTAAATAATATACAAGATACATAATTTATATTTTAATCGCACAATATGAATTTTGCATTTAGGATCTATGTAAACAACACAAAACTATTTCTATCGGGTGACAAAACTCGAATATTATGTGTTTTCAATCGCATAATAATGCCTCAAAAGAAAATTCGCATAATAAGGAATTCTGAGTTTCATCACCCGAGATAAATATAACAGAACATTCGAAGTACTTTTATCATCTAGGAAACAAGAAGAAAATGATATGTTTAAATGACAAAATCTGTTAAAATATCAACATATAAAAAATAAAGACAAAATTAGTTAAATTATAATACTAGTGATAGAATTGAAACGGATTAAGGACTCCTGCAACTGGACAAATTTGGACATATAATGTTACTTGACCCGGAAAATTTTACAATAGACGTAAAATTATGCCAAATTGTTTCTTGACTAATCATATGTATAGGATATATATAGATTTTTGTTTCAGCCAATTTTTTTTTTAAAATTGGGGAGGGGAATCGAACTCGAGACCCGGGATTGGATGCTACTCAACCGCTAGACCTAAAGGTTTTTCGATTTTTTTTTGTTTCAGCCAATTATTTTTTGGTTTGTATATATATAAATTCTATGTGGTATTATCTCATTGTGATACATAACATTTATGACTCCTCCATCCCCTAGTCCCACCATTTTTCTTTTAATTTGTCACTAAGACATAGCACAACTGGTTCTGGGTAGGGGTTATCGAAAGAGAGGTCAGTGGTTCAATTCTTGTCAAATGCAAGAAAGCCCCTTTCCAACAAGTGCATAGTGTGGTAGCTTCTTGGCCTATAGGCAAGTGCATAGTGTGGTAGCTTATTGGCCTATAGGCTTGCCTGTAGTGCTGAAGGCTCTTTATTCAGATTACTGTATAAATGACCAAGTTCCTGCTAGCGGGCCATTAGGTACCTGATTTACCTCCATACACTACCTTTGAGAGTGCCACATGTGTAAATGACCAAGCTCCTGCTAACAGGCCATTAGGTACCTGATTTACCTCCCTACACTACCTTTGAGAGAGTGGGTGTGGCATGGACTTTACTGGTTGGGTTCAACCTATTTTTCTTTTAATTCATGCTTTTGTTCTTTATCTACTATCTGTCCGTTCTTCATGCTTTTTGTTCTTTGTCCATTGTAATGTCCCTTTTTAATGCTTTTGTTCTTTATCCATTATAATGTCCCTTTTTAATGCTTTTGCTTTTTGTCCACTATATGTCTCTTCTTTCTTCAGCCGAAGGGCTAACCTCATGTCCCCGCTCTTTTAATTTATGCTTTTGTTCTTTGTCCATATCTGTCCCTTTTTCTTCTTTTTTTTTTTTTTTGAAAAGGATCAATTGTCTTGCATAGCAAAATATTTACATCAACTATCAAATGACAAGTACATCTAGCTATACAACGAATCTATGCCAAAGTACATCTAGCCATACAACGAATCTATACCAAAAGCAATATGTAATTCATGTACTCTCTATACACCATCCTGCAAAAGAACTCCGGGAGATTAAACGGTCCATAGTCTCATGGATTGGTCGGTTGAGCCAAAACCACATGTCATACACAACTTCGCGAAAAACACACCGCCAACCTGTAGCCGTACAACGCTCACCATAGATACCCGTTAGATTCATCTCTGCACACTGCTCACAATCCTGTACCCCCCAAAAACTCCTTCGCTTAAGACGAACAATCACCTCTCTTCATACCCTCGACAGCCACTCACAATCGTACAGATCATGAAATTGGCTATCTCCAGGTTGGCCACTCACCATACAATTTCTCTACATATCTGTCCCTTCTTCGGCCGAGGGGATTAATCTCATGTTCCTGCTCGTGAGTATTTAGATGCAAAAGATTGTATCTCGCTTTTATAAGACATTCACGGTTAAATTTCATAAATTATGTGTAAGATACAAATCAAGATCATTCTACCGTCTTTTAGGTGGAAAGAGCAAGACTTAGTACATATACGATGTATAGGTCTAAAAATATATTCCAGTATAAAAAGTTGACAACAAAGCCCAAATATCCGTATTGAAGCTGTCAAGAATCGAAAACATATAACTTTAGATGCAATCTGCAACTAGAATACCGACTAAACTACGTAAATGGGCAACAAAAATATCAGGTAATTTCCTACAGTTAATTATCATATGTAGGAGTATAACGATTATCTATATTATCTCTTTTATATTTTATGTAAGGTTTGTTTTGTGACAAAATTATTTAAGGTTTAATAACCATGATTGAATGACGAGATAAATAATTATTTTGGTATTCTGTCTTGCCACGATGAAAAGAATTACTGAAATGCTTTAATCTAATAATAGTTGTTGAAGTAATTGAAACTAAAAAAAATTAACATAAAATAATAAACAATTTTCTAACGTTTCTAAAATAGCTGATATGTTTAAAACAATATTTGTTTAAAGCAATAATGAGTAACTAGTAGCACAATAGTATGATGATACATAAGAATATACATGTTAACAAATGAATGGCTCTTGGTCATTACAAGGTGTAAACATACATTTAGACGTCTGATTAGTTAAGAAAAACAACTAATAATATATAAAAATACTTTAAAAATTTCCTTGTTAAATTTTAATAGGTTTTTCACTTGACAGGGAGGATGTGACATAATGCTTTATTTCAACCTTGTTCTTTTGGATGTACTACTTTTACTATCCTGAGGAACCACTTAACGAAAGATGCGAGCCAACTCTTCTTTGAAATTCTTCAATTATTTTTCATTATATTGTTAATTGTTTAATGAGATTTCATATGATTGGGTCACACTCAATAGCAAATGTCTTGAACTTAAATGGGGTCGAGGTGGAAAAAGTAGCCTATAACTAATACAGTAATAACATCAGGAAAACCTCGATTAGTATGTATTAATTGTGAACACACTCTTGCATAAATTATAGGGTGAAACCTTGTACATTAAACAATAGAGCAATCTGGTCTCTTTAAAGACTTTACCAAACGTAGTAGTCTAATACAACCATAATAAAACGTAGTATGTTTTATGTCAAATTACCAAATAAAAAGGTTATTGTACCCCTATACAATAAATGCACGCCATTATTCCCGACTCACCTGAATAGTCGCGTCTTTTAACTTTCCTTTTTTTCCCTGGAGAATAACGTATCGTTCTAATTTGTTGATCATTAATTCATTCATTTTTTTATTAGTTTCTGTATAATAAACCAAAAACTTGATCAACGAAATCATAATAATTGTTATACCAAAATCTTAGTAATTGTAATACTCAGATCTTGTAATTGTAAAATTGAAATCATGTTAGACCAATAGATATGGAAACTTGATGTTTAATTTACTTGACAACTTATGTAAGAATGTACCTTGCAATTCGTAAATGAATATGATGACAAAATATACAATGATGTATCTTATTACTAAATGCTAATTATTTTTCTAGTCAATGGAAACGAAAGTCCAAAAAAATTGACATTCAATATTCTTGTCGCTTTTTAGTAACTTTGTCGGACTCGAATACGCGTCATATCTATAATCTGTTATGCAAATCTGGATTTTTACAATTGTATGAATTTGTTTGGCAAATCTAAGTCTTAATAATTATGGTATCAGAGACGATTACTGCGCTATAAGAGTCTGGTAGGAAAATCTTGTACGAGCTCCGCGAAGATGTATGGTTTGATAAAAGGATCATGTGTGAGTTTGACGAAAAGGACGTCGAACAGCATATAAAGGAATGGAACGTAAAGGCTTTAAAAAAATCTCACATTAGATAAATGAATATGGTAACATGATATATATAAAACTGAACCTTAATACTTATTTTTTGAATTTTAAAGTTTTCTAATAGGTAACCAATTTGTAATTTTTTTTTATTAAAACTAGAATATCTTTCAAAATTTCCCAACTTTAACGAGATATTTTGCTCAATCAAGAGGATTTGCCAGCGCATTCAGTCCCATTGAAAACGGAACGGTGTATGTGACTGTTTACTAAAAATCCACCATCTTTTGTCCGCATACGCCGTTTGACAAAAGTAGGAATCAGTTTTCCAATTGGGTACGCCAATAGGGAAAGCAAAAAACCACCGTTCAATTCCTTGCATATTGTCGTTTATGCAGAAACGTAGCTTTTTGGCATATCTCTATCAAACTCGATTTTTGGCTTATCTCTATCAAACTCGGTTCATATCTGTTTACCATACTATTCAATCTTACTGTGAAATAATAAAGCAAGCGGGACTTTTTGTTTAATGATTCAACAGAATAAGCTTCAGTTGAAGAAACCCAATAATGGGGAATGAAAGCTCACAATATATTAATTAAACATAAATTTCATATCAGTGTTACCCACCTTACCGAGGTAAAATAATCTAGTGGGTGAAATGAATTTAAGATATTCCAATTATCAAAACTAAAGTACACTTTAGTACTTAAGTATGCAAATTTATATATTAGAAAACAAAACAAACATTCATTTTATGTATTTTAATAATGACACTGCAAAAGAAAAAAAAACAGCAGGAAGGGGCTACAGGTGCCCTAAGATTTGGATAAATTAATTTGATTAAACAAATTCGCACGCTTCTTTTGAGCTAAAAACTCTTATGCTTTTAAGTAATAGACCTTATTTTGCTCTTCAAAAAAAAAAAAAAAAGACTTAAACTGGTCAAGCCGTGCACAGTGTAGATGGACACTTGGGATTATCCTCCTGGGAAAAGTCCGATACCATGCGGTGGCTTTCGCCTATAGGAAATGGGGGTCGCTTTCAACAATTTATTTATATGCATAATGGGGACAAACCATTATCTTTCACCGGCCACTTGTTTATACCATCATATCATTCCATAGTGAACGATCCACTAATGAATTACCATGAGTCTATGACATTAATATACTGGGATATAGTTGGGATGTGCTTTTCATAATGAGTGAAAAGACTCAAATTTCTGTTGGAGAAATTTAGGTAAATTGGAAAAGTTTGGCAAGTGGGTTTGTCAAAAGTTGACAACCACCATACTTTGAGCTTAATTATGATTAGTGTTCGTTAATCAAAAACGAAAACTAATAATTTTTAAATTATCTACGTGACAAGTAGATGACTTTAGCCTTTTGAATCACTCGATTCCGATACCGGGTGAATGAGAAATTAATGCTCAAAGTTGGAGTAAAATTGGAAGGAAAATGAAAAAGTGGTGATGTGGCTTCTTGAGGAGTGAACACATCATCCTTTAAGTAGAATACCACATTGGTCACTTGGGATGAAAGAGCCACCATATAAAGTTCAAGTTGGAGCATTCTAAAATGTGCCCTTGGGCATGAGAAGTTTTTGACGGAGTCAGGACGCAGCTCAGGCAAGGTTCACCACACACGCGCGCACCGCCCGTCCAGCCGGCCGGCTCCGGCTCATTCTTGTCTTTTTGGGAAAATTTTCTTTTATATTTTTCCAGAAAAATAAATCAAGTAATCCAACGGTTGAAATATTTTTGATCATAACCGTTTCAAGTTGGAGTTTACCATCATCGGAGTGTCACTCTGTTTGAAATATACTATCCCAAGTAGTAAATCTAGCACATACTACTTTTGAGATTGTGATCATGGTTCGAGAGGGTGTTTGTAGAAATGCGTTGATGTTTGTGGGATTACGGCTGAGTTTTGGTTTAGCCTTTTGTTGAATTCAGCTGAGGAAGATTTTGGGATATTTGGTTGGCTTTGTCGTATAGTCGATAAAGGTTAACAGGCAATGATAAACTTTTTCAGAGCCTGCTTTGTGCCATGTTAACATGGAATGAAAATTGATTCTTTATTGATTATACAACTGTCTAAACTCGTGTATATTTAAAATAACTACTCATGGTGTACAATAAATGAAAATATTCTCTTAAGATTTGATTTTATCTTCCATTGATTTGCTCCTCATCTTTCTTGATTTCCTTCTTAATAACAATAACAAATTGGCAGCATTTCCAAAATGGATACTTCTTAATATAAAATATCATTTTGTAGCTATTAACATGAATATCATATCTTACATTTTAGTTAAAATTATAACTATAATTATTTAGGCATGAGGTTAAACATTTGATTCAAGTATCTTTTTCCTTTTTGATACCCAAGTGCCTCAAAGTCTACTACTATAATTTGTTAGCAAGAAAAAAAATACATAGAGATTATTGTAACATTTGATTATAAATACCACAAAATCGGGTGACGTAATTCCATAAAAAATGTTGGTTGAAAAGCTTTATAGAATTAGCAACGTGGTCATTAGAGTTCGAGTCTTGTTTTCACTTGTGATTGTTGACGGATTTGAATTTGAGCTTTTTTATTTATTTATTTATTTTTGTATATAGTTAATATCCGGACTCCCTGCCAGGCGCCAGCTATCGCTGGGACACGAAAAGGGTTTATTTTATTTTATTATTTTATTTTTTGACAGAAAAGGAAAAAGAAAAACATTTGAGATTGGATAATTATTAAGCAAACCACCAGCCCGCGGAGTGGTGAAAGCTGTTGCAAAAGAATGATTGACTGTTTCAAACTTTATCTACCATGGTGGGTTGGTTTCTTCTCCACGTTATTATAAACATACATAGCGCTCAAGGTTTCATTAATACCGCTGCTTCATAATCAGAAATTACAGAGGGAGAAGGACAAAGACCCGTGGGCGTTTTTGCTCTAGTTTTGCACTCTTGAATTTCTCTTTTCGGATCTAATACTCGCACCGGTTTTTGTATTTGTCAGTTCGACCATATTTTTCAGATCAAAGATTGCGAAAACAGCGCTGTCCTCTTCTAGAAACAGTTGGTGCTGCCAAAAACTTTAAACCTTCGAGTCCGAAAGAGGCACAGCAGAGATGAAGTTCTGCAAGAAATACGAGGAATACATGCAGTTACAATGTCAAAAGAAGAAGCTACCTGGGGTTGGCTTGAAGAAATTGAAGAAAATCTTGAAAACTTGTAGACGAGAGGTCTCATCTCATAATTTCCATTCCAACGCGCTTGCCCCTGATTGTAATCCATCCTGTCCCCTCGAGTGCCCAGGTAACCTAATGTTTACGCCCATATATTGCCTTTTCAATTCCATAAAATTTCTTTCGGATCGTTAAGCAATTGTAGCCGGGAAAGACAGAAATTCCAATTCCCCGGCCCAGCCCAGCCCAGCCCACCCCCTGGAACTTCTGCAGTTCCTTCTGGGAAATTGCGTCACCGGATTCCGGTGATTGTAAAGTTGTTATTTGACGGTGATAAGGTCTCGAATCTCGATAGTATCCTCTTAGCGTGGTAACCTTCCTGTAATGTAATTCAGCATTTACTGCTTTCCGTTTGTCGTGATTTTGCACGAGTTTTCCTCAATTTACAATTCCAAATTAGCTCCTGGAAACATGATTACGTTTAAATTGGGTGCGGGATTGGTCTGATATTATTGTCGTATGATGCGATTTTTTTTGGGTTACAATCCGTGCCTAGAGTTTTATGCTTTTAGCCCTGCGATCAATCAGTAATTGCATTCTTATTGGTGTGACTTTGGGTCGTGTTCTGCAGTCTGTGAAGGCACTTTTTTCCCATCTCTTTTGAAGGAAATGTCTGCAGTGGTTGGATTTTTCAACGACAGGGCCCGTAGATTGCTCGAGCTGCATCTCTCATCCGGAGTCCGTAAATACTTCTTATGCTTTAAGGATAAAATGAAAGGGGACCATGTTGCATTGGTTCAAGAAGGCAAAGACCTGGTAACTTATGCTATAATCAATGCCATCGCTATGCGTAAGATACTCAAGAAATATGATAAGGTATTTGCTCGATTGATGATTTTGGTTTCCCTAAGAATGTGATTCTTACCGTTCTTTTTGATGGTTGTGTTTTAGATTCATTACTCCAAGCATGGTCAAGCTTTTAAGGCACAGGCCCATAATCTCCACATCGAGATTCTCCAGTCACCTTGGCTTTGCGAGCTTATGGCCTTCCACATTAATTTAAGGGAGACAGAGGTCAACAAAAGGAAGGCTCTGATCCTGTTCGATGCATGCTCCTTGGTATTTGAAGATGGAAAACCAAACCTTTCCTGCGAACTTTTTGATTTACTCAAGCTTCAGATCGACTTGACTTGTTCTATATGCCTGGTAAGACTGATAATTCTGCTCTTGGATACGTTGGCCAATCTGTGTTGCTTGCTTACTAGAACTAGAGATTTCTTCGATCAGTCTACCCAATTGAAATTTATCGATTGAGCTTGATGGCTAGAAAATGGACGCATAAAACAATTTCTAGTGTGTATCTTGTCATTTGGCAAAGTGGGAATGATTTATTTCATAATATGCTGTTGATGTGATGCACGTCCATCCACCAGCCAATGAAATATGCAGTTTGGTCGAAAATTGAGAGAGATCTCGCTGTCATGGACAGGATTTCCTCGATGCCATTATTACCTTAATGATTTATCTTTTGTGTTTCTCAGCTCTTTAAATTTTCCAAGAGATTCAACCTCTGGTTCACTCTCTGTGAGTGAGATATTAAGAATCATTCTACCTTTTGTTGTCTCTTTCCCATTCCCCTTCTTATCAATATGTCTTCTAGTGTAACTGAGTGTTTGTCTGTAGCTATTGCTGATTCTATCCCTGCCTCCAAGTTGATTATTGCATATTGTCCTTTCAGGATACTGTTTTTGATCCAGTGTCCCTTTCTTGCGGTCATATCTTCTGCTACATGTGCGCATGCCAGGCGGGCTCAGTTAGTGTAGTTGATGGACTGAAGGCAGCAAGCAGTAAACAGAAATGCCCCCTTTGCCGAGAGGTATACATGCCATTCACACTCTTTCATATATGTCCACCTCCTCTTCCCTTAGCAAGCTAGCATTAAATAAATTCTATATCCAACATCCATCTTTTCTGTACATTGCGATCCGAAATATATGGCATGCCACTATCAGTATGGTTATCAGTATGTTAAACATCCAAAAGTTGAATTGTGAAGTTCATTATCAGTATTCTATGTCCACTGTCAGTATGGATAATTGGCTTTGGATATTTTTATTGCTATTAAAGAAGTTCATTGCAGTGTGCTATCAAATTATCTCATCATTATGTTGTAATTTTGCTTCTATAGCCAACTCATCAATTTGTAAACAAATTCCTTTCACCTTCTTAAACATATCATTGTAAACATAATAGAGAGAGAGAGAGAGAGAGAGAGAGAGGAGAGAGAGAGAGAGAGAGAGAGAGAGAGAGGAGAGAGAGAGAGAGAGAGACTGTAAGCGTGGGTAAGACTCGGGTTACTAAAATTGATTGCATGCACAAGACTCAGTTTATAATTTTTTATTTCCCTTAATACTACTGTCTTTGGCTTCTTAAACTTGTTGATGGTTTCATTTGATATGATTGCCAAATACCTTTCTCTTGAAATGTGTTTACTTTCAAATCATCAGAGTGGAGTGTTTGATGGGGCCATACGCTTGGAGGAGCTGAACATCCTGCTTAGCAGAAGGTATCAATTCCTCTCCCCCTAACACACAGGATTCCTGCCGTTATTTCGATTTTGCTTCCAACTAAATAATCCTAGTCTTTTGAACAGATGTCCAGAATACTGGGAGGAGCGTCTGCGTACAGAAAGAGAAGAAAGAGTTAAACAAGCTAAGGAGCACTGGGAACATCAATGTCGTGCATTTATGGGAATATGAAGAGTATGGTCTTCTGGTTCCCTGCTCTTATGGAGTGTTTGTCTGCCACTTTGGTGATTTTGAAACTGTGGCTGATCCAAATTTCATGAAATTGAGAGGGTTTTTTTCAGGTTTCAACTAATAAGGTTGTATCATGCTTGGTTTTCGACTCCATGGTGTCGTGATATTGTGTAATGAGGCTTTCAAATGACAATAACAACTCCACACCCCCCTTTTGTTTTTTTGTTTTTTTTGTTTTTCTGGAGAACGACTCCAAGTGGACTATGTGGCAAAAAAAAATTGTACGTATTAAAATTTCACCCCAGTTCTCTTCTCTTCGTTCAGATTACTCTTGAACACAGTTGGTGTGATCGCATGTGTACTCAGAATCATAAAATAACGCCGTACGTTCAAACTGGATAGTTATATTCCGTTCCAATAAGGTCACTTGGCCCAGAGGGGGAGAAAAATTCCGAAAGGGTTTTGTCAGCCAGGATTCCTTTTGCATAATCAAAAATTTTCCGATGATAGCAATGCCTTGGAATAAAGATTCAAAAGAAGAGGATGTTTTCAATGCCTTGGAACGAAGGTTCAAAAGAATATGAATGTAATATTTGTCACTGCTTGATCAATCAGCAGGGATGGATTTCAGATTGTTAAAAGGTTTTATATTCAAATATCAACTTAGACAGAATTTAAGGTTTACAATTCAAATATCGTCAAAAGGCCTAGAAAAAAATGAGGCAATAACTGTATTGGATGAAACCAGAAACGGCCCGTTATATCTCCAGGCAAATATGCTTTTGATTTCTTCAGGAGGAGCCAACTGCTTCACCTCTATCTCCTCTCTTTGACATCTGACCTGTGCCGATTTGTGCAGTGTAAATTACTGCCAAAAAAAAAAGGCATCCAAGAGACACAAATTGGTACGTTTCACAAGAATGTTTCATGTCCTTGGATTTGTCTGGCAACTAAACAAATACACCTGTTTCTTAAATTTCAAGTGCCCACACACAACACAGGATTCGTATCTCCACAAGCATGATACGACCCGCAGAATTTCTTCAATGCGGCTGCATCTTGTTAAGCTTGATATCCATGAACATGCCCAGCATCAGAAACCAGTATGTGAGAGGCGGGAAACATGTTCTTCTAACTGGAATACATGGTACAGAATTTCCAGCTCTCACCTGATAGTCATCTCCATACTTGTCTATTAACTTCTGAATGTGGCGGCGCTGCATCGCTGTTAAAGATTGTAGACCTGCATGTTTTTCATCCCTACGCTTCTTCCCAAGTGCCTCTTTTAAATCTAGAGAGGCAAAATATATCAAGGTGTTAATTCTTTCAACAGAAGCCATGCATTTTCAATGTTCAAAAGCAAGCGCGAGTAGCGACTTTAAGCCTTGGACTTCAGTTATAGCATTCATTTGGCATCTTTCATTTTCGGGCCTGGAGGGCTGCAATCTATCCCCACAGCCCCAGCCCTCTTCCCTTTCTTTTCTTCCTTTGTTAGTTCTTCAAGTCCATTTTTGTTTCGAGATGCAGTATCTTGATTTCCAGAAATTACTTCTCCATGATGAATTTCTACCCAAATATCTGTTTCAGTTTTATTCAATAACTGTTCATCATCAATTTAACCCAGACATTAAAAGTCCTCATCCCACAATAAACAACAATATCAAAAAAATGCTGATATGACTACTCTATGAACAAGTGATCATCATGCCATCTACAGAGGGTACTAAAGTTGGTGCATTAACATACCATTAGCAAATGGTTTTCTCTGATTACTTCAGCAAAAGCTATGTCAAATTACTCATTTATCCAAAATGGCATAGCTCAAAGCTAGGCAGAGTCCAGGTTTGAGAGGTAAACAAGTACACAATCAATGGCCCCACGTATCAAAGTCCTCGCCTAAAATGATCACAAAATGCTGATATGACTACTCTACAAAAAGTTATCATCATGCAAATCTACAGAAGGTACTAAAGTTACTAAGGTCCATTAACACACCATCAGCAGAATTACTTCAGCAAAAGCTATGTCAATCTACACAGGATCCTGGTAGTCCAGGTTTGAGAGCTAGAGAAGTACACAATCAGACAAAATGCCCGTAGAAACCATGGCTGGTTAAGAAAAAACTCCCTTCCAAAGAAAGGCATTCAACTTTATGATTAGCAGTACTCAGTTACGCTCTTCTGACCAAAAAACCAAGCAAGTAAAAAAGAGATAACAACTAAATGACTTCACATAAACAGGGCATAACAACTCACCATCCTCTTCAAGGTCGTAGCCGGAATCCAATGCGTGATCTTCCTCCACGGGAGAAGACGGCGGCAACTGAAGAGAGTCGCTTTCAATTATGTGGGAGGTCCGAGAACGCACGCTGAGCAAATTAAATGTCTTGCAATTGTCGAGAACGATAGCCTTGTCATCCCAGTTGGATACGACGGGTTCTACCAGCGATCGGAGCTTCGCCGGTACAGTAAATGCCGGCCTGATACATCAGGGTGTTTCTTCGGCAGACCAACTCTCACTTTGCCCTTGTTCTTTTGGACTTCCTTCTTGATCCCCCCATTCCTTAGGCCCCTCCCTTTGTTTGTGTGGGTAAAGATGGAGGAGATTAGGGTTTAATACTTAAGACATGTATTTTACAACAGAAAACTGATTCTTGAACCTCTTTCCTACTCATGTCATATCGAGATGATGGAGGAAAAAAAAACCAAATCTTACTCTATTTAATAGAATGGCGCTTATGCCTATTTCTCAAACAAAGATGATCACACCCATCCTAAATAAGGTGGTTCCTACGCGCAGAGAAAAAAGAAGAGTTGTATATTCATTGTGTTGATCGACGATGATTACAATAAGAGTTGTATATTCATTGTGTTGATCGACGATGATTACAATATCGGATAACTCTATCATATATTTAATCCCATCCATATATATTTGCAAATGAGATAAAGACGATCTTTAGGTGGGACACCAAAAAGCGAAACTTAACCAGAAAACGAAAATAAAAAAGAAGTTCATTTCTCTAGTTGAGGCTTACAAAAATAGTAAGGAGATAAATCCCTCGTCTAGCTTTAGAAGATACTCGGCACAGTGTCGGCTACAGAAGCCGATTCGCATGATTGAATCTTAAAGCCTCCCCTACTAAAGATTCAAAAGGAGAGATGGGATTAGTTTCAGTTTAGTGGGCATTCTCTACTTAAAAGCTCCAGGCAGAAAGCATACGAGCCTCCATTTTATTTTTCCATTGAGGTCGAACCTCAACCTGTGTTCAAGAGATAGCTGTCCATATACTGATAATTTAAAATTCAAAATTCAATTATTTATATTATTTATATAGTTATATTTTTTACAAATAGAATCCAGACGATCTTTTTACTTTTTTTCTTAATGATTTAGAATATAACAAGTAATACATTTGCTAGGAAAATCTTCACCTAAGATGATGATCTAGAAATGATAGTTGGTACATAAAAACTCATACAATTCAACAACGTCAGAATCCTCATAGTGTTACTTCAGAAAAATGAATGTGACTCATTTTTTAATTCTTTTTGTGATTAACATAAGAGTTTTTCAATTCATAATAACTAGTACCGTGGCTTGGTTGAGTTTCTAGCCATGTTTCTTTATTTTACTTTGATTTTTGGTTGAAACTTTATTTTTTATTTTTGCCTCAAAACCGTATTTTGAGAGTATCATTAAAAAGATATTGTCTTGAAGATTTGAATGTATATTTTTCTGAATATTTTTCTAAATTTGGAAGGACTTAAAAACCGGTATAAGTACATATATCCAGCTAAAATATAAGTAACATTTTGACTTATTTTTATGTATAAATATTAAGAACCAATAACGAATCCGTTATCGCAATAAAACTGCTGTTCCGACATATGTATGTTTGCTTAGGCTGCGGGTGCACGCACATGAACATTACCGTTGGAGAGAGGTTCAAGGGTAGATTGGTCAACAAGTTTTATAGCAGTTTAGCATTTATATGCAACCCTGTCTTCTTCAGCGACTTTTCACTCAACACTGCTCCGCTTCTAGGGTTTTCGATTGCCTCGGAAAATTTATCGGGGAAGCGAAAAGCGGAAGATGAGGTGATATGCTTTTTCGTCGATTTTGTTTGCTCGATCTTGATTAAGTTATCTTCCCTTTTTCCTTTTTTGCAATTAGATGCTATATAGGCTTTTGGATGTTAAGAAATTTATAGGCGCAGTATGATAAGCGTAATCCAGCTGCTTGACTCAGACGAATGGAGAAGTATAGCTTGAGCCGGCACAAGTCTCCCGTTTGCTAGCCTCATTGTAATTTTGTTAGTTCTTGGTAGTGTATATGAGATTATATGCATACACGATACGTTAAATGGTGGTGAAAAGATGGTTCTTTTGATGATAAAATAATCAGTGCTTACATTTTGGGAACCTAAATAGTATTTGCTAGTTAATATGTATAGTGGATGTTGGTTGTGGTGTATTTACTGGATGCTCTTACGAGTTTATTCAACGCAGGAGTTTTTCCTCACGTGCGTTGTGCTAGAGTATTTGATGTATGAAGTTAGGTTTACTTAAAAATGGATGTTTTAGTGCTCTGGTATTCTATGCAAGTCTTCCGGGAGGTATCACACACTTGTGGTGGAAACACTTTTACCTTCATCGTATGACTCATCTTTATGTTGGCCCCCCCCCCCCCCCCCCCCCCGACCTCTTCTCTCCCTTGTGACAAGCTACTATAAAGGTGTTATTGTTATTTCAGTCGCCATCCTGAGTTGAAATGGGCCCAAAGAGAGGACAAGGTTTATCTTACAGTGCTACTGCCAGATGCTAAAAACCCGAAGGTTAATCTCGAGCCAGATGGAGTTTTTACATTCTCTGCTACAGCTGGGGCACAAGACAATCACTATGAGCTGAAACTTAATCTTCATGACAAAGTGAATGTGGAGGTAAGGGCTGTCTTCAAGTGGAAATTCATCTAAATGCAGTGCATAAGTATTGAGTATTGACATTTCCAAAAAAAAAAAAGGTATTGAATATTGAATCAAAATTGTCGTTACACTTGGGTGAATTTGTGATCATTAGTTGTATTGAGATGTAACTTTTAGATTAAACAAAGAATGTAGTATGACCAGTTTGTACATCTATAAGAGTCTGACATTTTCCATCGCCCAACTAACTTGTGCAGGAAAGCAAAATAAATATTGGTGTAAGAAATATATTTTGTGTTCTGGAGAAAGCAGAGAAGAAATGGTGGGATAAACTTCTGCATGGAAATGAGAAGACTCCTCACTATCTTAAAGTAGATTGGGATAAATGGGTGGATGAAGATGAAGATACTGGCACGTATAACTCTACCTAACATTGCAGGTTTTTCTGCAATCACTACAGGGAACTCACTTCTTTAACTTGTGTTTAGGTTCTGCTCCTGCTGATCTTGACATGGGTGGAATGGACTTCTCGGTACATACTTTAAAGTCTTTTGTTGTTGCCTGCTATACATATTGGACCAGATCTTTTATCTGACTTTTTGCCTATCTTCAGAAATTTGGTGACATGGGAGGCTTGGGAGGTATGGAAGGCTTGGGAGGCATGGGGGACAATGACATGGATGGTGAAGATAGTGACGCCGAAGGTAATGGACTCGCTTGCATTTGAACGATGAAGTATTTCTGACTGTTTTCTCTCTGTTCTGCAAGTAAAAGAATTAGTAGGGACACTTGTAAACACGTAATGGAAAACTGTGACCGTCCAATGTTAACAAGTTCATCAACAGATTGAACACTAGATGGCGTGGAAGTAACAAATCATGTGAGAGTGTGGTTATCTTCACTCAATGTGTTTTGGCATTAACATACTTTTTTGACAATCTCAGGTCAAGAGGTTGCAAAGCCTGCGGAGAAAGCTGATGTCAATACAAGAGAGGAGGCAAATGTTGACGGGAAGCCTGATGGGGTACCAAGCTCATGAGCATGCTTGGTTCGGTATTGATGCAGAGACCTACCTGAATGATATCGAGCTGGCTTAACATTGGCCCCCTCCCGCTGCTTAGAGTGTCTTGGGGCCGCATGATGCAGATTTTAGGTTGGTCAGGACTGTTACGGCTCTGCTCATTTGGCTGGGAACTGTGTTTTCTCTAAGATTCGAGTCTTGTAACAATTCAGGGGTAGGCTTCCAAGGACACGTGATAGACTTGCCTGAAGACCTTATGAACTTCTATGATTTTAATTGGATCAGATTTTAGTCGGGTTTTATATCGTCCTTTTGAATGACTCGGTATGATGAATGTTGTCAGATAGTAAAGGTGTTCGCCCGTTATTTCTTCGGAATATTATCAGTGGCGCTTGTGTTAAAAGGAATTTAGATAAACAAACATGAGGTAGATACATGGGTTACCTGAACCCAAACAATTATTTCATAATAGCTTGTTTTTCTTTTCCCACCCTTCAGAAAAAGACCTTGCAGTAAACGATTAACATCAAAGACACATGAGAATATGTCAAAAAAATTTGTTACGAACGAATCGAGTAACAGTTCTATGTTTCAATTCATGCTGAGCTACAGAGATATTTAATCATCCTCGTCGAATTTTAAAGATTGTAATTAGCGTGATCAACTTCATAGTCAGGTAAATTTATTTTTTAAATTAATTTTGTTTTTGAAAGTTAGATTTAAAGTATCGATAACATAGATAATGAACATGACCAATTTACATGTTGGGTTGAGCTGTGTCTTTAAATTATACCCCTTGTCTTAATTAATGACATTGTTAATAGGACAAGATTTTTGTCACACACAAGTAAAAACTAAGGTTGTTAGCTTTAACGAACGTCTCAGCTGAGCTCATTGCTCTTCAGGAAATTCAAGAGACCGAATGGTTAAAAGTGGGTTTTCTCAAATTACGCTGTGTCCAATGTTACAGTTTTCCACCCATCCATAGATAACGAGTAACTGCTTAGGTTTCCATTGAAAAATGAAACAGTAATTTTTAATACTTAGCTCAAACTCAAACTCCGACACCACCTTTGCTCACGCTGCCGCCGTTGGAGAGCCAAGAGAGAGCCGAGATACGAACTCCCGGGAATAGGAGAAACTTGGAAGGTACAAGAATGGAAGGGAGTGGGGAAGCTATGGAGGTGGAAGAAGAATCACCTACGAATCCAAAGGCCGCTAAGCGATTTGGCCTAAAAAACTGCATCCAAACCAACTTCGGTGACGATTACGTCTTTCAAATTGTTGCCAAGTAAGTTCATGGTTGTTTGTTAATATTTTCTTACAATTTAATGAATCAAATTTTTGGTTTCTTCTTTTGTTGAACTGTTAAGTAAGAATAATCCATATATTTGAAGGGATGATTGGACATCCATGGCGGTGTCTCTTTCGACGAATGCCCTAAAATTGTACTCACCTCACACCGGTCAGTTCATTGGGGAGTGTGAGGGTTCCCACTCAGGAACCATAAATCAAATTTCCTTCAGAGGTCCGTCTTCATTGTCTCCGCATATGCTTTATTCTTGCTCTTCCGATTCTACCATCAGAGCTTGGGATACTAGGTCCTTGCAGCAGGTGACAACTGATGCTTGCTTATTATCTGCTCCACTATTTGTTTGCAAATATTGGAAACCTCATTTTTTGATAGATTGATGTTGTAGGTGTCTTGCATTAGTGCTGGGCCACCGCAGGAAGTCTTCAGCTTCTCATTTGGTGGAGCCACCAATGATCTTCTAGCGGCTGGTTGCAACTCCCAGGTAATTAGCAACGTACTAGTTTGTTCTTTAGCGAATTATCAGTTTCTTTTCTTTAGTTGTAGGTTCAATTACTTAAAACAATGTCAATTGCGGCATATCACAACAACGCAATGGTTCTTTAATCTTCAAGCTGACTTTCCTGCTGATTATGGTTCACTTACAAGGTTTTTTCTAAAAATGATTGATCTTCTGCAGGTTCTGTTCTGGGATTGGAGGACCAACAAACAAATTGCAAGCTTGGAGGAATCCCATATGGATGATGTTACTCAGGTATATCTCATGTGCTTGGCTTTTTCCAGAGTTTGGGTTGCATATGTGTATCTTTCACATTGAGGAGCAGCTCCTCATGATTTCTTTGTCATCAGGTGCTCTTTATTCCCGGCCACCAAAACAAGCTGACTTCCGCCTCAGTTGATGGATTGATATGTCTATACGACACTAGTGGAGCGATAGACGATGATGAGCATTTGGAGTCGGTTAGTAGTTCATTTGCTGTTCTCACCCTGCATTCATGCTGCATATATGTTTAGATTGCAATCCTGTATTCCTCGTTCCTTGCCTTTCCCTCTTTACCAAATAATGTTATTACCATTCAAAGTTCTAGAATCTTCCTGTTGCTCAGATGAGCCTGATAGGTTGGAGCTTATACTTATTTCCTGTTTACTTTATTCATTATTTATAGGTGTTAAATGTGGGAACTTCTGTTGGAAAAGTTGGTTTCTTTGGAGATAGGAATCAGAAACTCTGGTGTTTGACACACATCGAAACCGTAAGGTATGGTGGGTTGGGACACTGTTTGAGTAACAATTTCTTGTTGTATTTCAAATTACTGATGTTAACGTTGAAAGAGTAAATGTAGTCCCTTTACCTTATCGTTCCCCTTGGTTATATTTATTATGGTTGATCTCTGCTGTAACTTCATTTCTATCTGGACCTGTTGCTGTTGAATTCCTTATATAATTTCTGTCCAGTGTTTGGGATTGGGGAGAATCTACAATGGAAGCGAATTTCGAGGATGCACGTTCCTTGGCATCTGGATGCTGGTCAATGGGTGATGTAAGTGTATTTAGATTGTACTCGCGACGTGCCAATTAGAAGTGGCATGCCCTTTGGCTTATCATTGTCAAACAAATAGTTCACTACTACTTTTCCCCGTCCTGTCTGGTACAGGGAGTGGTGGAGGCGGGGTTATAAATCCTCTCGAGTATTTGCCTGTTGTTCCCCTCCCTAAACTAAGAGTTGTTGGCATCTCGTTTATATTCATGCTTAGTGGTTTTTTGTGTTGCCTCTTTACTGTTTATGTGGTTCTTGTAGCCAGTCAGTTCAACTTCCTTTTACAGTCTGGTTCACGTTGCCTTTGAACAGATTCTGAAGCTAACTTTACGGCTATGATTTTTGTGACAGATTGATTACTTCGTTGATTGCCAATACTCGATAGAGGATGATCGGCTCTGGATGGTTGGTGGAACAAATGCTGGCTCCTTGGGCTATTTCCCTGTATGTTGCCCTGGTAGCTTTAGGAAACCATATATTGGGTCAGCAGAAGCAGTTTTCCTCGGGGGTCATGCTGGTATTGTAAGGAGTGTCCTGCCTCTGCCCGGCAAGCTGGGACGTGTCTCTCAAGAAGGCCAGGGTATCTTTGGTTGGACAGGCGGTGAAGATGGCCGCTTGTGCTGTTGGCTGTCTGATGATTTGCCTGATGCGCATGGCTCTTGGATATCAAGTACATTGGTAGCTAAATCACAAAGAAAATTCACCAAGAACCGCCACCAACCGTATTAGGATTTCTGTTTGTGTGTTTTTTTTTTCCTTTTTTTTTTGTTGGGGGGGGGGGGGGGGGGGCTGTGTTAATTGAAGGTTTTCATTTCTTATAGATACGGGCGTAAGCTTTTTACTTAAAGAACTTCCTCAACAACTCATAGCAAAACAGATCCACCACTAATCCCTTTGACAAAAATGCGCATGTTAAAACAAATATTAAATTCTATATCACAATTTACAACTAGTTATGTCCATTGTAATATTTTCAATAGGAAGTAACAAAAAGTATGTGACTTTTGCCAATTGTCAACTAGGTATGCTTCATACCCCCACAACATTAAACAACGGAACAATGTCTGTTTCTGTTGCTTCCTGTTCGTTTGTTGCTCTATATTTTTAAGCGCAAGACGGTAAATTTGGTGCACTTAGTGGCCATCTTGACGGTGACTTGAAACTTGTTACTGTCGAATTTGACTAAAACGCAACCTGTATCATTTTGACTCGAGTTTAAGATCATAAAAGCATGCCAAAGGCACGCAGTGAATCTGGATTAGCCAAGCCTGAAAGTGTATATTGAATTATAAATGAGCCCGGAAACCTTTGAGTCAGTTGGCTGTCACCTTGTATCATGTTGTCTGCTTGATAGGCTGTTTAAGGCATGTACTTGTATCTATGACATAGGCATTCCGCCTCAGTTGGGGAAATTTTTGCTCAAAAGGTTAAAAATCCAAACACTAAGACGGAATATTTTGTTTGGCAGTGAAGATTCTGGACTAGAAGAGTAGTTGAGTTGATGAACGAAGGGTCATCAACTAAAGTACTCGTTATAACTCTAATTAATCGAGGGGAATGATTATTAGTTTCATGGCAATATAAAGCAAGGGAAAAATATTAACAAAAATTAATATTTCCATAATTTAATTTTAGATTTTATTACTATCATGTCCATCATCATGATGACGCATACTTACACGTATGCTTCAGGTGCATTGTGATCTTTACACAAAAAAAAAAGGGATTAATTTGAGGAAATGTTGGAATTTCTTTGTTAAACATAAAAGAACTTTCATGTCATTCAAACACATCCAAGCTCACTGGTTCAAATCTGCAAAATATAACATATTCTAACTCGCCTATTCTGTATTAGCAAGTGAACTTGTTTAATACAGCATTTTAAAACTAGGACTAAAACTAATCTAGATTTAGAACTTTTGTAGATACCGTAGAAGACAGTCACAGTAGCATGCAGACACAAAATCACCAATGCTCTTACACACACAAGGCCTTGGGGCAAGTGAATCAAAATTATTGCCTAGAAAACATTCCTATAAACCAAACTGATTTAGCGTTCTCCTTGAATCAAAAGCCGGACAATCTAATACAAACAATATATCTAAAAGAACAAGCAGTAAAAAAGGCGTGCCAGCAACAAATTCAAAGTAGACAGAGACAAATCAGCAAATAAGCAAAGTAAAATTGATTTAGACCCTATTATCTCAGTCCTTCTGAAGAACGGAGGACATGTAAAAGTCTCAATCTATGTCCAACTGTTTTACATGGTTCCAAGTTATTAAAATTTCTCCTGGGTTATCAACACTAGCGAACCTAGGAACTCTTGAGTATGCCATCAACACCCTCCGCTGCCTTGATCTCAGGCTTTAGCCAATCTTGGAGACAAGGATCCAAGTATCAAACATCTAAATAACTATTTTTTTCCGGGGGGGGGGGGGGGGGGGGGTTGGGGAGGGGATGACAAACAGGGTGCTATATAATAAACATTGGTCGCTCTTATGTACACAAGAAGGGAGCTAGGCAAGAAATTCGCTCACACAAGCTAGAAACACTTCCTCAGAATTTCTATTGCTGGTTTTATATACCCCAAGTTTACTTTAACATGACGACCTCTGGGTTCCTGAACAGGTGCAGAACTCCCGTTTGCCTCTCACTAGTAATTCCAGAATGGGACAGAAAAACAAAGGCGCTCACTTTGGTGTACTACATGAAGTAACTAAGCGATTGCTTCTTCCTTGATCCACCTTCTCCATACAGTTCGTTCCATTGGAGAAGCTCATTCATATTTGCTGACTCTGATGACACGCTAGCACACACCTGTTGGTAACATAAAACGAAAAGACATAGTAAGTCGCACGAGCAGATATCTAGTTTACTTCACATTATCGACACAAAGAACATATCAAACAATGACAAATCTTGATTGCACTGATATCCATCCACAAAAACATCCTGAAGATATAATTAGTTCTTGTTTATTTTATTTCGGTAGGAATTTTTTTGGGGGGAGGGGCCGTGAGATTCCAGAAGTACAGAAAACTACTACCTTTTAAACTATATGATTCAGAAGTTCAAAAAACGGCTAATGTACTATATGACTTGTTGCACGTGTGTGTCCGCTTATTATTGATAACTGTAAAGTCAACAACATTGACTTTGAAGCAGTAAAAAAGTATTTAATCACTTTTTGACTCTTTTGTATTGACGAATCACTCATGAGACCTCTTTTCTTTTCCGTGTTTCTTTTTTTTTTCATTGACCTCTAGACTCACTATGTTTTCGGACTGAAAAGGAGGAGAAAAAAAATATCCATGGGATTACAAAAACTCAACCCAAATCACACGTGACAGGAAACTTGTACCACTCAACAATTCACAATACCTTGTAGGCCACCGAACATTCATTTTTTCAGCAAGGACAAACGGGTGAGAGAAAAATCAAGGTAAATGTGAAGACTTCCGCAGATACCAAGTCTGTCATCTTAAGAATCATGGACATATAGATGTGATATAATAGAACACACACACGTCAATGCACTTAATTTTCAAGGTTGAGGGCATATAAGACACTTTCTGAAAAAAAATACACGTTTTCAAAATATAAGAGCAGAACAATGGGGGAGGGGGGAGGGAGGGTGTACCTGCTCATGGCCATGCTTAAAGTCATCCATGTTTAAAGGCCTGATATCTGCACTACTATGCAAAGCAGGGATTGCTCTTTCCTCTGCAATTGCCAATGCTTTCTCCTACAAAAACAAGCAATGCCACAATCAAGACACGACTCAAGGAGAATATGTACAGGAAAGATTGTAGTAGGGTAAGATATCAACAGCATAGTTTGACAAGTAACTACAGGATACAAGCACACAAAAAGAAATGATAAGAGAGGAGAGGAAAGGAGAAGGGGGAGGGGGAGGGGGAGGTAAGTAACAATGATAACTCTTCTGAGATCACCTTCCTCTCCTTCTCCAATATTTCTCTAATTGGGCAATGGGCAGCTGCAACACAAAGATTCTGAGGCAAAAAGAAGAAAAAAAATGTGAGCCAACTAGAAGAATCCTCAGGCGGGGAGGGGATGACAGGATTAAGAATATAGAAACACCAACATGCACGTGTATATAATACATATAGACACTCGCACACAGGCAGATACGTCTACACTTGAGGTATATTGGTCTTTAAATATCTAAAGCCTAATGCCATACTAAAAGTCCGAGAGGGGACAAATCCAAACAATGACATCATGAAGAAAATCCGCATCCGTAACCCTTACGTACTGCAGTTTGGATATCAATTCATCAACAAAAAGAAAATAAAGCAAATTAATATTGTTCTAATGGGTGTGAAGAAATAAATTTTCTCTCTAAATTTCGGTGCTCTCCCTCCTCTACAATTTAGATGTCTTCGGACAAAAATTCCCTTCCCCCAATCACCCCACTTACTCTCCCTCCTCCCCTCCACCACATATTTGACTGCTAATGGTTAAATCTCGCCGATAACATCGCAATTTTTTTCACATTTTCCTTCTTTCTTCTTCTTTCTTAGAAAACTACTTAAATCATCATATCCTTCTCTATTTGAACCAGAATTCGGCTCATTTAACATCCCCGTCTCTCGCCCAGACCATTTATGCTTCTCTGGCTGCTGTTACAGACGGTCAGAGAAAAAATCACAAGACCAGTACACCTCAAGATGGCCGGGGTTTCATGATTCGATTGAGGTCTTGAACAATTGTTAAGCTCTGTTACAATCCTCAACATGCAAGCACTTAAAAGGACCAAGTCGGCTTGAGCTTCCTTGCTAAGCCTGATTTCACCCCAAATACAATCCTCAGCATACAAGCACTTGTAAGAGCCAAATCGGCTTGGTTTCCTTGCTCAAGTCCGATTGCACCCCAGAAACTTCATCAACAATCTATTCGGAGTTTGATGATGAAAATGGAAGCTCTTTCGTTGCAATCGACCCACACAGAGTTGCTGACGATAAAATGAAATGAACCTTCTCCCTTGTTGGATAGATGATGGGAAACAACACCTCATTCTTCAACATGAAGAACTTTCCAGCGCAACGATGGAATTTTAAAGGTTTTCTTGAAGTCCAACGGGTTGATGAAGAGTTATTCATTTTCATATTCCAATCTGAGGATTCTAAACAAGGCATCCTCAATCTGTCTCTTATGCCATTCAGCAATAGAGTTCTTTTTCTTAGGTCATGGATCCCGAATAAACCTATTCAGAGGCTAAAGCTAGACGTTTCAGTTTGGGTGTACATTAGTTTAATGCATATGTTCTAAGGGGAGTTTGACAAACTAATTAGTAAGCCTCTATTCAAGGATATGCTCACCACCATACAAGCTAGAGTGACATTTGCCAGTATATGTGTGGAAATCAAAGCTGAAAACCTCCTCCGAACACCATTAACTTCATTGATGAGTATGGTCAAGAATACATACACGAAGTTATATACGAATGGACGCCAACACAATGCTTCAAGTGCAAGACCTTCGAACACTCCTGCGAGGACAAGAAACAGATGGAAGCTAAGGCTCATACTAAAGGGGTTTAACTTATAATGGTGCTGCAAGGAATCCTAACGGATACCGTAACAATACAAGTCATCCTAATGCCCAAAGGATTCAAACCAAGGATAATGCAGCAGACGGAGCAGGGCAAATAAACAAGGTGACTACTTCCCTACTAGTAGGGGAGAGGATACTTGACAAAAGTAAAAGCAAGGTAGTTGAAACAGATAATGGCATTGAGGAAGGGAATCCTAACAAAATAGGATATAGGGACGAGGAAGATTCCAGTAAGGAAGACACCACACCTCAGGAACAACAAAGGCAGAAGAAACTTGAACATGAACAGCTGGATGACAAGGGTTACTATGATATGTACCGTAACCGGGGAAGGATAGTGATGTAGATACTCCAGCAACTAAAAAGGCTAAACATAAAAAGAAGGATCAGGAAAATGAAATGGGTCCAAGTCTCCTGTACAGGGAAGACACGAACAACAAATGGAAGTTAGCCAGGGGAACCTTCAAGCTAACCCGGTGGTATCCTTCTTTAGCTAGGAGTATTATATCTGGGGTGCTGGGATTATTGGTACACTTTGGGTGGCACATTTGCCATTTTCCATGTTGTGGTCTATGGGTTTGCCCTGCTCAGCTTAAGTCATTGGTTTTAGACGTGCTTTGGCTTTTGATTTCTTTGATATAAGCCACCTGTATTTTGTGCAAGCTACGATTATTGTTGTCATTACAACAATTATTTTGTACAAGTTGTCAATTAATTTAGCTTACTTTTCAGTAGATATGGCTTATAATTGGCTTATTTTGTCATTTTCCGCAACTTTTTGTAATGGTTGGCATTAAAGATTGGATAGCATGTGTGAACCACCTATAGTTGCCCAAGCTAAGCTCTTAGTTTCTCAATTATAAGCAACATCTTTTGTAAATGTATCGATTTCTGCTTACCTATGAAAATTTTAACTTAAATAATTTTTTTTTTGTGATTTAAAATTTTATAAATATCAGTAGAAAATTTACAAGGCTGCACACTATGAGTAGGTGTTAGCAGGGAAGCCATAGGATGGCTTTCGCAAAATCCAAAAAGGCAAAGTTTCATTACAATAAGAGCATAACTTGTGATTGAAACTTTGCCAGGCAAAACAAGAGATCCTATACATTGGAAAAGCTAGGTGACATATTTTGTCAACATAATAAACACAATGAGGGCCTAACTATGCAATAGTTATCCCAATTTGCATTCAATTTCACTTGGTCTGATCACTGGTAAAACTGAGTACTGGGTGATCAAAAGAAGGGTTGGACAGCTAGACGTCAGGCCACTTCGCTGGCATTTTGCAGATCCTCTCTTCAGTATACAAAACAGCTTTAGATCCGTTTCCCACTTCTTTCATCCTTGTGTGTATACCTTCCCTTTTCATTGTCCTTCGCTCTTTAGTACATAGTAGCAAGTAGTGCATAGGCATTTCTGGATAAGTAGTAAGCACCTGCCAAGCGACAAGTAAAAAAGCACAGTGGTCTGTTTTGCAATTCTTTAACTTTCATACGCTGAAAGAGTTATAGGAACTAAGCACGGGTTTCATATCAGTTGCATTAAGAAAAACCAACCGTTTTTGATACCCAGAAATTTAAGTACAGAATATTCGCATAGGGACTTCCAGATTGACCGCAATTTCCCAATTGCTTTGGGATTTTCTGATGTTATTCCAGGTGAAGCTGCGAGTCTAACGTTTTGTAGAATGTTGTGCATTTTTCATGAGATGAGTATGCTATCTTTGGTTCCGTTCCTTCCAATTGAATAAATCACAACAGCTAAGCTGAGTTTTAATAACTCTTTCTGCAAGTTTGAACGCCATTGATATCCTAGGAGCCAATCTCTAGATGGTTGCTCCAGGAAGTTGTAGAGATATTACAGGTAAGTTTATCAAGTACAGTTTTCCAAACCTCTTTTGAGAAAGGACATTTGAAAATAAATGATCTTGTTTCTAGGTGTGTTTTGCAAAGGAGGTATAAGTTGTTTGCTATCCCCCATTGGACAAGGTTATCTAGAGTAGGAAGTCTCTCCATGAATGCAATCCAGAGTATGATGGCATATCTAGGAAGGTGATGCCTACTCCAGACAGCGCAGGGAACCGGATGGGATGGTGGGCTATTAACCATTGAGGCACTCTTGATTCAGAACTGGTTGGCAAGAGACCATTTCCAGGCATCTGCTCTTGTTGTGATTGGGATATTTCTACAATCATTTTGGAAACGAAGCACTTGAGAATCCCAGCCTTTACCGTAAGGTAGAGACCATCGTCCATTCTAGATAACATCCGAGACCTTTGCATCTAATCTAACATTTATTCTTTGCCTCATTTTCGGATGTTCATCAAGATTCCCCATGGATGCCATGGGTCAAACCAAAAGGAGGTGGTATTGCCATTACCAATTATCCTCTTTGTGTAACGCTCAAATTGGTCCCTAATCCACAGTAATCTTTTCCAAAGCCAAGCATCTTGGACTTTGGGAGAGATTTGCCATAATGATTTTCCTTTAAGCAAGACGGTGTGCACCTATTTAACCCATAATGATTTCTTATTTTCAAAGATGTGCCACACATGCTTCATAAGGTAACCATTGTTAAGTTAAGTAAGGTTTGGAAGACCTAGACCCCCCATTTTCCTTTGGTTTACATAACTATGACCATTTTACTTGTGTTTTACGTTGGCCCCCCAAAGGAAAGTTAAAATTTTTTCAATTTCTTGAGAACTTTCCTTGGGAGGAAGTACGCCCCAGTCCAGTATCTCACGATTGCAACTAGGACAGAATTAATTATTTGGAGCCTGCCTCCATAAGACAATTTGGAGGCAGTCCAACTATTAATCCTAGTTTTAATCTATTCTAACAGAGGAATGCAATCAGAGTACGAAAGTTTCCAGTTGAGGAAGGGAAGACCTAGTTATTTGATGGGGAATGATCCCAAAGGCATACTCAATAGATTTGCTATGCGTTGTTTCTTTGCTTGTGTGACTCCAGAGGCAAAAATTTCACTTTTCTTTAGGTTTGGTGTTAGACCAGAGATATCTCCAAACGTACTCAGTGTGTCCCCTATAATTTTAGTGGGCTCTTCATCTGCACTAGACAAGATGAAGAGGTTGTCTGCGAATGCCAGGGAGCTTATTTTGTTGCTGGCATATTTGGGGTGGAATTTGAATTGGGAGTTATGGATGTTTGCTTTGAGGAGTTTAGTGAATCCTTCTATCACTAGGATGAAAAGAGCTGGAGATAACGGGTCACCCTGTCTAAGGCCCCTAGTGGCTTTGAAGTTGCCAGTGAGAGCCATTTAAGTTGATTGAGAATGAGGCAGTGAAAATACATAGGTAAATCCAATGTCTCACTGTATGAGGGATATTCATTTGGGCAAGTATGCACAATAAGTAGTCCCAGTTTACTGTGTCAAAGGCCTTCATAATGTCAACCTTGATGGCGCAGCTGCTTGGGCCTCTAATTTTCAGGTATCTATTGACCAAGTTGTGCATAAGCATAATGTTATCCTGAATGCTCCTCCCCTGAACAAAGACTGACTGGTTGTCATCAACTAGATAGGCAGAAGTGGTTTTAATCTGCTTGCTATTATCTTGGAAATGACCTTATAGCAAACATTGCAACATGATACGGTCTAAATTCTTTCATTTTCACTGGGACCTTCAACTTTTGGAATGAGAGAGATGGCTGTGGCATTCATTGGATAGTAAAGGAAGTCGTTTGAAAAGAAAAACTGGATGACCTCTATGAAATCTTTTCCAACAATGTCCCAGTTTAATTTGAAAATTTCTGCTATAAATCCATCTGGGCCAGGGAAACTGTCATTTTTCATGGAGAATAGAGTTTCTTTTATCTCCTTGTGGGAAATTTGTGAGAGTAAGGAGTTAGCTTGCTCATTTGTGAGTGATTTTCTATCCCAAGGATTTGGATATAGGTTGGGGGAATTAGGCTCAGTAAAAAGAATCTCAAAGAAGTTTACAGCTAAGGATTTACCTCTTCATAGTTTCCAGTCCAATTTCCATCGTCCTTTTGTAAACTTAGAATTTTGTTCCTACCTGTGTTGGCTTTGACTGTCCTATGGAAGAAATAGGTATTTTTGTCACCTTCTTTCCTCCATTTAACCTTAGCTTTTTCCCTAAGAAATGATTCTTCAAAGGAAGAAAGTCTGTTATATTCTTCTAAGTCATTCATTTCTCTTTGAAAAGCCTGGTTGTTTATGTTATCATTCATGGCTAGTAGTCGGGCATGTTCCAACTTTTGCCTAGCCATTAGAACTTTGGTAGAGATATTTGCAAAACGTGCCTTGTTTAGTTTCCTCAGTGGTTCTTTTAGACGTTTTAGCTTTTTAACTAATCTAAGCTGGGGATTTCCCTGTATTGGAATATTTCAGCTTTCCTCCAAGAGTTTTCTAAATTCAGGGTGTTTCATCTAACCTTTGATAAACTTAAAATGCTTAGGTCCAAAGTTTACTGACATCTTAACAGAGAGAATTCCAAGGTGATCTGAGATTTTAGAGGCTCCATAATCTAATTGGAAGTTTGGGAATTTGTGGTTCCACTTCCTCATTACAAAACATATTATCAATCTTAGTGTATGTCCTAGTGTTTACGTCTCTCTTATTTGACCATGTAAACTCGAAACCTCTAGAAGGGATGTGGAAGACGTCTACATCTTGGATCCACTCATTAAATTCTTTTATTGTGTTTCTGTCTATTCTTTTGTTCCCTTTTTTTACCTTTGCTATCAAGGATGATATTGAAGTCACTCATGATAAGGCAAGGTTCCTGGCTATACACCGTGTTCTGGTACCTTAGGAATGCCATAACTCCCTCTTTTTACTCCTTTCGTTGTAGCCGTAAACAACAGTGAGTATAAATGTTGTTGGGTTCTGTGTTAAGGTAGTTATTTTACAAGTGACATATTGTTCCTCCAAGAGAAGGACATGTGCTTGTATGACATTTGGGTTCCAAACTACCCAAATTCTAGACACAGAATTAGGAAGGGTGTTATTAGCAATCTCCCAGTTCCTAAAGATTTTGTTTGAAAAGAATAGGAAGTTTTGTTGTCTAACTTTGACGTCTACCAGACCAATGATGCTAATTTTGTTGATACGTATATAGTTTTTTACTTTTTTTTGCTTTAAAGGGGAGTTAAGTCCCCTTATGTTCCAGCAAGCTAATTTAATTATCTCTTAGTTTTGGCCCCCCTTGGCCTTCTCAGACTGCTATGTCTTTTCCTAGTTGGAGAGAGTCTAGGACTAACCACCTTTTGGGAGCGGTAAGGTTGGAAGTCTGGAGTCTTTTCCTCTTGGTCCTCTGGCCTTATTTGGTCTTTTTTAGTGACTATTGACTTAATCCTAGAAGATGGATTTTGTTTGTTCTTTTCATTGTAGGTTGAACTAGAATGGGTACTCTCCACACTTTCTTCCTCCGAGCTAGAAGAAAGGTACCAACTGGAGTTATTGTGATTTTTGTCCAGTTTGGAGTTGATATTTCTTATATGGTCTGCTAGAGTTTTGTCACAGTCTATGTCCATACCCTCATCCACTTCTTCACTTCCTGAGTTACTGTTAGGATGGTCCAGACTTGCCCTATAGTGTTGGGTTATGCGGTGCTTTGTTGGAGGGTTTTCTAACTCAGAGTTTTGCGGAGGTTTGCACTGTGCTGGGGATCTCCACATCCCCTACATCGTTGTCCATATTCAACAGGGTGTGAATTTGTTTTGGTTGCTACGTAGCTTAGGGCTTGTAGACATAATTTCTATGTTGGGCTTGCATGTTATCTTGACTGGCTTGGTAGAGGTGGAGATTGGCTTCGTTCTCTTTTATAAATTAGTGGGCTCCTTTCTGTTAGTCAGTGGAGGAATTGGTAGGGAGACTTGGCTTTTTTTCCCTTTCAGTCCAACGGCTTGTATTTCGTGTCTCCGGGTCTTGTACCCTTTGAGGCACATTGGTTGTCTGAGTTTGGTTGCTGTTAACTACTGGGGTCTTAGATTGGGGTGGGAGAGTTTGGAAATTGTGCCCAAAGGTCTTACATTTGGGGCACTGAATGGGTATACACTCATAGATGACTTTCTGGGAGCAAAACTTCCCTTCTTCATCTATGAAAGATAGTTTTGGGGAGCTCTTCCCTAGCTTTGATTTCTGCGCATATTCTAGCGTAGGCCACAAGGTTTTGAGAGGTGGTAGGTTTATCCATGAATAAAGGTTTCCCAATTAAGGAACCCAAGCCACTAAGTACATGTGAATTGTAGTAGTGTAGTCTTAAGCCTGGGAATTTAACCCAGATAGGTACGGTGTCCATATTTATGCACTGTATGGGTTTGTATGGGATCCATGTCCAGAGGAACAAAATCCTATTTCTAAATGGAAGAGGCGAGATGTCTAAGATACTCTGTTTAGATTCCTTAGATTGGAATCTGAAAACAAACAGATATTTCCCATTCCTCTCGACTTCGAGTAATCCCTTCGAAGTCCAGCTTTCCTCTGCAAATTTCTTCATATTAAAAAAGGAAGCAGCACCATCCTTCCATTTCTGTTTTGCTTCCGATACTGCTTCTGAGTTGATTGTAAAAGCCTTCTTTCCATTTTCCGTTGTCAGTTGAGTCTGTACAAGTGCTGATGACACCTCAGGAACGAAATCCGGCTTGAGCAAGGAGACCCATGCCGTTTTGGCTTTTACCAACTGCTGCATGTTGTAGTTATGAACCAGATCAAATGGATCTGTCCATAACTGGTGTATTTAAGAAGAGGATTTAGATGAAGAAACCTTCTGGCTACCTCGGCCTTCTTGGCCAGGTAGCCGGAAGAAAAACGTTTAACTGGGTTTGTGAAAGTAAAATAGATCTCATATTTGGTGTTTAGATTAACAGGATGTAGAGATGGATCTATCCGTTAGAACAGATGGTGGCTGGAAGAGGCGGAGTAACTATCGTTGTGGTGGAAAGAGAGTAAAGGAAGCGGTGGAGAAGGGAGGAAAGAGAAAGAAAGCGAAAGAAGAACGTCGAATTTTTTAGAAAGAGCTGAGAGCATTTTTTCCTAAAGAGAAAACGTTTTAAATTAGATCACCTTTCGAAAGTTATAGCCTCAACTTAAATAAATATTGCATTGACCAAGGTGGACAATGGAGTTCATAAGTGAGACCTGCCAATGAACTAGTCCTTTAAGCTATCACAGCAAAACACTCGAACAATGGAGTTCATAAGTGAGACCTGCCAATGAACTAGTCCTTTAAGCTATCACAACAAAACATTAACTTCTGGCCTCTCTTCCTAGGTGCTATTGTCCAATAATCTTCCACTTCTTTTTAATATTTATTTTAGGATATATAGTTTCTTGAGAAAAGGTAAAGACTTTGAGATCTCTCCAAACTTTTCCATTTAACAAAATACTGTAATTTTTAGCAACAAGGATCATTGTGAAATCGAATAACCAAAGCTCATAGCATTATCAGTTGCAGCTGGAACCTAAAGACCATGCAACTACCACCAATTCCGAAGTACCAAACAGAAAGGACTTCGATTACTGCAAAAGCATGTTAGAAAATGGTTGCATTAAGTCAGAAGGCACACCTTCAAATCACTTCCGGAATACCCGTCAGTCATAATGGCAACGTTTCCAAGATCAAGACCAGGAGCCAATTCCTCCTTGGACAATATGACTCTCAAAATCTTTTCTCTATTTGAAGCATCAGGCAAGTTCACCATCAACCTGAGGCAACAACACAGGCCAAATAACATCAAATAGTAAGGGAAACCTATCCAAGGAGCAAAAAGCGCAACCTTATCGATAAGAAACTTACCTTCGTGGAAGCCTCCTAATGACAGCCTCATCAAGATCAAAAGGTCTATTGGTTGCAGCAAGTACCAGTACCCTTTCCTTGTCTTTTGTTCGGAGACCATCCCAATTCACCATGAACTCGTTCTTCATTTTGCGCATTGCTTCATGTTCTCCCGGATTTTCACGCCTTCCTAACATGCTGTCAACCTATTATAACACAGGGAAATTTTACCGAGACAATGTATATAGGCAAAGATACATATGTATTACATATGACAACGCAAGGGACAACCAGAATACATTTATCCTTCCACCAACCCATCCAAAAAACAATAAAAGAAAAGGAAAAAAAAAGGCCACAGATCAATGTATACAGTAAACAGGGAATTTATCCACAGATCACAGAGAAACACTCTATTCACGTTAGAGGGGGCGGGGGAAAGAGAAAAACTTAATTTCCTAACCAGAACTGCTATTCCCAACTGACTAATGACTTTTAGAAGCACAAATTTATTGGCATGAAAGAAAATCAGGATGTAGAATATGCAAGACCACAAAGAATTGCCTTCAAGAAAGTCGTGGAACAAAATTACTCCAGAATGTTGTGCTTACCTCATCAATGAATATGACGCTAGGAGCAATTTTACTGGCAAGAGTGAACACTGCTTTAACATACTTCTCTCCTTCGCCAAACCACTGTGAAGAAGGAAAATGTTCAAACCAGTAGAAACAAAACAAATCAACCAGAATAACAGTTAGCAGCACATTGACGTAGAAAAACACCTTCGAAGTGATGCTTGACATCGATATATTAATGAAATTGGCACTAGCTTCTGTAGCAACAGCTTTAGCCAACATTGTTTTTCCAGTACCAGGCGGTCCAAAAAGCAATATTCCCTTGCAAGGCTGTCAATTGTATATATTTAGCAAAATCCACCATAAGGGGAAAGAAAAATGGAATAAAACCTCTTTTTATTTGTCTTGGATTTTAAGGATACACCACTGAACCTTAGTAAGTTGTCCTTTACAGAAAAGTTCCGGCCTTTGTAGAGGTAACATCACCAATTCTTTTAATGTATCCTTCACGTTTTCCAATGCTCCAATGTCATCAAATGTTACGCCAATATCACTGGGAGGAATAACATCAGCAAGCAGTCTCTTTTCAAACTCATTTTCAGTAACCACATCCTGCCATTAATGACAATATAGTTGAATCGGAGTAATGTCACACACATTCATGCGACCCAGTAAATTCGGAAAGAAATAAGTATACTTACACAGTGACAAGGGTAGATGATGAAGCAAAGATAAACAAGACTAATACCTTAAGGGATTTCTTCAAGCTCTTGGTTTCGTTGTGAACTTCCTGTAGAATGTTAAGCCCATGTCTGATACTGCAAAAGAAGCAGCAAAGCTATTCACCATTTGGTCCTGATTAAAAGCACGTTCAGAGAAAATGAAGATGATGTTTACCTTTCAGTTGAAATTACGACTTTTTTATCCTTAACAGATGCTTCACAAGAATGCATGAAGTGGTGTATCAATCCCCAACCAACAAGCTTTTCCACATCTAGGAGAATCCACAAGAAAGAAACTCACTTAGCATGCCAATCAAGTGATGAATATCAAGTACAACAGACCATCAGCATTAGTAATAGATACTAACTTTCACTTGTCAATGTTTGATCTTTAATGCATAGTCCGTCAAGGTCAGGACATTCAAGCCCAATTCGGTTTAAAACCTGAAATCACGGATTAGACAGATACAAATATTTACTATGTAAGCCACGAGTCCAACAGACACACAAGGAACCTTAAGTTTCTGAAAGCTCTTATTAAGATTTTGTATATGGTACTTTTGATCCTTGTATGAGCTCTAATTTCATTTGAGAGAAAATGAAATAAACCACTCGAGCAGAAAAAAGTTTTAATTTATGACCTTTAGCACTGATCTCAGTACAAATAATCATAAATAAAAGGAAAGACCAAAGAAAGCAGCAGCAGTATTCAAAAAGAATAATAAACCAAACACACCAGTAAACAAAGAAAGCATCTTCACATGGTTCAAAACAATATATCACTAACCGTACGAATGCTGACAATATTCGACTGCGACTTCAATGTTTCAGTGTCACGGTCCAATTGTTGTTTCCAATCAGACAACAAGGATTCATCCTGCCATAACAGAAACCATTGGAAGGGATAGGTGCTGATCAGGACAAATTTTGGTAAACGAAGAATTGCACCGGAGGCTTTACGTCTTACCTCCAAATCGTGACCATCTCTATGTAAATGGAAATGATCTTATTTTAGAAAAGGGGGGTGGGGGGATAATAATTGCATCCTGGCTTTTAACAAACACACAAAACCAGCGTCAAATAAAGGTCATTTTAACTATAAAAGTACCTGAGGTATCTGTATGGTAACTTTGTTTGGGAAAAGGCGATTTAGTTGCTTCATCGTTTTGGGGATTTCTTTATTTCTGTCATTCAGCCTGCCAAAATTATCCTGTAAATAAAAGGAACAATATTCAGTCCTCAGGCACGAGTAATTCCTTGTTCAATTCAAGGAAAGAAAGAGATATTGAAGAATAATATGAAATCAAGTGAGACCCCCTCAAAAAAAGATGGGAATATCAAGGTTCCAAAGTAACCATCAACGAACACAAGTTGCTGAACTATTCAGATTTTCAAAAAAGCAAATGATACGTGGGAAATAATAAGATATGCCCCTGAAATGCTACCAAAATTCCGATCTCAAAATGAAAGTAACAATCAAATTTCCCATCTCAGGTGCCAGGTTCTCTAAACCCAGCCTGGCCCTCAGACGAAAATGCATATTATACGAAAACAACAGATAGAAATATATAATCTAAAGAGACCCACCGGGAAAGCAAGATCAAGTAACGCAGTTTGGTTGCTTCCAAACTTCGTGAAAAGAAGTCCACCAGGGTGTGCCTAGGAACACAAGTCATAATGTCAAATTTATCAAATATTTTATGTTGATTTAGTTGAGTGCAAAAAAATGCCAGGACCGATATTGCACACTTACTTTGTCCTTACGAGAGTCAGTCTGGGTATGGGAAGCAATGACCACTGTATTATTTGGCAAATATTCAAGCTTAACTTTCAAGGTAGCACACACCTCAGGACTTCCAATAGACTTCTCTATATCTTTGAAAAATAAGATCATTGGACTGTTTTTACTTTCATGTGAAATAACCTGTACATCAAGCAAATGACATGTTAGAAACGAAGAAGGAAAGGACTCAAAGAAAAGAGAAAAACAAAGGATATAAGGAGGGAGGGTGGGGGTGGAGGGAGCGCACTCAGAAAAAATAGACCCTACAACAACTACAGTACCTCAAAGAGTTCATTGACTGCAAGCCTGTCAAAATCATCGGAGTAATTATCAAGACGAAGTGAGTCAGCTGCACATCAATAAGCCACGCATTACCAAATAAACCATTGTTAACAAAAACCAACATAAAAATCGAGTAAGAAGATGAAATACAAGATGGAGTTCCAAGAAATGCTTACCAGCACAGAAAAAACCATGATCTTCCTCACAAAGGCCTCCAAGATCATTTCCTTCAGGAATTGATCTGTCAAACCTAACCCCAATTTTGGAAGCACCATTCTCCTCGAATGCAAGAACTACCTTGCCTCTATAACCATAGGCTGGACCCCTGCACACCAAGAAAAGTACATTACAAGGGGGGAAATGAAAAGAAAGAGGGAGGAGAGGGGAGAATGCAAATCATCTGAGTGACCCAGGTGCACCTAGCAACAATATTAAATACATCCTTCTTATCCAGCCTCCACAAATAAGACAAACTTTAAGAACTGCTCGATCAAACAGAGTACTGCTAGAAACATGTATGTGTGTGTGCATCTATATATATATGGCAAGGATCCACACATACAAACAGGGCAACACGCTAGCAAAAATTTTGCACACTGTTAAATTCGAGGTTGCTCCCCTAACATTTTAACTAAAGGTCTCAGGCAACAAAATGACAGCTTCCTTGAGGCCTCTTTTAATCATCTAAGATATAACTATTTAATTTGCTACATCATGCAGAGATGAAAATCTAGACATGAACTGAACTGCAAAAATGTCAAAACACGATTTCGAGTTTAACTCCAGTATCCCAGATCTACAAGGTCGTCTTGCCTTTTTATAACAAAGATGAAGTAGCATGCCCAAGCTCTTTTATCTAATATCTTTTGTAAAGGGTAAGATAGTAGGTTGTTTTTTGTTTGCCTTGTTCGATCTTGGTAGATAGGGATGGATGCTTCTCTTTTTTGTAATTACTTTTTCTTTTGCAATCCACTCATTTCCTGATACAAAACTCTATCTTACACACACACACACACACACTTGTATATATATGTATAATATCTATGTATGTATATGCATATGCATTTGTTCATGTGTGTATGAACATATTTATTCAAAATGCATTATATTAACTTTTCTTTCCTTTTACTTTTTATTTTTGGTACGAGTGTTTCCACAAGTTTTCCCCCATCTCGGCCACTTTTAGTTTTGTATTTTTCTGTAAACCCTAGGGAATGATACCTCTTATAGCTTGGTGTGCTTTATTTAGGTCTCCAGTAACTGAATCTACTATCTCTTCCAAACAATGCATGTTCCATGAACAAGAATCCCAAAGGCACATCAAGATTCATTACTTGACATAACCCTCCTCCCCGAAAACTATGCAAAACAACAATCAAACTAACAGAAAACTATTTGACAAACCAAGCACTACAACAACAACAACAACAACGTTATTTCTAGTAACAAATTCGTGTAACTCCAAATAAATGGAGCATCATAAAACCCTAGGAACAGAAAATCTTGGTCAATTGTTGCTTCACTGACAACTATTGGAAGAATAACATGTAACCAAATATTCCTAAAGGAAATCATTAAAAAATATTAGATTACATGTTGATGCGTGCTCGGGGTGCAAGAAACGAACTTTTTCCGTGTTCGATGCTAAACCTCCCTTCTTTATGGAACGTTGATCAAGAACTCCTTGAAACCCTTGAACATGCACAATTAAACCTTCAAAAATGTTGAATAGGTGTGATCCTAAAACTCCTTTTGAACAACTCTAGACTTGAGTTCGCAATCTTTTTAGAGGCGATTCAATACCATAAACACCCGCTTTTGATGTTGATGCAGAATCTATTTGATCAAAATTCAAAACGCAAGAACAATTCTTCCAACTCACAATTTATGTGAAAAATATTTTTATTCATCAAAAGCCTTATAAAAAAATCAAAAGGGGGTCCCCCTAGATGTGCCATAAAGATTGATATAATGAAGGCCTACGACACGGTTCGCTGGGGGTTTCTAATAAGAGCCATGAAAACAATGGGGTTCCCCACAAAATTCATAGAATGGACATGGCAGTGTATCTCATCGGCTCACTTCTCAGTCTGTGTGAATAGGGAACTGGTGGGTTTTTTCAAGGCACAACGGGGATTGCGTCAAGGAGACCCTATCTCTCCATACCTCTTTCTAATAGTTATGGAGGTACTAAGTAAGATGCTGGGGAAGGCGTTTGGAAAAGGTGACCTATTATACCACCCAAGATGTGAGGAGATGAAGCTATCATCCATTGCCTTTGCAGATGATCTATTTGTCATGGCAAGGGCTGAGGAGACAACACTCAAAGGCATCAGGCTGATTCTGAGCAGGTTTGGGGGAATGTCCGGGCTATGTCCAAACAATGAAAAGAGTTCAATCTTTGTGGCAGGCTGCACACCAGAAGTTGCAGTGAGAATGGCCGAAACTATTGGATTTCCCCTAGAGGAACTACCAGTACGCTACCTTGGTGTTCCCCTGGTATCGGGCCAGCTGAGAGGCAAGGAGTGCCAAACACTCATAGACAGAATTACGGGGAGGGTAAATAGCTGGGCAAACACGCAACTGACGTATGGAGGACGATTGCAGCTAATAAGATCAGTGCTTGTTAATATCCAAGCCTACTGGTCTAGCGTGTATATGCTACCAAAAAATGTGTTGAGGAAAATCAATAGTATCCTATCCCAATTTCTATGGAAGGGGAAGATTAGGCATAAGGGCGGCGCAAGGGTGATCTGGGATCAAATCAGCCAAACTTATAGTAGAGGGGGGCTGGACGTTCCTGACCTCTCAAACCTTAACAGAGCGCTAATGTTGAAGACGCTATGGAATATATGTAGAAAAAAGGAATCGCTGTGGATAAAATGGGTGCACCAAGTAATATTAAAAGGTAGCACTGTATGGGACTACCAGCCAAAACATACGGACTCATGGCTGGTACGGAGACTGATGGGGAACAGGGAGAAGCTAAGGGAACGAACAATAGTGGAAATTGGAGATGGCAAGGCAACCTCCTTCTTCAACGCAAATTGGCACCAACTAGGGCCACTGTGCCATGTTGACGGGATCAAACACTTCCAGCGGCGGCTGATGCTGCCAGAAAATGCAAAAGTTGCGGATATGGTGATAGACGGGAAATGGTGTTGGGATAGAGAGAACAGTAGACTAGACAGTGTTTATCAAGAAATCACTAGACAGCTCGGGCTCCCCCCTGTTTTACGAGACGTAGAAGACAAAGTGAAATGGATACTTGACAGCACGGGAGAATTCACGCTACGAAGTGCTGTGCAATCGCTAGGTGTGGCCAGCCAAGACCTGGCATGGACGGCATGTGTGTGGTGGAAAAGAAGGGTCCTCAGGTACGCCTTCATAACCTGGATGATGCAGTGGCGAAGATTGCCCACTGCTGACAGATTGCTCACCTGGGGGATGAAGATAGCAGCTAACTGCTGCCTATGCGGGAAGGAGAGGGAAACACATGAGCACTTATTTCTCTCCTGCAACTATGCAAAAAAAGTATGGAGGGCCGTGATGACCTACTGTGGCATGGAAAAAGTACCAACGGGATGGCAGGAATACCAGAGTTGGATCCAAGGGAAACCCGGGGGGAACAGTCTCCAGAAAGAATTAGTGCTGCTTGCTAACTCAGCAGTCATCTACATGTTATAGTGGGAACGAAACAAACGACTGTTTAAAGGGAAGGTGAGAGATCATACAGTGCTGAGCCTGCACATAAAGAATACTATCCGGATTTACGTAGGAGAATGGCGAGGGGTGAGGAAGACACGAACAAACTGGAGAAGATGTGTAGAGATGGGGATAAATTTGCAAGTTTTCAAAAAAGCAACAGTGTAAAAATAGAAGACATAGAGCAAATAGCGAACATTAAAGATAGAAAACGATGTAATTGCCGGTGTTCCTCCGCCACAAGTGAGGGCTACGTAAATAAACAAAACTTTTAAAAAAAAAGCCTTATAAAAAATAGATGACCTTAAGGTATTTACAGAAACAAAACCTAATTCTAGAAGGAAAACAAAGAATCCTACTTAAACTAAAACTCTGAAAACTGTCTGACTTTCCAGGCCATTTTTGAGTCTTCTAGAAGCCGAATATGTCCTCGAGCTACTCTTGAAAGCTGTAGATAAGTATCCTAGCTTTCCATAGCATTTTGAAACTTCTCAAATCCGACGTCTGTAGTTTGAGATATCGTCCAAAAGCCGTTGACCGGTCAAGCTGTCTAAAGCTTCTAGAAACTTTATGTTATCCAATAACTTTCGTTTAGCTAAACAACTATTACACACGATTTTACCTACTCTAAATGTCCTAAAAACAATTAAAAGACTGTCAAACAAAATAAACAACATTTACAAGCTAAATAGACCAAAAATAAGGTCATAAAAATGCCACAGACGTGCTTCGTTCCTCTCCATCTCGCCGCACATCTTTTTCATGCAATATGGCTAATTTGACCTATCGTTCCCTCTCTGCTCGAAAAGATTCATCCTCGAATCACAGCCTACAGGATCAAAGACAAGTCTAACATACACAAATGCTTTGAAGCTCCCCCGTCTCCTCAACCAATTCAGCCTGATTTTCAGCACCTTGAAACATTTTTCTTTCAAGCATAGACAACTGACATAGAACCCTGTTAACCTTGAAACATTTTTCTTTCAAGCATAGACAACTGACAGAAATCCTGTTATTGGCACCCTTCTCCAGTGCAAGCACGAAGCAATTTTTCGTGGCAAATAGATCTCTTTTATTGTAAATACAATTGCCTAAACAATCTTGGACAAATTTAGGACAGCCACACGACAATTCAATAATTGAATATTCAACAGAAGGCAAAAGGATGAATGATGTCTGCTGGAATTTTTTTTACTTGACACGATAAACAATAAGAGACTAAGAGATTCGATAAATAAAAAGGATAGTGATCGAACGAATGAAAACCTGATGCATTGATATCAAACTGATGCATGCTTAAAAAGTGCAAGAAACGATCTTTTCTCTTGCTCGATGCTAAAGCTCCTTTGATTGCAGAACGTTAATCAAGAACTACTTAGAACCCTTGAGCGTCCACAATTTCCGTTTGGCTATTGAGCTAAAAAAACTTCAAAGATGTTGAATTGGTGTTTTTCTAGAATACTTTTGGAAGACCCTAGGCGTGAGCTCACAATCTTTTTAGGGGCGATTCGATATCACAACACTCGCTTTTGATGTTGATGCAGAATCTATTTGATCAAAGATCAAAACATAAGAACAATTCTTCCAACTCACAGTTTATGTGAAAAATATTTTTATTCCTCAAGAGTCTTATTAAAAACGCCGACCCTAATGTATTTAAAGAAACAGGAGCTAATTCTAGAAGGAAAACAAAGAATTCTACTTAAACTAAAACTCTTAGAATTGTCTGACTTTGAATGCGGTTTTTGAGTCTTCTAAAAGCCGAATCTATCTTCAACTATCTGGAAAGTTGTAGATAAGGATCTTAGCTTTTCATAGCATTTTGAAACTCCTCAATCCGATGTCTGTAGCTTGAGATATCGTCCAAAAACCGTTGACTGGTCAAACTGTCTAAAGCTTTTAGAAACTTTATCTTATCAATAATAATCCTTTATCTAAACAACTATTACACACGGTTTTAACTCCTTCAAATGTCCTAAAAACAATTAAAAAGACTCGCAAACAAAATAAAAAACATTGACAACCTCTAACACATAGGTATAGTTGCGTACATCCGACCCTCCTGTACCCCCATATGCGGAAGCCTTTAATGCAATGGGGTAATGTGGTTGTTGTTGTTGTTATACAAGCAAAATAGACAAGAAATAAGGTCATTCAACATGCCACAGGCGTGCTTCCTCCCTCTCCATCTCGCTGCACATCATTTTCATGCAATATGGCTCCTTTAGCTTCATCATTTCCTCTTTGCTCGAAAAGATTCATACTCAAATCATAACCTCCAGGATCAAAGACAAGTCTAATATATACGCAAGTGCTTTGAAGCTCCCCGGCTCCTCAACCAATTCAGCCTGATTTTCAGAACCTTAAGACATTTTTCTTTCAAGCATAGACAACAGACAGAGAATCTCTCATTGACACATTTCTTCAATGCAAGAATGAAGCAATTCTTCATAGCAGATATATCTATTTTTTCCTAGTACAATTGCCTAGACATTTTGGACACATTTTGGACAGCCACACGATAATTCAATAATTGAATATAACCAAAGACAAAAGGATGTATTACGTCTGCTGGAATATTTTTAATTGACACGATAAACGATCAGAGACTAAGAGACTCGACAAACAAAAAAGATAGTGACCGAACGAAGGAAACCCTAATGCCCTGATACAAAACTTATGCATGTTTCGGGCGCGGAAGAAACAATCTTTTCCCATGTTCGATGCTAAACTGTAGAAATTCATTGATATTACTACTATAAATATGGTCTAAAATATAAATGTGTAGCAGAACAAATACTGCAGAAGGTGGACCCCAGTTGTAAGGTTACCGTTGGTTTGTAAGGTTACTGTTAGAAACCATTACTCATACTAGTTTAGTCTTTTTCCTTTATAAATAGGAATAGGTACTGATGTAAAGATACAAGAGTTGAAGGTCATTTTATGACTTCAATCAATTCCGCTGAATGCATTCTTATTACTTCTGATTTTATGCTGTGTTTGTTATTTCCTATACCCCCTTCATTACCAGACATTGATCAAGAACCCCTCGAAACCCATGAACGTGTACAATTTTCATTTGGTTGTTGAGCTATAAATCTTCAAAAATGTTGAATTGGCGTGATCCTGGAACCCTTTTGGAAGAACCCAAGACATGATTCGCAATCTTTTTAGGGGCGATTCGATACCATAACACATACTTTCGATGTTTATGCAGAATCTATTTGATCAAAAATCAAAGCGCAAGAATGATTCTTGCAACTCATAATTTATGTGAAAAATATTCTTGTTCATCAAAAGTCTTATTAAAAACGGTTGACCCTAAGGTATTAAAGAAACAAAACCTAATTCTAGAAGGAAAACAAAGAATCCTACTTAAACTAAAGCTCTGAAAATTGTCTCACTTCGCATGCAGTTTTTGAGTCTTTTAGCAGCCGAATCTGTCCTCGAGCTACTCTTGAAAGTTGTACATAAGGATCTTAGCTTTCCATAGCATTTTAAAACTCCTCAATCCGATGCCTGTAGCTTGAGATATCATCTAAAAACCGTTGATTGGTCAAGCTGTCTAGAGCTTCTATAAACTTTATCTTATCCAATGACTTTCCTTTACCTAAACAACTACTACACACTGTTTTAACTCCTCTACATGTCCTAAAAACAATTAAAAAGACTCAAACAAAATAAACAACAATTACAAGTCAAATAGGCCAAAAATAAGATCATGCAAAATGATAAGGACGTGCTTCCTCCTTTCACTAGTTGTCAGTCTAAAGTAAATCCTTAGAAAATATAACTTATAGAGTAGGGTTAGAGAAGATGAATTAGGAATACAAGAAAGTTCACCTCAAAGGAGCTTGTACAGGAGAAAAGCCTGATGACAGTGATCCTACGTACTTCACTCTATCACCTGCAAATAACAACCCCCAATCATTGTCAACAAACTCACAAAAGGAAATGGTAATCAAAAACCTTCTGCCTTCACAAGATTTTCACGAGTACTGAGTCACACGCACACAATCTAATTAAATATAAACTAATACCTTTCTTGAAGGTGTACGTTTTCGATGTTGCAGTTGAAGCCTCTTGCTTCGGAGCCTGAGGACGTGCAGTAGAATATCCCGTTATTTCTGCTTCAACACTTGAAGCAGGTTTCTTAAGACGTAAAGTAGATGTATGGGCAGCCTTTTTAGCAAAAACACTAGCTCTTTCTGGCTTTGAGCTCTCCTTTACTGAATCTACTTCCTTCGTGGTAGAACCCTGGACATGTCAGTGAATCTTATTTATAAAAAGAGGAGATAAAGTTATGGGAAGGAAAAAAGAGAGAGAGGGGAGGTGTTGAAGGACGAATGATTACACTTCAAAAGGAACCTTACACCAAAGAACAAAAAAGAATCAACAATGAGAAGTTTAGCACCAAAATGTTTTGCAAGAGCTTGGGCCAATGTCTCCTGATATATATCTGACCCTGCAAAAGAAGTGATTAATAACACCCAAAAAAGGTTCCTTTTTTTCTGTTTTTTTTTTGGGGGGGGGGGGGGGCGGGGGGGCGCAAAGAAAAAGAACATCCAAGACTACAACATCTGAGGGGAAAAAACCTAGAATATAGTGACCAAGAACTGGGAAGAAAACAGCCAACTGATTTTCACCAAGACTCTTACATTTGGTTCCCTAAAAAAGTGATAAATATTTTCTCCACTTCAAAAGCACAAGATATAATTTTATTATTCACTCCGGCCTTATGGTATCAGCTATTCCCTCTGGCCATCAATTATTATTTGCTCCATTTAAATCCTTAAGCATAAATTAAACACTTGAGCAGGTATATACAACTGACATGGTTAAACAGTTTACCAAAGGCAAATTTCACTACAAACTACGTCAGCAAATTTTTCTTCATGGCAATTTTATCCCTTTTTTATTACAAAGCTCCACCATCAGAAGACTGTCTCTCTATGCCGTATATCAGAATGGTATATTCACATTTTTCAACAAAATATTTGAAGCTCGAAGACTAGAATATATTAGATCCAATCAATTAGCTGCAGCACCGGGTATGTAGAACTGATGACACAGCAAACTCAAAAATTCAAGTCTGGCTTGAAAGACCACAAAGATAGCTGTTAATATCAAATAGTTCTATCTCATCGACAGAACTTTTTGAACTTAAAGATTTAAAAGAAGGCAGCTTATAGGCTTGGCAGCAATATAAGAGATCCCTGCTAGTGTACAAGCGATGAGGCAACTCCCAAAAAACTAAACCAGAAAAGTAGAAAAAGGAATGCCCAATTTGGTTGAGCCCAACAAGTCCCAGGAGTAAAAGACATTTCAACATTGCTACAGCAATGGGGACAGCAGCAAAAATAACTAGAGTGCATTATAAAAAATGTACAACCACAAATGGCTGCATTGCTCATCCAGTACAAATGATGTCCCAAAAACAGCGAGAACAAGAAGATGCAAGATAAGATAAAGTGCAAATTCTTAGTGGTAACCAGTGCGTACAGAACTGAAGCAACAAGTTCATTGAGGTTGCAGCAACGTGACCAACAAATTCCGGAGCAAAAGAAGGTGTAGATGGAAGAGCAAGGTGTACATAGCATGCATAGCTAAATACTAGAGAGAAAGAGTAACGGTAGGCAGATTAAGTACGTGATCTTGACTTTGAGAAGCTCTCGTTGAGATACCAAGGTTTAAAGCAAGTTTCCAATTGAACTTGCTTGACTTTGTAATCCCACCAAGAGCATACTGCATAATAAATGATTTCTAATATCTCCTTGATTAACAGTTATGTGGCCATTTCTAATCTGTTGGTATAGCCCACTAATTTGCTCTCTCCAGACGTGATAAACAACAGCAGAAATGCAAAGCGAGCTAAGCCCAGCTAAAACTTTGATGTGTTGAAGTATTTAGATTTATTTTATTCGGTTATGCACAAAATACACTAGCTTAGTATATTATCACAAGTGGGGGATCAACCCACTATCTTGGGAAGAGTGTAACGGTAACCCCCTTGTTACCGTTGTAGCTTTATTACTTAAGGAGATGAACAATTCTGTAAAATGTAATGCTGGGTTCTCAACTTCTGCAATAATAAATGAAATATTCTTCGTTCGTTTCTTCAATCAGTGAATTGGTCTATTCATTTCATCTCTTTATTAATTTCTTCATGGTATCAGAGCTTTTATTGCTCAAAGATTGCATTTATTTCAGTTTCAGATTATAATTCTGAAGTGGTTGCTGGCTGTCTCTATTTCTCTGTGAACCAATTCAAATCTGTTGCAGTATAGTTTATTCTGGTTCACCTCAAACATCATTGGAGCTGTTTTTTCTCCAGAACGATTACAAGTTGAGTTCTTCAGCAGTATTTGTTACATCTTCTGTTCATATCGACAGACTTGACTTCAAAGTTTTTTTCCACGACGAATATTTTATTCTGTCAGAAAACAGGAGGTAGCAATAGCCTTATCAATCTCAGATCTCTGTTTCTTTCATTGAAACAAGTTGCATAGTTTCTCTTCTTCTTCCTCGGTTGAGTTTCTGACAACCCATTCGTATTTTCTTGGGTTTCCAAGAAAAATCTACACATTTTTAATATTTTTTTTAAGTCTACTAAATGTGTCCTACATGCAAGGGTGACTATGCCACATAACACATCTTTTTTAACACATAACCAATTTTTTAACACGCAACAGTTTTTTATTATTCTTTGGAGTCTGTGTTTCTCCACTATCAATTGTTTTTTCCCGGTCAGTGTGCACTATATCCCAATAAAATCCCAAAATCTGCTTTATTATCTATTGTCGCATCACTTTTTGTACCCTATCTTCTTTTTGCTGACATTGTACTCATTTTTCTTACCTATTCTCCGTCTATTTTTTAAATTTAACTTCTCCCTAATCTGTCAAACGTGTACCTGTCCTTCCTATTAAGTTCCATCGTCTTGGGTCCAACAACTCCATATTCCCGCTCAAACTTTCTCCTTCTTTATCTAGTCTTTCTTCTCACATCTAACTTCTATCCCAACTCTTTTATTATACCAAACGCACTCACTATAACAAAATTACCTCTCTCAAATAAACTGCTCATATGGCTGATCCTGTTTCTTCTACTGAAACTTCAGCATCTCATGTACCATCTACTGAAACTTCTACTCAGCCTCCTCTTCCTGGTTCGTTTGATGGCCAACCTGTCATGATTACTAATCATAAATTAACAGGCTCAAATTATTTATCTTGGAGTAGAGCTGTGGAGATGTTTATTGTTGGTAGAGGAAAGGATGATTACTCATATGGTGAAATTACTATTCCTTCGTCAACTGATGCTAGGTTTAAACAGTGGCGATATGAGAATTCCATGATTATGCCATGGCTAATCAGTTCTATGACACCTGAGATTGGGGAAAATTGTATGCTATATACATCTGCAGTTGAAATCTGGAGAGCTGATAAAGAGCTTTATTCAAAAAGGCTAATATGGCCGAGATCTATGAATTGGAGGCTAAGCTCAATGATATTCGTCAAGGTGATAGTCCAGTAAGTACTTACTATTCCTAACTTACAAAACTATGGAAACAGATTGACACTTTTGACACTATTGCCTGGACAACTCCTACTGATGAGAAACTTTTTAAGCAATTCCTTGAGACCAAAAGAGTTTTTCGTTTCCTAAATGGCCTTAACAAAGATTTAGATTCTGTGAGAAGCCGTATACTAGGTGCTAAGCCTCTTCATACCCTTAACTCAGTTTTTTCAAAAGTTCGACATGAAGAAAGTCGACTAAAAGTAATGATGGGCCCCCCAACAGGGCTCAGTTTTAGAAGGCTCTGCACTGATTTCCAATGTACTACACCCTAGTAGTTCATCTCAACAACCTGATTCTACTGGACTTTTGACTAAACGTAGTTCTCGGGGAGGGTTTAGCAAAAATCGATATAAGCCACCTCAACTAGTTTGCAAATTTTGTAAAAAAACCCAGACGTCGAGTAGAGGACTGTTTTAAGCTACAGAGATTGAAGCAATCTCAACAACAAAACCCAGGGGCTAGGTTTAATCCCTCTCAACAAGGACCAACTTTCCACATGCAGCCTGCATGGGGTTCTCAACAGCATTCTAGTTCAAGTCCCATATTTACTCCAAACTGGGGACCATCCAATGGAGCAAGTGCCAATACAGCCAACAATACTGTGACTACCGAACCTCAACTGCTTACACAGGATCAACTGGCGGCACTGATGAAGTTTCTATCTCAGAAGTCCTCAACGGCTGAGTCCCAAGTATCAAATACTGAGTTCACAAATCCAGTTGAAATGCAAGCTACAATGGCGGCCACAGGTATTAGGTCAAGTGAACCCAGAAGCTCATGGATTATAGATTCAGGAGCTTCTGATCACATGACCTTTAACATTTCTGTTTTATGTTGCTATAAAGTTTTTTCTACACCTAAAATGGTTAAAGAAGCAAATGGGATAGATCTTCCTGTTTTAGGCACTGGAACCGTATATCTTACTCCCACATTAGTATTACATGACGTGTTATATGTGCCTAAAATGAACTTCCAGTTAATCTCAATTGGAAAATTAACTATTGATAATCAGTGTCTAGCATCTTCTACATGTTTTCTTCTGCAGAAAACTACTTGGAAGATGATTGGCAATGCTAACAAAATAAATGGGCTTTACATCATCAAATTTCAAGAAAGTGAACAAGTTTTTGCTGAGTCTAAGTCTGATAATCAGAAGGTTCCTAGTAAAATTGGGCCAGAAATTGGATGTCATGTATCTTCTAGTTTAGGGACTAATTCTTGTAATAGGAAAAAGGCTATTGATCATATTTTGCTATGGCATTATAGACTAGGTCACCCGAATTTTTTGTATCTTAAGAAATTGATGCCTGATATGTTTACAAAGGTTGATCTAGCTGAATTAAAGTGTGAAATTTGTATTTTGGCAAAACATCCGAGGGTAAGTTATTTGCCAAAAGGGTATGAATCCAGTCATCCTATTAATTTGGTACATTCGGATATATGGGGACCCTCGAGAGTTTCATCCTTGAATGGAGCAAAAAGGTTTATTACATTTGTTGATGATCATACATGAATTACTTGGGTATATTTGATGAAAAAGAAAACTGAAGTTTTTGACATTTTCAAGTAATTTATTACACTTGTCCGAAATCAATTTAACACTAATGTGAAAGTTCTTCGAAGTGATAATGGTACCGAGTATCTTGATCAACAAATGAAGGACTTTATGATCTTGAATGGGATTCACCATCAAACATCTTGTGTTTATACACCCCCAACAAAATGGGATAGCAGAAAGGAAAAATCGATATGTACTTGAGGTAACAAGGTCTATAGTGTTTGCTATGTGTGTACCTAAATATTTGTGGAGGGATGCATTACTTACGGCTACGTATTTAGTTAATCGTATGCCTTCAAGAGTTTTATCCTTTAGAACACCATATCAAAGTCTATTACAGTCATATCCAAATACAAAACTTTTACCTACGCTACCTTATAAAGTTTTCGGGTGTGTAGTATATGTGTTCATTCCATTACATCTCAAATCTAAATTAGATATGAAAACAGTTCGTTGTGTATTTTTGGGTATTCTAGTACCCAAAAGGGATATAAATGTTATTGTCCCATTACTAGGAAAATATTTGTATCATTAAATGTAATATTTGATGAACAAAGTGTCTACTATGCAAATCACTCTGATAGTTCAAAAACAGATTATAATATGGCTGATTATTGGAGCGTTTTAGATATTTTTCCTTCAGGGGCATCGAATCTGCCTAATGAGTTACAACAAACTGAGGATCCTTCACATGAAAGAGCAGGAAAAGATGTAGATGAAGCTGAAGTAAATCAGCAGAACCAGCAGCAAATTATTCCATATACTAGATCGGATCGAATGGATCTACCCATTACAAGAGTATATACAAGGCGTGATAATACTAACGAAGGTTTGCAGGTTCTACCCTATGATCCTGCTACGGGTAACATCTCTCCTGCTCACAATGATAATTTACCTATTGCCTTAAGAAAAGGAGTTCGTGAATGCACAAAACATCCATAGTACACGTTCATTGCATATGATAAATTAGGCAGCAAGTTCAAAACCTTTACATGTAGTCTAGATAAGGAATATGTTCCCACATCTATTAACGAAGCCTTAGAAAGTTCCATTTGGACGGTTGTTGTCAATGAAGAATTACAAGCATTGTTTAAAAACAAAACGTGGGAACTAGTATCACTAAAGAAGGGAATAAAGACGGTAGGTTGTAAATGGGTTTTCTCTATAAAATATAATACGAATGGAACCATTAATAGGCATAAAGCTAGGTTGGTAGCTAGATGATTTACCCAAACATATGGAATTGACTATGTGGATACATTTGCACCCGTAGCTAAACTAAATACTATACGTATTATTTTTTCTTTAGCTGTTAATTTGGATTGGCCTTTAATTCAATTAGATGTTAAAAATGCTTTCTTGAATGGAGATTTACAGGAAGAGGTGTACATGGATATTCCACCCGGTCCTAAAGTTAATGGCAACCGACGTCTGGTATGCAAGCTCAAAAAGTCTCTATATGGTCTAAAACAACCCCCCCGAGCATGGTTTAAGAGGTTTACTAAGGCTGTAGTAAAATACGGTTTGATACAAACCCAAAGTGATCATATCTTATTTGTTAAGTTTTCTAACTCTACTTCATTTACTATTTTAATTGTGTATGTTGATGATATTATTCTCACTAGAAATGATCACCTAGGAATACAGAATATCAAAACTCATTTGTCACGAGAGTTTGAGGTTAAGGATCTTGGAAGTATAAGATATTTCTTAGGAATGGAAGTGGCGAGAACCACTAATAGTATGTGTATTTCTCAAAGAAAATATATCTTGGATTTGTTAAATGAGACAGGAATGTTGGGGTGTAGACCGGTTGCTATACCCATGGAATCTGGCTATAAGGCACGAAAATATTGGGATAACACTCGCATAGACAAACTCAGATATCACATACACGACCTGATATTTGTTATGCTGTTAGTTTTGTTTCACAGTTTAAGCATAATCCTACTAATGAAAATCATAAAGCTGCTTTACGTATTCTTAGATATTTGAAGGCTGCACCTGGATTGGGATTATCATTCACAAAAAAACTCAGATAGACAGCTTCTTATATATACTGATGCTGATTGGGCCGGATCAACGCTGGACATGCGGTCTACCACTGGTTATGGCACATTTTTATGGGTCTATTTTGGATCATATTTTGTTGCGGCACAATAGATTAGGACACCCAAACTTTTTGTACTTAAAGAAGGTAATGGCACAGTTATTTTCTAATGTTCATCTGAATTATTTGAAATGTGAAATATGTATTCTTGTAAAACAAACCAGAGGACAGTATCTTCCAAGGCAATCTGAAGAGGAAGAAATTCACGAAGCGATTGAGTTAAAGTCGGTCACAAGTGGAAGATTTTGTTGGGTCGGTGGAACTGAAGCAGCCGAGATCAGCAGGCCGAGCAGAAGTGCCCGAGCTCAGAGACTTGGAGCTGGACCGAGCATGAGCTGCAGCCTCGGCAATATACCAGAGAATCACGGAACTGGATATATCTTGATTGGAGATTTGATTGATACGAATCTTGTTTAGATGGAAACTTCCATGCTTATCTTTGGTATAAAGAATATCCTGTAGAATCCCATTTTTGGTATGATTATGATGTAAAAGGATAATTCCATACTTCATGCTTATCCTTTTAAGCACCCTCATAAAAGACCCCGAAAACTACTGCAATTGTAATCGGAAATTTGGGTTGGTGATAGTGATGAGGGTTGTCCCACGTTAAAATCTTGTGTTCTTCGTTTTTAAGTCTTTCTTTGTTAATTATTCATTACCTTTGTGCGTTCTTGCGTGCATCGTTGTGATTGTTCATCACTGATTCCGCGATTAGTCCCTAACAACTGGTATCAGAGCGAGCTTCTCTGTTTGAGTGGAAGCAATGGCCGATGACAGCAAATCAAGGATTGAGAGGTTTGATGGATCAAACTTCGGTTTCTGGAAGATGCAGGTTGAAGACTATCTATAACAGAGAGATCTATATCTGCCTCTTGAAGGGAAAAAGGTAAAGCCTACTGACATGACGGATCGAGAATGGGAGCTTCTGGATCGCAAAGCACTCGGTGTCATTAGGTTATCTCTGACCCAAACCGTTGCATTCAATATCTCAAAGGAGAAGATCACAAAAGATGTGATGAATGCATTAACAAGGATGTATGAGAAGACCTCTGTCTCAAAGAAGGTGCATCTGATGAAGAGGCTCTTCAACATGAAAAAAAGGGAAAATAAAACTATGCAGGAACCCTTAGGTGAATTTAACACGATCACTAGTCAACTTGAATCGGTTGGGATCGTCTTTGACGATGAAGTTCTGGCCTTAGTGATACTGTCTAGTCCGTCTGACAGTTGGAATGGAGTTGTTATGTCTGTAAGCAACTCATCCGGAGAAGGTACATTAAAGTTTAAAAATGTGGTAGATGTGCTACTTGATGAAGATTCAAGGAGGAGAAACAGTGGCACCCCTGAAAGTTCCGAGCCGCCCTGAACACAGAAGAGCGCGGCAGATCTGTCAAGAGAGGTAATGACAGAGGTGGGAGATCGCAGTCCAGAAAGAGCAAGTCAAAGGGCTCAAATCTGAACTGCTGGAATTGCAAAAAGAAGGGTCATCTTAAACGCGATTGCAGAGTCAAAAAGAAGGCTGATCAGACGGACCTGTATGGGGATGAGATACATGTTTCTCAAGCGCCCGGGTCTGATAGTGACGGGCTGATTCTGAGCTGTGAGAGCCGATCCGACGCCTGTAAATTTTTGATATCGGTGCCTCATTTCATGCTACATCCAATAGAGATTACTTTACAAATTACAAAAGTGAAAATTTTGGAAAAGTGTATCTCGGGGATGATGACTCCTGCTATATCATTGGCAATGGAGATATCACGTTAGCGCTACCAGACGGAAGGCAGCTGAAGCTGCTTCAAGCAAGACATGTATCTCGGCTAACCAAGAACTTGATCTCAATTACACAACTGGCTGATGACTCTGACCTAGAGGGAAGATTCAGCAAAACTCAGTGGAAGTTAGCCAAAGGGTCCTTGATTATAGCTCAGGGTTCGAAAGAGGGAACCCTCTACAAGTTCTCAAACCAGAGCTCGGCGAACTTGGGCACATGATTGTGAATGGAATGAAGGTTATGGCATCCAAGAGGAAGCTGGGAGGTCTATCCAACATCAATGTACCACTGTGTGAATCTTGTGTACTAGGGAAACAGAAAGAAGTTAGCTTTACAACGCTCAAGAGAAGTCTCAGAGCTGAAAAGTTGGAACTTGTACATACGGATGTTTGGGGGCCTTCAGATCTGCCTTCTCTGAATGGCTCGCGTTATTACGTCACCTTCATCGATGACTCAACGAGGAAGCTGAAGTGCTTGAGGTCAGACAACGGTGGAGAGTAATGCAGCAAAGAGTTTGAGGATTACTGCGCTGAGAACGGGATCAGGAGAGAAAAAACGGTGCCCAAACACCTCAACACAATGGTGTTGCTGAAAGGATGAATAGAACGATCTGTGAAAGGGCAAGGAGTATGAGGATACATGCCGACCTGCCGAAATCTTTCTGGACCGAGGCGGTGAACACCGCTGTCTATCTGATTAACAGAAGACCATCTACTGCCATTAACTGCAAACTTCCTGAAGAAGAGTGGACTGGCAAGGAAGTTTCTCTTGCCCATGTCAAAGTGTTTGGCTGCACAGCCTACGCACTGCTGAAGCCAGACGATAGATCAAAACTCGACCCCAAGTCTAAGGTATGTTCTCTAATTGGCTATGGTGGGAATAGTTTTGGATACAGACTGTGGGATCATGAAGCAAAAAAGGTAATCAGAAGTAAAGATGTAGTTTTCAACGAAAACATACTTTACAAAGACAGAGTGAAGAAGGAGAAGCAGCTCCTGGATCCTAAGTACTTTGAGCAAAATGACGGTGGTCATGCCGAGCCGAGCAGACCTGCTGATCAGACTGCCGAGGCGCCGACCTCGGATCATGAAACTCATGAAGAGCAAGTCACACCACCCATTGCTGTTCGGAGAGAGAGGAGAACCATCACTGCACCTGTCAGGTTCTCACCTTCACTTTACTATTTGCTTCTTACTGACTGTGATGAGACGAGCTGCTATGAAGAAGTCAAATGTTCTGAGAAAAGTGAATACTGGAGGTCAGCCATGGAGGATGAGATGACCTCTCTGCAGAGGAACTTCACCTGGGATCTTGTGAAGATACCACCAGGAAAGAAGACTATTCAGAACAAATGGGTGTACAGGTTGAAGCAAGAGACTGACGGCACACTGAGGTATAAAGCACGGCTTGTTGTGAAAGGATTCCAACAAAAGGCTGGGGTTGACTTCACCGAGATCTTCTCACATGTGGTCAAGTTGTCAACTATCAGAACTGTTTTGAGTATTACAGCTGCGGAAGACCTGCACTTGGAATAGCTTGACGTGAAAACTGCCTTTCTTCACGGAGATCTTGAAGAGGAGATTTATATGATGCAGCCACATGGGTATAAGGTACCAGGCAAAGAAGATCTGGTATGCAAATTACAAAAGAGCTTGTACGGACTGAAGCAAGCTCTGAGGCAGTGATATAAGTTTGACAGCTTTATGGCAGAGGTCGGCTACAAGCGTTGCCATGGGGATCACTGCTGTTGCTTCAAAAGATTTGAAGGTTCTTATATTATCCTCCTACTTTATGTTGATGACATGATAGCAGGAGGAAGCACTGATGAAATCAAGAAGCTAAAGGAACAATTGGCCCAGAAATTCTCCATGAAGGATCTCGGCCCGGCGAAGAAGATACTGGGGCTCAGCATCGATAGAGACAGGAAAAAACAGGTGTTGAAGCTGAGCCAAAGAGATTACATCTCTAAGGTACTAAAGAGATTCAATATGGAGAATGCAAAATCGGTGTTTACACCTCTAGCAAGACAGTTCAAGAATTTATCAAAGAAGCAAAGTCCAAAGACGAAGGATGAACTTGAACGAATGAAGAAGGTCCACTATGCCTCAGAAGTAGGGAATTTGATGTATGCTATGGTGTGCACCAGACCAAATATAGCTCATGCAGTGGGAGTTGTGAGCAGATTCATGTCAAATCCTGGTCCAGATTATTGGGCTGCAGTGAAGTGGATACTAAGGTACTTAGTGGGAACGCAAGACTTGACACTGCAGTTCGGCAATGATGATCTGAACCTGCTCGGCTTTGTAGACTCTGATATGGCTGGAGACGTTGATGAACGCAAGAGTACTACAGGTTATGTTTTCAAGCTGGGCACTACTGCAATCACCTGGGTTTCAAGATTGCAGAAGATTGTAGCATTGTCAACAACTGAAGCTGAGTATGTGGCAGCAGTTGAAGCTACCAAGAAACTGGTGTGGTTGAAGAGTTTGCTGAATGAGCTGAAGCATTCTCAGATTAGCTACAAGCTATTCAGTGATAGTCAGAGTGCGATACACTTGGCTAGGAACTCTGCCTATCATGCAAGAACTAAGCATATTGACATCAGGTATCATTATATAAGAGATATGCTTGAGGCAAAACAATTTGACTTGGAGAAGATTCATACAAGCCAGAATCCAGCAGACATGATGACAAAGATTGTTCCAAAAGAGAAGCTTGAGATATGCAAGACTTCTCTTGGCCTTGTTTCTTGATGAAAGTGCTGAAATGGCGGCAATCTGAAGAGGAAGAAATTCACGAAGTGATTGAGTTAAAGTCAGTCCCAAGTGGAAGATTTTGTTGGGTCGGTGGAACTGAAGCAGCCGAGATCAGCAGGCCGAGCAGAAGTGCCCGAGCTCAAAGACTTGGAGCTGGACCGAGCAGAGCTGCAGCCTCGGCAATATACCAGAGAATCACAGAACTGGATATAACTTGATTAAATCTTGTTTAGATGGAAACTTTCATGCTTATCTTTGGTATAAAGAATATCCTGTAGAATCTCACTTTTTGGTATGATTATGATGTAAAAGAATAATTATATACTTCATGCTTATCCTTTTACGCACCCTCATAAAAGACTCCGAGAACTACTGCAATTGTAACCGGAAATTTGGGTTGGCGATAGTGAATTTCTTGGCTTGCCGCCGCCGTGGGTTTTTCTTCCCCTTGAGGGTTTTCTCACGTTAAAATCTTGTGTTCTTCGTTTTTAAGCCTTTCTTTGCTAATTATTCATTACCCTTGTGCGTTCTTGCGTGCGTCGTTGTGATTGTTCATCACTGATTCCGCAATTAGTCCCTAACATGGGGTCCCTATAGAATAGCAAATCTAAATGGTTCTCAGTGGTTTGTTACATTTGTTGATGATCACTCTAGGTTAACCTTGTATACTTAATGAAAAACAAAAGTGAAGTTGGAGATATTTAAAAATATATTGCACTAATTAAAACTCAGTTTCATACGACCATTAGTGTTAAGGACGGACAATGGAATTGAATATGTGAATAAAGAGATAAGGGACTATTTGGGTAATCTAGGTATTCATCGTCAAACTTCTTGTGTGTATACTCCACAACAAAATAAAGTTGCAGAGCGTAAAAATAGGCACTTATTAGATGTGGCTAGAGCTATCATGTTTGCTACAAATACTCCTAAAGTATATTGGGTTGAGGCCATACTCATGGCCACATATCTTATTATTAGAATGCCATCACGAATTTTGTCGTTTAAAACACCAAAAGAAGTACTACTGAGTTGTTATCTTGATAATAAGTTGATGTCTACCTTACCTTTTAAGTTATTTGGTTGTGTAGTGTATGTATACGTCCAAGGAAATATGCGCACAAAACTGGACAGAAGAACTCATAAGTGTATTTTTCTTGGTTATTCTAGTAGCCAAAAGAGATATAAGTGTTATTGTCCTGTCACTAGAAAAATGATTGTTTCCTTAGATGTTGTGTTTGATGAAAAACTAGCTTATTATTCTGGCAACCAGGTGGTTAATGAAAAGGCTCACAATGCGGACCAATGTTGGAGTATAATTGGTGTTGGAACTGTTGAGCCGAATAAAAGTCTAAGTGATGACCGTGGACAACCAAGTGAGTCAACTAGGCCAGAGACAGAAGTTGATAACCCACCTGATGTCCTTGAAACAGAAGGAATCACCTATCCTAGACAGGAACTACCCACTGTAAGGGTGTACACGAGGAGAAATAATGCAACTCACGGATTGGAATCTCTTCCTAAGGATATACCTAGCTCTTCAGATGACTTGCCCATAGCCTTGAGGATAGGGGTAAGAGAGTGCACTAAACATCCATTATATAATTTTCTTGCATATGACCAGTTGAATAAAAAACTTAGGGCCTTTACTTGTTCACTCGATAGCCAAGAAATCCCTACCAATATTGAAGAAGCATTGAGGAATCCTTTATGGCGTGCAGCGTTAAATGAGGGGATGCAAGCACCAGTTAAAAATGAAACTTAGGACATAGTCACCCGTACGTCAGGTATAAGGACAGTAGGTTGTAGATAGGTATTTTCAATAAAATATAATGCTAATGGCACAATTAGTAGATTCAAGGCAAGATTAGTGGCTAAGGGTTATACACAAACATATGGGATAGACTATATGGAGACATTTGCTCCGGTTGCTAAATTAAATACGGTTAGGATTATATTTTCCCAGGCAGTTAATTTAGATTGAGATTTATTTCAATTGGATGTTAAAAATGCCTTCTTGAACGGTAATTTGCAAGAATTAGTGTACATGGAGATACCTCTGGTTTCGAGACCGAACAAAACAAAAACATGGTATGCAAATTAAAAAAATCACTATATGGATTGAAACAATCTCCCCGCGCTTGGTTTAAGAGATTTACTTCTATAGTCCTTAGCTATGGTTTTAAACAAACTCATAGTGATCATACGTTATTTGTACGGCATTCTAATATTCATATTATTACAATCCTTATTGTTCATGTAGATGATATCATACTCACAGGAAATGACAAAGACGGCATTGTTTTAGTTAAAAAAACAACTATCAAAAGTATTCGAAGTTAAGGATTTAGGAGGGTTAAGATATTTCTCAAGTATGGAAATTGCTAAAACTAAAAATGAGATAAGTATTTCACAAAGAAAATATGTTCTAGATTTGTTAAAAGAAACAGGTATGTTGGGGTACAAACCAGCACCTACACCTAAAGAACCGGGAAGAAAACCAAGGAAGTTGTGTGATATCACTCCTACGGACAAATTGCAATATCAAAAATTGGTTGGTAAGCTTATTTATTTATCGCATACACGTCCATATATATGTTATGCAGTTAGTTTTGTTTCATAATTTATGCATGATCATACTAACGTACATCTTAAGGTTGTATTTAGGATTCTTAGGTACCTGAAAGAGGCTCCAGAACAGGGAATGTCGTTTAAAAAATAGTCAGACAGAAAGGATATTGTTTACCTAGATGCTGATTGGGCAGGATCTCAAACTGATTGGAGGTCTGCTACCGGATATGGTACTTTCCTCTGGGGTAATTCGGTCACTTGGCGTAGTAAAAAACAAACTGTTGTTGTTGGCAGTAGCACAGAAGCTGAACTACGGACGCTAGCGATAGGATTATGTGAAGGTTTATGGCTTAAAAGGGTAATTGAAGAACTAGGACTGGGAATAACCCAACCAATGCAAATCTACTATGATAATATATCTACAATCAACATGGCTGAAAATCCTACTCAACATGACAAGTCAAAACACGTTGAGATTGATAGACACTTCATCCGGGAGAAGATAGAGGACAAAGTTATCAATATTGAACACGTCTCGTCAAGCAATCAAGTAGCGAATATTTTCACAAAACTTGCGTCCATAACTACCTTTCTTACACTTGTTGTCAAGCTTGGTTATATAAACATATACAACAAGCTTGAAAGAGAGTGTAGAAATAATAGGGAATAACAAGGGTGAAGAGTAGTATTGCATATTACTATAAATGTATATAGAGAATTATAGTTTACAATTTTTAAACTTGTACAGTCAAAGTTACCATTGGAAAGAATTAGCCGTTGGCTAATGGTGTATAAATAGGAGTGTTGTAACTTTTGCTTAAGCAATCTGAAATTATTCATTTCAGTCCAATATTTGTTTTATGGTGTATAATTCCTTACCGTTTGATTCTTAAAATCCTTTGATGAGTAGCTTTCTATAAGTAGATCATTTTTCAGGCTTCAAATCAGGCTGTAGTGAAGCTCAAGCCGATTTCATATACACAATTGATTGCATGTTAGGATCTAAGCTTTATAAAGAAAGTCTAGCCATTTAGAATGAGCAAGAAAGAGGTTTTAATTCTCCAACCGTTTGTTGCGACGGCTGGAATGGCCTAAAAGGCCAAGCAAGATGACGAGAATCTCAGGTCAGGTGATTTCGAATACCGCGGAGCTGAATTAGGTTAAGAGGTGGCAGGATATAGCCATTGAAGGCTGGGAGAGGTGAGAGAAGAGAAAGTTGGTGGTAAAGAGCAAAGAAAATAGGGAGACAGAAGAATAAATATGTGGTGGTTCTTATCTGATGAGGGGATATATTTAGAGAGAAGCGTGAGAATTTGTTTTTAGAGAGAATTTTTTTCGTTGTTCCGTACAAGTCTACTCAACGAGGTCCAATTAAGTATAGTGCCAATTCAGCGTTTAATTGGTTAAAACAATGTAAATCGAGCAATCAAACTTTGAGGATGCAAGTTGGACAACTAATTAACAAATGCAAGTGTTGCATGGTAGGCTCAAACAAACACTGCATGGGATGCTCAAACACACACGATCGTGCCATTCCTAAATTTAATATATAAGCAAGCAGAAATTTCTATTTAAAAATTATTGAAGAGAGTTTTACCGTCTTTAATATGTGACATACAATAAAGGATAAAATAAGAAATGAACATATGAGGAAAAAGTTTGTGGTAGCTCCTATAGATAAGAAGATGAGGGAATCGACGTTAAGATGGTATGGACATGTGCAAGGGCGTCTTGCAGAAGCACCTGTTAGACGGTACGAGACAATAAATGAGGTGCATGTTAAATATCAGAAAGGGAGAACAAAAATACATAGAGAGAGACAATAAAAAGAAATATAACTTACACGATACTTATGGCCAGTGATAAAGCACAGTGGAGACAATCGTATAGTCGACAGGTATAAGGTTTGAATGAGAATCTTATGTACTCAGGTATAAATCACGGTTGAGAAGATATGATAGTTTTGAAATATACATATTCTAAAAGCGCATATTATGCATTAGGTATTAAGAGACACACAAGGAGGTAACATTTAGGCTACAGCTCAAGAACAAAAACACAAAAAAAAAAAGCAAAACAAAAATAAATAAATAAATAAAAGTATAAGATAAATAATTGATCCATATAGCCGACCCAATCTAATAAAATAAGGCTTGAGTGTTGTTAATCCATGCGATATTAAGGTCACACAGAAATGAGACTTCGTTTCACACCCAAACATAAACGGGAAACAGAAAAAACAGATCAGAGAAAAGTCATTGCCAACCTGAATTATCATCCAGACAAAAGAAGGAATCAAGGTTAACGATAACGGAAGTCGTACCTGCAGGCCCTGATAACAATACCCTCGGACACACGGTTGGGAGATCAGAGGTGTACTTCGTAAATTTGTTGCACTTTAAAGGTATGTACGCAGAAGCAATCATAACATTCTTCGTTGTATCGCTGTTACACCGCAAAGCAACATGAGAAGTTCACTACTTGTTTACTTTTGGTAAATAAGTCACACCAAATATACTGTTCTTGTCAAAGCTCCTCATATTAGAAAGATAAGATCACAAATAATTAGCTCCAAGTTTCTTAAGAATCAAAATAAGCACTGCACTCTGATAGAGCATTAGAAAGATAAGATCACAAATAATTAGGTCCAAATTTCTTAAGAATAAGAATAAGAACTGCACTCTGATGGAGCATTATGTCAACCTAACAATATCGAGCAGCCATGCATCTCATGTATAAACTGAAATATGCAACATTACTAAAGTCGCATGGACAAGCAAGAAAATTTACTTCAACAAAAGACAGAACATGCAAAAAATAATAGTAGATCGAATGTAAAGGGCTCAACAATCTATATGCACCAAAAAGATATCAGATAATTGATTATTCCAGAATTATCACCTCAAATAGTAAGGGAAATTTTTGAAGGATACTTCAATGCTGCTGGGATCTAACAGTCCCTGCCGTAAAACATCTTTAAATGCTTGACGCTTGTCTGACATATATGTGGAAGTGGCGTTCTTGAGTCGCTCTCGTTGTTCATCAAGAATTCTTTTATGTTCTTCAACAAGCTTATACCTGTCCCAGAAGGAAATATTCAGATTCAGCCTTGCTGCTGTGACATATGGGATTTGGCAAGAAACAAATAAAAGGTTCTTTTAAAAGGAAAACAAAAATGTACAAGTCAGGAGCTAGGACATCATGGAGAACATTAAACTTTTTGTTAGTTCATGGAAACAATTATAAGAAATATAAAAAACTGGAACATCTCTGCTAATGGCTTTTAGCTATATTTTTGGGCTTTCCCCTTACGTAGATAACTTCTGCTATCTTATTATTTACATGGAAAAAGAAATACTTAAATTACACCCCAGAAAATGATAACAATAGTAATCCATACCTTTCACCTATGGTATTATCAGAAGCAGCTGATCCAGCAAGAAGTCTCATGATTGGTCTTAGTTCCTGAGTAGTCAATACTCCACTCACAGCTTTTGGTTTGACAGAATCAGTTCCAACGTTATCTACATTCAAGTTTTCACATCTCTCATTAACATCAGGAGCATTTGGGGATGGCAAATCGGCAATGTTCCCTGATTCACATCTATTTTCATTTTCAAGTTTGTCCTTCATTTCAGCATCCATTATGCGAGTATCTGACAAGTCACATGCAGGAGGAAGTATCGGTATTTCAGAACCACCCTGTATGCCCTCATTGTTTGCTGGCGGAAATCGTGATAACTCTTTTCTTAGATTAGATAAAGATGCAAGAGTTGATGCAACTGCAACAGCAGACGAATCCCCTGATCTTGCCTCAAAATGCAATCCTTTAAGTTGCCCCTCATGTGATTCTAATATACTTGGAGAAGTTGGAATGCACGAACCAGGCACATTTTCATTGTTCAGTTGTTGGAAAATCTAAAAACAAGTTAAGAGAAACCAGTCTTTCTTGAAGCACAAAATATAGAAGAAAGGGAGCTGGGAGAGTCAACCACAATATAAAATGCAGAATCTTGAGTAACCACAATATAAAATGCAGAATCTTGCTCAGGACGCTAACTGAGGTCAATGTATCATTCTGATACCCATGTAACATAATCTCAGTGCAGAACATCAATATACACAAACACAGGAAAGGACAATAAGATGCAGAGTTAAAGAAAGTTGCTACAAGGATACATAAGCATGAGTACCAGACAAGCTGAATACCACCTCATCACCTCCATTTAGTGTCAGAGAGGAATTCTTTGGGTAAGACTTGCCATTTACTTGGACGCAACCTTTTTTGCCAGTGATTTCAAGTAGAACAGTAGGTGGTCCTCTCTAGGCATTTTTACCAAGGAAAGTGAAGGTAAATAAGCATATATAAGAATGCAAATAGTGAGCAGCGGAAACTGTACTAAAGCTTATCAAGAGTTGATTCATACCTCAGACTCCACTTGCTTCAGAGTACACAGAGACTTACTAATGGATGAATCTCCAACCCACAAGTCACTTTGATGCCCTTGACCAACCGTAAAGGTATGCTGACTCATAACAACATGTGGATTCTAGGAAACCAAGAAAAGGAAGCATATTGAAACTTTAGCAAAACTTCTGATCCAAACTTCACATAATCTTTTTATGAAGAACTTTCCACTTCTTAAATTGCAAAAAGGGTTTATCATAGCTATATCTTCTTAATATTTCATAGTTCTAAAAGTTATCAGTTAATCAATCCAGGAAATACAATCGTCGTGGACAGAAAACTTCAAACCCTTATGGACCCAAATTTACACACAGCTCATGCTTGATGAACCCTCGACACTGTAATGTCGACTCAATAAATAGTAATTCTAAAGAACCTCGTAAAGAGGCGAAAGTCATGTGATAAAAATAAATTGAACTCATGTTGCTAAACCAAAAATCGTATGCAGTATACCAGGGAAAATAGAGAAGTGAATGTAAAAAGGCCACTACCAAATTACTCGCAGGTCTAAGATAGAAATAAATCGAAATAAAGTAAAAAAGAACACAAGAAGAAGAAAGCAAATAAGGTGCAATACTAACTATGCTGTGGAACGCCCAATTCCTCCAAAGAAGTTTTTGTTGTAAGATAGAAGCCAGCCTTTTCCATTAGAAAAATGATATTTTATTTCTAAAAGAGGCTTCTTGTCAAGAATATCCTAAAGTAGCAAATTAGGGGGGGGGGGGGGGGGGGGGATTCCTAAAGTAGCATACTTTCAAGTTTCAGAGCTTTACAGACTTAAAAACAAAATCCCCAGATTCCCAGAGTAAGCTTCCTTGCACCCCACCTAACCATTTCTCAACAAATTGTGCTACAATTTTATTCTCCCCAAGCATAACCTAGTCAATTCTCTGTAGTTGCTGCATTCTCATCAATGTTTTGCCATCTGAGTTCCATCTTCAATGAGGTTGCTTATTAAGATGACAACCATCCCTAGTTCAAATTGGATGTAGCTCTTGGCTTAACAAGCCGTCAGGTTACACCTCCCACCCCCACCACCCATATGATTTATTATTCCATTCTCTTTTTATGCATTTATTTATCCATCTCAAAGTAAAGAAACGACATGTGAAACACAAAAAACTCAAAGGCCTGCATTCATTTTTTAGCAGCATCCATCTCCTAGTCTATACTAGCTTGAAGAATGCCAAACCCCAGGTAAGCATCTTCGTCCATACCTGTATCCAAGTTGAGTTAGTGTTACCCACAACAAGAGGTCTAACCATCCAACTCAAAAGTGATGATCATTACCCCCACATACATAGAAAGACAAGCTCTTTGTCGTCAATTTAGCGTATGTTACCCTCATGACCCCAATGAGTCGACAGAACAAGGTGGGTGTGGAATTTGCATCCAGTTCCATTAAATGGGTAGTGGACAGAGACCATAGGTGTTGGTACTGGACTGGGAGAATAATTTCAGAAAAGAATAAAACTAGCTAAGGCTGGTTTGGAGGTGCTAAGTGATAGATATCATGGTAACCTATCAACTTCAATGGTGAACGAACACAGAATTGAAACAAAAAAATGTTCACAGAAGATTTGTTCTTGGCTGGAGCAGCTGCCCTATATTTTATGTCGTAATCCCCATTTTCAGACAAGAATGAGCATTTTGCCAAGAATGTCTCTCTTTTACATTTTCAGCTTAATTGTTCCACATATTTCCGTCTGTCGTCATGTTCTATTTTGATTAGATTACAAATTTCGCTGGGAACTTCATTTAAGTTCCAGAAACGTGCATATGAGACGCACATGTGTAAGATGACACGACTGACCAAAAAATGCCCTTGCAGAAGTGTCCCACATAAAGACAAAACCTTGCAGTCTTATGAACGAGGCTAACCAATTGCTGCACTGAACAGTCCAGGAGATACGAAAGAAAATTAAGAAACACGTTGCCATGGCATACAAATTTATTTCCTTTATTAACCCATGAGAGGAAACTTAACCCGCTACTGTAATGCGAGGATTCTTGGCACCTACCTGCGAGCACTGAGAAAGAAGCTTTCCCCATGGAACTCCGGTAGATTTCGGTGGCCGCTTCTTGGCCCTATTCGTAAGTGCGCCGGTAGACTTGGTTTTCTTCTCCTCAACTCCAGAATTACCTAAAGTCCAGCATCAAGAAAATCAAGAAACCCCAAGATCTCAACAAATACGGTAAAAAGAACCGAACTTTGAAACAACTCAACCAAATGCAGTGACAAAGAACTCACCTGAAGTGATCGGCGGTAGAGAAGGCTCACCGTCAACTTGAACCTCCGGCGATTTCTCCGGCAAGACCCCGTCAGCCAATTTCGCATTAGAATCATCCGCCACGTCATCGGACCGCACCTCTTGGTCCAAAATTTCCTGTTCGGATTTCTTAGGAGCAGCTATCATGGCCTCCTGCGATGCATCGTTAGTTGACGACGATGCCTCAGTGACCTTAAGTCATGAATTTTAAATCAGATCAATTCAACCACCACAAAATTCAACTAGCAAATCATAATCAATAAAAAAGAAAGGCGTTCTTGGGGGGGGGGGGACATAAAGCGAAACCCTAACCCCAGGCTAACCTTGGATCGTTTGCCATTGGGCAGAGGGGAGGAAGGGGTAGAAAGAGAACGCTTAGAAGAAGAAGAGCTCCTTCTTGTTTCAACCATGTTTTCCGAAACAGATTCGATCGAAATGATCAGAAGAAAAAATCTATGTAATTTATAAATTCAAACTCATTAAAAATGAAATACAGAAAAATACAAAGAGAAAAACAACAAGGCCAGAAGGAGTTGAAAAAAGCGAATGATAGAGAAGATGAGTATATCAACTAAGCATCGCCTTCTTCTTCTTCTGCTCTGTTAACATGTAGACTAGAGATATAAATGTACTCCCAACTGTACACGCCTTAATCTACTACTACTATTGTTTATTTGTTTCCCGAAAGGATAGGAAATATGAGATTCTTTGAATGGCCATATTACACTTTGGTCATTGTATATAGACCTCCAAATTTTGGGACGGGTTTGGTGTGTGAGGGAGTCGGGTTGACAAATCAGCTGGGCGTTTGTCTTTTGGCTGAGGCGGCCGTTAAAAATAAGACTCGGCCGTTACCTTTTATTTTTCCTGGTACTTTTTAAAATTCAAAAATCAGAAATGTAAAACTTTTAAAAAATCGTTAATTTACTATACTTTCCCCGAAAAAAAATGTTTGACGTCGTTATATATATTGTTAATGTCGCGTTTTTTACGTTTTGAAAAAAAAAACATATTCTATTTGCTTTTATTATTTACGTTGTGCTGTAATTTTTGTCAAGAAAACTTCTATAGACGTCATTTAGAAAGTTTTAAGGTGGTACAAGACAAAAAGGAACTTGTATATATATGAATTATATAATACAAAATTTTCAAAGAAAATATAGTATAATCTATCTACATATATTTGAGAATGTGTATGTATGAAATTTCATGTCAAATTTCCAAATCTTCAAGGATTGTATGTGTGAAGTATTATGCTATTTGACGAATATAGTTTCTTGACGTAATAGATGTAAGTAATCGTTGTTTAAATTGTATAACATGAGTGTGTGTAAATATATCTAACAATTATATAAGCACGCTTAAATCTATTTTTAGTTTAGCATATGAACTGAAGACTATTAAATGGTGACTTTTTAACACATTTTTCAATTAATGTAAAACTAACTAATTCAAACGGCTTTATTTTAAAAGGATACAATAAATTGCATTTTTACCTTGGCCCCTTTAGATTCTAATCAAACTTCTTGATAATATACACGGATAAGGGAAAGACGATTAAAACAATACATCGATGAAATTTAGTACATGTTCTTATGTTAAATGACATCGATAAATGTAGTTCGAATTCGATTCTTCGTGATATAACGATTTTAAACTCTGCTAATATGGTAGTGTAGAATATTTGGTAAAAGATAATGCGAGACAATTCATTATTTTGCGGATATTATGTGCTACGAAATAAACTTGTTTTGTTTTCTCAATTAAAGTTCTCAGCCGTTTGAATTTTCCAAATATCCTACGCGTACAAAGTTTTTATTGAAGGATAAATATATAATTTAGTATTTCGTCCTCTTGTGTAAGTCACATGATATGTGGTCTGCTTGAACCGGAATGATACATTCCTTTCATACCCGTCATAGACAAGAACTTATAAGCTAATAGCATAATGTTGTTGTCATGTTATGGTTTAACAAAATGATTTCTAAAAACACGTTTTAGTTTTTTTTTCCCTCGACATTTTGGTTTATTTTTTTATTAAACTGAAATAAAAATAATTTTTCCATCAAAATTGAGAAAATTGTTCTTTTGATATAGAACTATGGTGTAAATGTCAATTATTTTAAACAAGATGCATGTCCTATCATACTAATTAGTGGTTGTTTTATTTTATAGGGGGCAATGGAGATCAAAAAGTATATTGTAATTGAATATTGTAGATGACCATATAAAGTTATCAAGTTCTTTGACCGTTTGAATACACAATACTCCTTGCATGGAGTAGACGTCGACGAGGAAGCAAGAAAACTAAAAGGTAATATAAATAAACTAAAACGTCAAGTGGTGATTTATTGAGTTTTTTTAGATTATTTACACATGATTGATGAAGGTAAAACTCGACTGATAATAACGACAAGTATGTCTAGATCGGTCATTTACGTTCAACGTTGTTAGACTCCATCAAAAGACATGTCGTTGCCCGCTCAAACTAGTCAGGCTCACTTAGTCTTTCAAGTCAACGCTGTTCACGAGACGCATGTCAGCCCAATGAGCTGATTCGGTCCTCGTGTTACCAGCATGGCCATCTGTTTGCTCGACCCGACAATGTTGGTCTTGGCATCAGTCACCTCAGCTCGGCTACAAGAGAGTCGTCAGTCGCAAACTTGGTCCAAACTACACTAGCTCAGCAATATGTGCAACACAATCCACGGAGGTAGTGATGTAACGTCATTACCTCGTACGTCGAGCTCTTAGGTATTCTGTTTGGCCCAACTACACACTGCACTTCAACCCAGAATTTGCTGCCCATAACCTTGCTACTCGGCCACACTGCCGGGGTCAGACATATCACTTCAGCTCTGTCAAACTGCCATAACAGACACCTGCTAGCAAGCGCGCAAGCCATGCAGCATGACACATGGCACCACCTTGCAATCATGCAGACACAGCCTGTCATTGAAGCATGATACATGGCACATCTGCATAGTTTCTCAGCATGCATTTGTTGCACCAAGTATATAAAAGGGCAAAAAACCCTATACAGGGACACATTTGAACGCACTTTCAACCCAGTGAATGAGCAAAAGCGACACAACCACAATACCTGAAAACTAAAACAGGTTTCTTTATTTTTCCAGCATATAAACAGAGTGAAGACCGTGACTGAAATAGGCGATGGAGGATTCTCCCTGAAACACTAGCTACGAGACATGTAATGTCGCTTGTCCTATGCAGGTGGTTTATAGGAACGGTATCTATGGCAACCAGCTATATCCCTACGAGGCGTCAACGATGTTACTTCTATTTGGATCAACTCGGGTCCTAGTGAAGATTCGACTTTGTCAATGGTAGAGTGTCATTTTCACATGGTGAAAGCCATCCGTTTGAATCTTGTTATCCATAAAACCAATGCAATTTTTTGTATATGTTTTTTCCCGTCGTGATTAATAAGAATGGATAAATACTCGCAAAAAGGTAGGGATGATTATATATTTGTAAACAGAAAACCATTCATCAAACTGTGTGCCGAAAGGGAGAGGAATACAAAGTTCTTCATTATATTTGATGTATAATATGGTTTCATTTTAACGTAAATGTAAATATCAAATTTAAACTATAGGAATACATAGGTTATTTCACAAAAATATAGTAAGTAAAAATGTTATTTTCCCATGAAACCATCACTAGCTCAGTGCATACATCATACGCAGCGTGTGTGGATGCCAAATGAAAATTTTATGTGTTTTAATAATGAATAACATACTAATCAACATGCCTTATCTTACTATAAACTTTTCTCCCTTAACATCTAAATTTTGTATGTTTCTATTGTAAAACAGTAGCGGAATCTGTTATTGTTGTGATTATTACTAGACATTTACTTCTTTCTATACATACACACGTAAATATGCACACACAAGCTAGTGATATATACAGACACACACATAAACATACATATATCTATATATATGTTATTGTTAAATGGTTTACCGAACTGAATATACCTATGTCTCCATTAGACAAAACAAAACATGATAGTGCATATTTTTCTACTATGACATTACAGAATTTGACTGTTTGAGTGAAGGATATTGGACAAAACATATCAGTGTAAACAAACGTAATCATTTGGTTAGATTCGATTAGTTGATTTTGCTTATAAAGCGTAACTTCATGATACTGTTGAATGGTAAGTTTTACAACTGGTAAATGAGTAATTATTAAAATGATAGTACTCTTACGTTTTAAAAATATTATTACAGTTTTCATTTTGATTTGTCTCAAAACTATTATAAACTTTCTAAAAGTAAAAAATTTAGTAATGAAAGTTTTCATAATACCATTTCAATTAGCATTTAGCGGTAGCTTTTGTTGTCGTTAGGATATACTGGGTATGATTGATGATGATGATGATTTCAATTGGCACTTACTTGATTTATTTAGTTTACATCAACTTAACCAATTAAGAGTATAATAGAAATAGTGATTTTTTAAATTATACTCAAGTTAAACTGTGATAACATATTTAAAATAGAGAGGGTAGTTATTTATCAATCAAAAAATATATGCATATAAACAAAATTTGACATGTTGATGTAGCAAAATGAGAGGCATATGCTATAAGTAATTAAAACAAAAGAGCTTATATCATTAAATAGTTAATTGAAATAAATTAGATAATTCATGTAAATATTAAAGTGTTGATCGAGTAACAACACATAAACTTTAACTATGATGAAGTCGGATCTTCATCAAGGATCAAAGATGATCCAAATGTAGTTATGTCGTCTGCTCTCCGTCAAGGATTTAACTTCAACCCTGTATATAGACATGCGCAAGAAACAAAGTCAGAGGTCCCGGGGTTATGACCCCGAGTTAAAACACTCCGACGCTCAAGTCAGATATTTTGATATTTTTAGAGTTTAGAGTTGATCTCACAAAAAAATGGAGTCTTTTTCTCTGTTTGAGTTCTTGGAGAAGATGAGTTTCGAATCCCCCTCCTTTCCCCCCTTCCTTGCCTTTATATCTTCCGTTGTTCAATGTTTCTGTCAGTTGATGGGACTGAAGCGTGTGTCAGGGGGCTACTTTGTTGGTGTGCAATGTGATTAGACAGTAACTTTTACAAGCTGTCAAGTCTATGTCGCGTAAATAGCCGGCAACAGTCATTCTTTACACTATAGCTCTGCCAAACGTACTGTTGGGAGACAGAGGAAGCTTCCTTGAAATCCTGTTCTGATCTGGTTAAATTGATAAGGGGTGAACCTTTATGTGACAGAGGCCGAGGTTGGAGCTCGGGTCTGAGGCAGAGCAGAAGTGCATTCCTTGAGTGGAAAGTTGCTTGTCTGATACTTGGTTATTTGCTCATTGCGGTCGAAGTGAATGTCTTGGTCAAATAATACCTTGTTTGGGCAGAGGTGCAACACTCTGGGGCTGCCAGGAGAACCATCCGAGCTGAAGTGTAACCGAGCTGAAATACTTTAACGTTGACTGTTTGTTGACCAATGGAGAGTTTTGTCTTATTCAACAGTTGAGTTTTGAGCTCATCAAACTATTAATATAATAATATTATTTTAAAATAGACACTATTTTTAGAATAACAAAAATATAAATATAAATAAGATATATTTTTGAAATTGAGGGATTATTTTATACTTTACTCTTTGGCGGCACAAACGTAGTTATTAAAATACAGTAGAATTAAGCCGTTAAAAGTCCAAACCAGAGCATACGTCTGTATCGGTCCGTTTATTCACCATTTTGGAATGTTGTCGCGTGTCGGCCGTCAGGCTGTGTACTAGTACAATCAAAGATCCATCAGGCAGGCGGTTTTTGGATGGAATCAGATGATTGTGAGGAAAACGAGACGGAAAAGCTGAACTCCATTCTCAATAATTTCTTCGGAGAATCATCGGATAGCGATGTCGATAAAAAAGCTCAAGCAGAAGAGATGAAAAATCCAAGCAGCGGAGCCGTTGGAGTTTCCGCTTGGGAGAAAATCGACCAGATCAATGGCTTATGGTTATGCAGCGACTTTCTGTCTCCTGATGAACAGTATAGTTTGCTCTCAGCGATCCATCAAGGTGATCTATACTCTTGCCTAGATGTCTGCCCCCATCTTACCTTTATAATTCATTGTATCCTGAGATTCATGATAGCAATTTACGAATTTCAGTGCTGTTTATTTAGAGTTTAGTTCATGTTAGATCTTGATCGGTTGAGATTTATTGATGAAGTCCGGTATTCACCAAAAGATCAGGGGTTATCCGTAAGATAACGCCGTTGATGCTCCAGAAGCTGGCCTAGGTAGTCTTTCTGAAGACCTGCGGTGAAAGGACAACGTTAGAGGTCCCCGGGTCTATTGGATCGGTGAAAACCTCCGACGCTCATTGACATGGTGTTTTATGATGAGATTAAGAGGTCCTGAAAACCTGGCCTTCTTTTTCTACGGTGATACTTGTGGTTCTTTTTCTTCTGTTTTTTTTTTCTTGGCTTTCCCTTATCTTCTTTTCTCTTTTTCTTTTATGTGTTTGGGGTAGGCAATGCATGTGTCAAATTGATGGACCAATGCCACTTGTCATGTCTACACTTGCAGTGGGTGTTCGCATGCTGCTATGTGGCACCAGGTGTCTAAGCGCACAGTTACAATCGACGACTATCAGATGTCTATTTCGGTGGCATGACTGAGCACTGTGGCAGACCTCGTTAAGTCAAAATAGGACTTCAGGTATTGATAGATCGGATCTTTGGCCGAACAGGCACTCAACCTTGTTGGTTCTCTCTCTGGCCGAGCAGACATATGACCGAGAGGTTGACCGGGTATCTGTTCTACGAAATAACGTTTACTGCCGGGCATAAGACCTATCTTGCTAGGTTTCTTTAGAAGCAGATCACTAAGGGCTCCAGCCGATGGGGATGCGAGGCAAATCCTAGTTTGAACGGGTGAAATATTCTGTTTCCATATATTTAGCCGTAACGAGGGAGTCCATCTTCTCTAGTGTCAAAATCTAAAGTAATGAGCCTACAGCAGGTTCCACTTCTTATGAGGAGAAGGCTGTCAAAGTTCCTGATGATGGTGCAGGAGAAAATGTGAGTGCAGGCTTGATGACAAAGACAGAGGCATTGGGTGCAGTACAAAATTAAGGGTCACGACTTGTGATTGGGAAGTCCTGAGTATCAGGAAGCATGGAGTCACGTGCTGAGCTATTGGTTGGATCGGTTATTTGAAGTGGGAGAGGGTGTATGTGCAACGCAGGTCGAAGGAACGCAGCTAGAAGACGAAGGGAGAGCGCGGGGAAGTTTAAATAAATGATGAAATGACACTTTTACCCTTATGTAAATAGTTAATAAAGAAGATTAGTTAGGGGCGTTTATGTAATTTTGCGGTTGGCAGTTATCTTCCTCAGCTGCATATAAATGATTCTGCAGCTAAGTTTTCTTGGTTGTAATCTTTCATTCTTCTTGAATCAAAAAGATCAAGAGCAGTTATTCCTTGAGTCTCGTTTTTCTCTTTTCTCTTTCTTTCTTGTTTGCTCTTCGTGATCATTTGTTATTCTGTGGTTGAATTTGTTCATATTCAGAAAATTCACATGGTATCAGAGCTATTGGAATGAATTATGGATCATTCATGGCTAATAACAATTCTTCGCCCTCTTCTTCGAATACTCATGCTCATAATTTGATTGATCCAATCGGAGGATCCATTCTACATTCACCCTAGTGATAATCCCTCACTTGTCTTAGTTCAACCGTTGCTTGATGGTAATAATTACCATGGATGGAGCAGGAGTCTCAAACGAGCTCTCATGTCAAAGAACAAAGTTGGCTTTATTGACGGATCCATAGAAAAACCTGGTGAAGGAGATCACAGGTTCAGTGCTTGGACAAAGGCCAATAATATGGTGGCGTCGTGGTTGATTGACGCAGCAGTTCCCTCAATCAGTAAAAGTGTCATGTGGTTGGATAATGCAATAGACATTTGGAATGACCTTAAGCACAGGTATGGCACCGCAGATGCATTTAGGCTTTCTGACTTACAAGAGGAATTTTATAGTATAAAGCAAGAATCGTCTACGGTGACTGAATATTATACTAAATTGAAGGTAGTGTGGGAGGAGTTACTGGTACTGAGGTCCATTCCTAACTGTATTTGCAATCGTTGTTCATGTAACATTGTAAGTCAAGTGAACAAGTTCATAGAAGATGATTGTGTGATTAAATTCCTGAAAGGACTCAATGATGAATTTGAGGCGGTAAAATCCCAAGTTTTACTCACCACTCCCCTTCCAGATTTGAAAACAAGTTTTGCCATGGCAGTAAAGCTTGAAAGAAAACTGCTATATTCTAATTCACATAATCAGTTTCATAATAATCCAAACACAGTTTTGAATGTTGGAAATGTTCCAAGAAATAACAGTTATGGTGGTAAGGGATATGGTGAAGGTAATATGGGATCTAATTCATAGAGAATGAGCGGTCGAGGCTATAGAAAAGAGGGACAGAGGTCTGCGTATTGCACCTACTGTAATATGCCAGGGCATACAGTTGATAGATGTTACAAGAAACACGGATATCCTCCAGGATATAAGCCAAAAGGACAGATTAACTATGTTAAGAATGAATTGAGTGATGTGCAGCAGATTGGTGCTATGAATTAGAATGATGGTGGAATGGTTGATGTGTATGCGTTGACAGTCATGATATGGTGAACTCAACTGACTCACATACACCCCCCGTACTGACTCATGATCAGTACAATCAATTGATGAATTTACTTCAAGAGAGGAATCAAAACCGTGTTTCTGAGAACGAACAAGGCGTTGGTGGAGAGCATGCTGTCCTCTCTGCACAATTCTCTGATGCATCTGCTAGGATGACAGGTAATGATGCATTCAAAAACTCTAATACATGGATTTTAGATTCAGGAGCCTCAGATCATGTGTGTTGCTCCCTTCATCTATTTGATTCTTTTCACCCTATTCTTTCTACTTCTGTTAAATTGCCTGACAACACTCTAGCCAAAGTCACACACATTGGAACTATTACCATCAACCCCAATCTGATTATTTCTGGTGTGTTTTACATCCCATCCTTTACATTTAATCTACTTTCCTTAAGCAAACTCACTTCATCCAAGGACTGCTTGATCACTTTTCGTTCTGATCACTGTATAATCCAGGATATGACAACCAAGAAGATGATTGGTTCAGCTGAGGCTTATCAAGGACTGTATCATCTTCATGGTTCATTCAAAGCCCCATCTCACACTCTTAAATCATCTACCTCAGCCCGTACATCTCCTACATTTGGCACCACTCTTGCAGCTTCTGTTTCAGGTTCCTTGCTTTGGCACGCCAGGCTTGGACATCTAGGAATCTCAAGACTAAAAGAGATTCAAAGGCTTGACCCACAAATTACAGTTCCTGATGAATCATGTAAATGTAGTATATGCCCATTAGCCAAACAAAAATGCTTACCATTTCCAATTTCTGATTCTGTAAGCAAAAAACTTTTCTCTCTTGTACACATGGATATATGGGGTCCCTATAAACACCCCACTATGTACCATCAATATTACTTTCTTACGGTGGTTGATGACTATTCTAGATACTGTTGGATATACTTGATGCAATCCAAATCTCAAACAAGAAATATAATTCATAGCTTTTACCAGTATGTCTTGGTGCAATTTGATACTAGCATCAAAGTGATTAGAACTGATAATGGTTCAGAATTCAGTATGAATTCATTCTATGCTTCTAAAGACATTATTCATCAAACTAGTTGCGTGAACACCCCACAACAAAATGGAATAGTGGAAAGAAAGCAGCAGCATATACTGTCAGTGGCCAGAGCATTAAAATTCCAAGCCTATCTCCCAGTTGAATATTGGGGTTTTTGTGTCCAGCACGCAACGTACCTGATTAACCTGATCCCATCACCTATTCTTCATCATAATTCTCCATTCAAACTCCTTTATAAATCCAATCCTGTATATAGTAACCTCAAAGTCTTTGGCTGTCTCGCTTTCGCAACTAACAATCAAGCTCATAAGGAGAAATTTGCTCCTAGAGCCAGACGGTCCATGTTCTTAGGATTGTCATATACTACAAAGGGATACGTTTTACAAGATCTTGCTACTAAAAACATCTTTTATATCAAGGGATGTGATATTTCATGAGGAAGTTTTCCCTATGATGACTGCGTGCCCAAAGCCAGATGACTATGCTGACATCCAAATCCAACCTATATTCGATCCTGAGCCAGCCATGTACACTGAGTCTATCCCATCCACATCCAGTAATACCCCACCATTAGGTTCCTTCGCCACACCAACCATAGAAAATTCTCCTGATGTACCTAATCTGAGTCCTGATGCTATGCCCACTACTCCTCAAATTACCACAGACTCTCATGATCTGCTAAACCCCACTCCTGATCTTCTGTCCCCCATTGACTCTCATCCTAGCATCAAACATCCCAGGATCAGAAAAGCTCATTCCTACCTTAAAAACTACTACTGCAACCACGTCTGCTATTCTGGCCATAAACACACCAGCCCTCATTCATTATGCCAGACACACACACTTGATTCTCTGACTCCTCAATATAAAACCTATGTGTTAAGTATTTGTATGCAGACAGAGCCCCAATCCTATGCAGATGCAGCAGGATCACCAGCTTGGCAAAAGGCCATGGCAACGGAACTTGCTGCTTTAGAAGCCAATAAAACTTGGGTGCTCACTCCTTTACCTTCTGGAAAAAAGGCTATTGGTTGCAAGTGGGTATATAAAATCAAGTATAGAGCTGATGGGACTGTGGAAAGATATAAAGCTAGATTGGTTGCCAAGGGATACACCCAACAATATGGGATAGACTACCAAGATACCTTCTCCCCCGTGGCTAAGTTGACAACAGTGAGGGTGATTCTAGCTTTGGCAGCAAGGTTACAATGGCCAGTATACCAGCTTGACGTAAATAACGCTTTTCTCCATGGGGAGCTACATGAAGATATATATATGGTGCCACCCTCAGGCACAGTGCCTCCTAAGTCAAATCTAGTATGTAAGTTACAAAAGTCACTATATGGCTTGAAGCAAGCGAGTAGAGAATGGAACACTAGGTTGACAAAATTCCTACAGACTCAAGGATTTTCTCAGTCCAAGCATGACTATACGTTGTTTACAAAGAGAATGGGGCAGTCATTGGTCATCCTATTGGTGTATGTGGATGACATCATTGTCACTTGTGACAATGAGGGGGGCATAGAGGATATCAAATCTGCGTTACATAAGGAGTTCCAGATAAAAAATTTGGGGCCTCTAAAGTACTTTTTGGGGATTGAAACAGCAAGAGCCAAGGAAGGGATTTACATTAGCCAAAGAAAGTATACTTTGGAACTGTTGGATCAGGCTGGATTTCTAGACGCAAAGCCTGCTAAGAGCCCAATGGAGACACATACGGGTCTGACACACAATGACTCACCCCTAGTTGATGATGTTGCGGGCTACAGAAGGCTCATTGGAAAGCTCATATATCTTACTATAACACGTCCAGACATAGCGTTTCCAGTACAACAACTAAGCCAATTCTTAGATTGTCCAACGGAGAACCACTTCAAAGCTGCACACAGAGTTCTTAGGTATCTCAAAGGTACAATTGGACAAGGGTTGTTATTTCCTAGCTCTGGTCAACTAAGACTCAAGGGGTTCATGGATTCTGACTGGGGAGGATGCCGCGAAACTAGAAAGTCAGTCAATGGATATTGCGTGTTTTTTGGAGGTGCCTTGGTGTCATGGAAGGCCAAGAAACAGTCTACTGTGTCGAAATCATCCGCTGAGGCAGAGTATAGAGCTATTGCTTCCGTAGTATGTGAAATTCAGTGGCTTTTGTATCTTTGCAAAGATTTGAATTTGAAGGATCAAGTGCCAGTTGAGGTCTTTTGTAATAACAAGAGTGCCATTTACTTAGCTGAAAATCCAGTATTCCATGAAAGAACAAAACACATTGAAATAGACTCACATTGTGCGAGACAAGGTACAGCAGGGTGTGCTCAAACTTATGCCTATCAGGACGGAATTGCAGCTTGCAGATTTGTTCACAAAGGCCTTGGACATAAAGAGATTGCAGTATCTAATGGGTTCACTAGGCATTCGCAACATCTATGCCAAGCACAGCTTGAGGGGGGTGTCAAAGTTCCTGATGATGGTGCAGGTGAAAATGTGAGTGCAGGCTTGATGACAAAGACAGAGGCATTGGGTGCAGTACAAAATTAAGGGTCACGACTTGTGATTGGGAAGTCTGGAGTATCAGGAGCATGGAGACACGTGCTGAGCTATTGGTTGGAGCGGTTATTTGAAGTGGAAGAGGGTGTATGTGCAACGCAGGTCGAAGGAACGCAGCTAGAAGACGAAGGGAGAGTGCGGGGAAGTTTAAATAGATGATGAAATGACACTTTTACCCTTATGTAAATAGTTAATAAAGAAGATTAGTTAGGGGCGTTTATGTAATTTTGCGGTTGGCAGTTATCTTCCTCAGCTGCATATAAATGATTCTGCAGCTGAGTTTTCTTGGTTGTAATCTTTCATTCTTCTTGAATCAAAAAGATCAAGAGCAGTTATTCCTATAGTCTCGTTTTTCTCTTTTCTCTTTCGTTCTTGTTTGCTCTTACTTCGTGATCATTTGTTATTCTGTGGTTGAATTTGTTCATATTCAGAAAATTCACAAAGGCCTGACAGGGATTCCCAACAAAATTAAGATAAGCGCCCTGGAGTGATGGCTTATCCCAGTATCCATTAAAACATAAGAGCCTTCTAGCGCTGAACTCTGAACTTCTTTGTAGGAAGAATTTCAGTTATCAGATACTTCTATTCACATTTCAACTGGAGGAGAAAGGGTGTTTCAGAAGGCTTTGTGATTTCTGCATAACAGATGACCTGCCAAAACATGTCGATACACTTAAGTTGCTGGATTTGCTATGTCAAATTATTACATTTTGAATCTTGGAAAAGCCCCCTTTGGATGATTAACCAAGTCAACAAAGGATATCTGTGTCTCCTCTTCTAGTCTGCAATAATCTAAATCAAAATTAACCTAGACGGTTCACATCAAGCTTTGAGGACAACTAGTATACCTGAATGTATCCTTCTGCTGGCCCCAGTAACATTTCTCACGTGCGCATGACCAATAAGTCGTTGGATTCAACAAATAATTTACACCACAAGTCTAGTGCCTCATTTATGAGCACCTGTCTCTATTTTAAGCCCATCTTTATTAGGTTAAACAATGTCTACTTACAATTGTTGCCTTGGAAACTTCGCTGCACCATATGCAATGACCAACTGCTGATTACCAAGCATTTCATTATTTCACCTTGTGCATAGATGATTGTCGTCAGCTGTTACATCTCTCCAGGCTATGAGATTTGGAGATATTCCAGGATGGGCTTGAGAACTTTCTCACACTAGGAAGCGATTTTCCTCGACAAAATCAGTTACGAGTTTGAGGGTGTTGAAGCATGTGGCAATGAAAAGGAGTCGGATTTCTTTCCATCAGATATCTTATGGTGGGAACCACGTTTTGATGAACTTATTGAGGTGAGGTGCGAAATGATTCTGATTTTCTGTTCAATTGATTTGTTAGAAAAGCAGAAATGACATCCCTCTAGCAGTATGCTTCTGTTGCTTTATTGATCTCTGTTAACTGCCTCTTTTACATTTGCTTCTTTCTCTCCTTTCCAATCGTGATATCTTTGGCAGTTATTGAACCATACCAATTGCAAGTTCGTCTTTTAACTATTGGTTATGCTTGAAGGGTTATATATATAGTGCTTCACAATCGAGAGACTGGTATGGTTGATGCACCATCAACACAGAAAAGTCAATCATCTAGGAAAAGCTGACAAATATTAGCGAGTCAAAAAATCTGAGGGCAAAAACTTCAGAGTATCATGTATGTATATATATGTTGTAATGCATGTCAGTCTATTAAAAATGTAAATCTTCAAATTGAATGGGGCTTGGAACACTGCATTTTTAGTAGATCTAAAATGGTCGACGAGATTATTGCCTGTATCATTTTTTCCTATTGAAACTCAATCATAAGATGGCATGATGCTGTAGCAAGAACTATTTTGAAGTCATCACGGAGCAAAATTTAGAACCTCCTGTTCAAGTTTTTATGGTTTTTTCAAGCTGCAGGCATACTTTACAAGATAAATAAAGATTGCTGTTCATATTGGAATTGTTTCTCAAATCGAATGTGTCCATTGTCCTAATATCTGGGGCTTGATGTTCTTCTCCTTGGGTGACTCTCAATTTTGTAAAATCATCAGTTTTCACCTATTCGTGCATTTAAAATCAAGAGTTGGCATTTGTGTTCATCTTATATCTAAGCACTGTCTGCGTGGCTTAACAATTGCGTCATCCAGGGAATATGTGCAGATGGTGATCTTTTGCGCTTTCAAGATGGAATATCTATTGTCTTTTTAGAATCCTCCTGCGTGTTGCATTTTACACCTGTTGGGGATGCCGATAATTCAGAAGATATCATAAATTCGTCTTCTGCATAGGTAACTATGCTTTTGACCCCAGGGTCTCTGACTCTCTGGTCTTGATGTGGGGGGGGGGGGGGGGAAGCAAGGTATCTATGGAAGCATGAGATAAATCGAGCTCCAGGTTTTCAAACTTGGGAAGGACATGAAATCCAGCAGAGAAGCAGAACATCTGTCACTCTTGATAAACTCTGTTTAAGGTGGTAAAATTTTCCTTTGGAAAAGGTCCACACTCATCCAAGCACAAGCCAAATACAGTGCATGACTACTGTACCAAGTACAGTGGTGCTCAGGTGGAGCAGTCGTAATGAAGATAGTAGCCGCACCGTTTTTTTTTTTTTTTTTTTTTTTATCTGTCTCTCTGGGTCTGTGTGTTCGTACTTGTACTTTCTTCTCGAACATATGTTGGTTGCCATCCTATGTGTAATTGGTTGGTGGATTACCTTTGCTCCCCAATTTTTAACGATGATACAGAAAATAGTCCATAACGCCGATTAAAAATTCTTTCCAGATTGTCCACGACATATTTAAGTGGATCACAGAATTTGCCGTCGCACAAGAAGTCGTCAGGAGATGAAGAAAATTCGTCTCCAATGATCAATGGTTCACATGAGAAGCTCAATCAGACGTTAGACTAGCTAATTGTTTAACTAAATTCTAGATTCACTGCTGGAGTTTGTTATAATTTGTTAGGATATTGGGATGGGACAGCATCAGAATCCAGTTAATCTTCAGCGTGTGCAGTAATCCTTCGGCTGGATATGAAAGTGTTCGTGGATGAAAATTCTGGTTTTTTCTTTTAATCTCCCATGTTACTTTCTTCAATCTTGTTACCATTTGAGCTCACCTTGTTGAAAAACCACCACTAATTCAAAATCTCGTGTTAAGGACCTGCGAAAGTTGGCGACAATGTGATGTTGGCCAACGTTCCAAGGCCTTTTGGTCCATTTAATGTTGCGTTTTAAAAGGTGAGGTATCATAATAGCCAGGCGTTCTAATATCCATATCCCTTTGGCTACGTCCAGTTATTAAATCGAGGACGTTTATCCTTTTAAATCTTCAAGAATAGGAAAACAAAGCGAATGAAAAGGCGTTAATACAAGTACAATAGCACCGGGAATCCAAACAACTGGAGTCTCACTGTGCTGAAGGAGCAAGATTGGTTCATCAGTATGCAAAAACAAACAAACAAACAAACTGTTCTCATTATCACTCATCCGATTAAAAGACGATTTGGTTGAGCCTCTTAGGGGAACATATTATCGCCTTACAAGCAACATAATGTATACTGAACAAATCCAGCTTCTTATTTTAAGAGAGGGAGGGATGCACACCAAAAAAAAAGCCATAAAGTAAAGTAAAGCATGCAGGCGATCATCTTGCATGGTTAGACTAGTATACAAGCCTGACGTTCACAAGAGCAAGAAGCAGAGCCCAAAAGAGAGTAAACTTCACCAGATCACCCGCGATCGGATTCACCCTCCGAAACATCCTAATACACCCCACCAACGCCCCAAACAAAGCTGCACACAACACCAATCCCACCCTACTGGCCCCCGCCTGAAACACGATCGGATACCACGCAAGGCCCGAACCCAACTGTCCCAAGTACAAACCCAAAGACCAAGGTGACCTGTGAAACCCACCATCGGCCCAGACGAGCCAACCGGACAGGCCCATCAAGAAAGCGGACGCCACACAGGCCAGGTGCAGAGCCCATAAAGGTGGATACAGAAAGGACTTCTTCATGGTGGCATAGTGAAGATTCGAGCCGAAAAGGTAGACGTCTAGCAACGTCAAGGTAACTGGGAGAGCCACGGCCAGGCCCAGCGACCGAAGCCCACGTTTGGCCACGGCCGTCCTCTTTTGCCGTCTTTCGGTGGTGCCGGGATCCTGCGGTTGATCTACGGATGGTTGATCTTGTGCATCTCCACCTTCTTGTATAGTCCTATGTTTTAGGCCTTGATCAGAAGTCATGTCTCGTTGTAATTGAATACAAGTGTTTTTTGGATTGGATAAAGACAGAGAGAGAAAGGTAGGAAGATTAAGCGTCAAGGAGCGATTTGAGGGGGAGGGAGAAATAGGGGTGCGTGTTTTGCTTATGTTTGGATATTATTGTTTTGGAAATTAGATGAGGACAGATGGCGGAAGGTGGCGACGAGTGGTGTACACGTGGAGAGAAGGTTGAGGAAGGACCTTCTTCCTGTAGCAGCTCTGGTGATCTGTACTAGTAAGTTACTTGTTGGTGATAAGCCAAACGGAAGATTTGGTTTATGCAATGAGGTGTCCTGCCAGCACTTCCGCCTCCATCCCTATCTGCTACAAAACCATCACACTAAAAAAACAAATGATTTGACTTGTCACAATCTAAGTTTATTTGACTTTATAAAAGTGTAAATACACGATCAAGTCGACACAATTCAAGAGACGCGGTACGTCACTCGATACTAATAAAAAGATCTCATGTTAGCACCTGATGAGGTCGGATTCTCACCAGGTGGATTAGAGATGGTCCTTGTGGTATGCCATTAGTGCCTCGTTAGGGTCCTTCAACCTGAGAGAGAAAGACAACGTTAGAGACACAGGGCACCGACGCTCAAGTCAGTTATGGACATATTTGTATATGAGAATGATGGAAACAAAGGTTGAAGCAACTTGTTTAGAGCTCTCTTTTTTAGAGGATGGCTGTTTTGTATGGATGAGTTCAGACTTAGTTCTGGACGAGCTTAAGATACTTTGAGTGGAAGTAGAAGTTCAATTTGACTTGAATAGACTTGGTTGACTTCAGCTGAGGAAAGTCTTATTTATAGCTGTTGAAGTTGAAGGTTGCATGGCCAGACGAAGAATGTTGATGACATTTGGCTACTATGGTGGCAGTTCTTGTTGCATTGCTGCCACGCGGCAATAAGTGGCTGCGGTGTGACAACTCTCCTCTGTGTGGTTGACATGTGGAGATGAATAACTGCGCTGCTGGCAGTTCTGTGCTGCATGAAGGCCACGTGTGACCACGCTTTAGGCTAGGAGGCCAAGCTTGTTGAGTGGCAAGATTCTGCCTAAGCATACTATGGCGGGGCTAAAGTGCTTCATGAGCAGCTCAACCAGAACACTGAGGCAGTGGTGGCCGGATGGTCTGCCGAGCCAAGCTGATCAGACTATGTTAAACTCTCTATATCTATTCTGAGCTGACCAGGCGATGACCGTGCCGACATGACTTCGGCCCTGGGCCGAGCTGATCTGAAGCTGTAGCGAAACTTAAGTCTTGGCCTTGCGATCCTGTCTGGTAATTATTCGAGTGGAATTGAGTTGACCGAAGTTGCCTAGTCAAGGTCTGCTGAGATGATACCGTTCTAAGTCAAGGCTTACTGAGCAGAGCTTGACTTACGTTGACTAATGGGAAGGTGTTTTGTCGTATTCAGTAGCTAGGTTCTGAGTTTATCAGCACCAGAAAAAACTCGTCCAAAGACGTTGAAAGTTGGTCACCTCAGCCATAGACATCATTTTAGCTTTAGCCGTCACCTCAGCGTCACCTGAGAAACGGACGCACACCTCAACCAAGCCCCCAGGTTGGTCATAGAACTGGCACCAAAACCACCCTGGTCAGTTCGCTTAGGAGGACATACACCTTATTATATTTAACTCAACCATTTTTAATATTACAAACTTAATTTAAAGTTAACCTCTAAAATGATAAAATAAAAGAATCAAATACAACAGTAAATAAATTCTTTTATACATAAATAGACACACTTGTGCAATATATTTGTTACCTTTCATTATTGAATAATTGATGCTAGATAATCTTCCTGTAACGTAACCTCATACCTGACATAATGTGCGACTGTCTTAAAAATTTATAATTCATTTAAAAGAACCTTTCGTCATATACACCTAGCATGTCCTCCTTTAAATTCGCTTTAACGTAATTTTTGACCTATGTTTCTTCGATTATGAAATCATTGAAAGGAATAGCCATTTAAGTTTGAAAAACATTTCATTGACAAAAAATTCATATGGAAATATTTTGTTGACACACCCTTATTTGGCTTTGGAATATGACAGAAATAAAGCAAAATAACTCATTAAAATAGTTTGCGCTTCTTATATTGTGATGTAGCAGTTGATCGGCACAATTTGACATAATTTTTATTATAAGTCATCAGAAAACAACCTCTGTATGTTTCTAACACATTGTTATAGTTGCGTGCATCTGAACTCCCATACCCTACCATAGGCAGAAGACTAGAATAATATTGTTGTTGTTGTTATCGTCGTCATATGGTAATGTTTCTTAATAAATGACTGCAGGGAAGGTACCCATTATCTTCACAATCTATTAATGCACTAGAATTTGACTAGTATCGATTCTTTAAAATAAGCAAACAACTGTTTCACTACTGTGAAGAAGGGGGGGAAACCAAAAGTTGTTCTAAACAAACAAGTTGATGAGAATTTGATAGAAGCACAGCGAGAAAAACCTTGGCTTTCTCAATTCTGATATCAAACCGATCACTCACTGTAGGAGAGCACATTCTGAAGAAATTGGCCAATAATTACCAAGTTTCTTACTTTTATTTGTCCACGGGCAGTCTATAACGTGCATAAAAGTTTGAAGGCAAAAGAGATTAAATGATTATTGACCTCATTGAAAAAAGTTTAAACAGTTCAACCTGGTTTACTATGCATAAACGCTGAAGTATCCAAATGACAGCTTAGTGCTGCCCAATTACACGTTTTGCCCCGTCCAAGGTATTCTTCAGTAGCATTGCAACGGTCATTGGGCCAACACCTCCAGGAACAGGAGTTATCCATCCAGCAATTTTACATGCTTCATGAAAATCAACATCTCCAACCAGCCTATAACCTGACTTCTTGGTTGGATCATCAACAGAGTTTGTACCCACATCAATGACTGCAGCACCAGGTTTGATCCAGCTGCCCTTGACCTACAAACAGATCACACATGATAAACAAAATGAAGCACAGTTCTCCTTGAGAAAATACCAAAAAAAAAAAAAAGACATATCAAATGTGCCAAAGACAACTGATTGCAGAAAATTTCATGAGCAGAGTCTTCTAAATACCAACAGTTGCATTCGCCATTAACATAACCACTAGCCCAGCCACTAACCTCAGTCCTCTCCATTTTCTTCTTGTGGGAATGATGTCCAACTGTTGCAACTAGGTCATTAGGTGGTCTCATTATCATATTGTAAAATAACTCTAGTTTTAGCCTGAGCTAACAGTAACATGTCCAACAATATGACCTTGCTGAGTCGATGTTCTCTAAGATCACATACACAGCACTGATATTTAACACTTCATGAGAAACATTACCCTCTTTAAAAATCAACATTTGAACTTATTATCTAACTCTTGATGCAAAGCTAATGAAATTGAACGATGGAAGTCTTGCTGATGGACGACAAGATTACCATCATTGCTTGTCCTGCTGCAGCAATGACAATGTCTGCTTCGCGGATAATTTTCTCTGGTTCTTTGGTATGGGAATGTACCACAGTGACAGTAGCATCCGCTTTAAGAAGCAGCAGAGACACCGGTAATCCAACTATGTTGCTCCGACCAACCACAACTGCCTTCTTGCCTTTTATGCTAATGCCACTGCGTGACAGAAGCTCAAGACACCCCTGTTAAGAAAACACGACTCCCAAGATTTACTCCTAGTAACCACGAGAATGAAATAACTCAAGAAGCAACGACAATGAAATTGAACAGTCCATAGTGCAGATGAAGCATAATGCCTTGGGAGTGCAAGGATGAAATAAAGGTTCTCTGCCTTTCATTGCGAGCTTCCCAATGTTCAAAGGATGAAATCCATCCACGTCCTTTTCCAAGCTAATTTCGCCCAAAACTTTCTCCTCATTGATGTGCTTTGGGAGTGGGAGTTGCACCAATATTCCTAAAACAACATACTAAATGTGTTACAAATTTCTTTCAACCATTAAACATATAAGCAGCAATACCAGAAACCTCGTCAAATCCAAAGGGGATGTGACCTCTAAAAGCAGTATAAACTTTTAACACAACCATATGCGAAAGAAAGTAACCAACCGTGTACATCAGGATCTGCATTCAACTGGTGGACTTGGTGTATCAAATCGACTTCGGATACATCCTCTGGAAGGTCTAGGTCTATGGACTTAATCCCAACCTCGGCACATGCTTTCCTCTTCATATTCACATAGCTCTGGGAGTCCTTTCTATTTCCTACAATCACCACGGCCAATCCTGGAACCTGAATCCGTGAAACTTATCAGTCTCTTGCCAGAAGCTCATGGAATCCTAATTTAATCATGAATTTCAGAGCAAAAATCAAGCAGGTGATGATCGGAAGCTCAAGTATAGAACGTCAAAAAGGCAAGAAGATGAAACAAACAATATGTAGTTAGCCATTACAAATCAATTTCAATATAGAAGAAGAGAGATACCTTGCCGTACTTCTCGGAAAGAAGACGGACTTCGGAGGCGATCTCGGATCTGATAGTATGGGCGACGGCTTTGCCGTCAATAATGGTGGCGTTGTGGTCTTCTGCCGCCGGAGATGCCATAGTCCCTCGGAGCGAAACCAATTTCACCGGCGGTCGCTCCCGATATAAGATTTGATACACGATAATTGTTTCCCTTTTACTGAATACACATTTGAATCATAAATATAATATAAAAAGGTCTCATGGATAAATTGATATATTAATCAATTTTAGTAAAAACATATTTTTGTAAAGTGTTTCTTTGGTTATGAAAGTGTATTTGACTTATTTAATAATGCATTATTATAAGCTACGGCCTAACTGAAAATATGGCTCAATATATGTGGATATGAACGATATATCGTTTTAGCAAGTTAACATACTGCTATGCAATAAGCACGGGAAAAGGTAATTTTGACCTTTAAACATGCGCTTTTACACAATCAAAAAGAAATGACTTAAAAAACTTGATGAAAATACACACTTGACGTCATGTACATACTTGTACGGAGACGAAATCATAGATATTCTATATTGGTGTTGTATTACTTTTTTATTAAATTAGATTAATTGTTTGAAATCACCATCTGATTAACAGATACGATATAATTCTTTCATAGATTATAATGTGATAGAACACATCCCGTATAACATTAATTAACATCTTCCGAACTAGAAATTTTCTTATTCATGGTTGAGTCATGCTTGAGAAACTAAAAAATCACGTTTCCGTTGTACTAATGTGTTTGTGCAGGGTCTGAAGAGATATCGAATCGTTTCGCGATCTAATATACGCAGTTTTATCTTACACTTTGTATAAGAAACTATTTCGTGCTTAAGAAACTATATAAGATAAATTGTGACGTATGATGAAATCACATTTGATATGGGTGTGTCTCAATTTGTTGCCATATAGTGACTACTACAATTATGCATGTATACAAGTAAAAAAAAGGTACATATATTTAATAAGATGGTGGTATTTTATTAATGTATGAAAAGTTCCAGATCTTAGTCAAGTAATTATTGTAAAATGGAGAGTGGATAGGACCCGATCAAGCAATTATTGTAAGTGCACTATTGATAGACTTTGGAATCTTTATGCGATGTAATATTGAAGTCGTCAACAAGTCACTTGCAACGTGAATGAAGTTACACCAACAGACATGGTACAGTTAAGTATTCAAGTATCCAATCGCCTAATCTCATATGTTTAGGAAAAACGGAGTACATGATTGTTTATTATTACATTTCCCTTCTTTGTTCTATGTCTCTTCGCGTATTATTGGACATGGCACATAATATGGGTCTTGGCGTGATTTAAGTTGAATCAAGCATTAATTATGTGGAGTTACATAGGTAACTAAACAATGTAATTAAAATTCAAGTACTATAATACTTGATAAACGTTTGAATCAAATCTTACAATTGGAAATATAAAAAAATTAGTTTGACCGTCGGATGTTTGAGACTGAAAAAGACAAGTCAAGCACGTCAAAACACTGTAGCCGATCATTTTCTTTGGCCAAATTGAAAACGACTCGAGTTTTACCTTTCATACTCTTCTCCCACCTCTAGCACCATTATGTGATTCCCATCTCACACAGTAACAGAATCAGGTACTCTTATTTTGGTTAAAATACTCATAAAAATGATCAAATGACAAAAAAAATAAATCTCATGTCACAATTATCACAACTAAAACCATCTACAATGCCGTCACCACTTCAAGCGTTCAGTTCTTCAAACCCTCAAACTATATCAAAAGATAATATTAATTTATTATAAAATAAACTCGAGAATCTTAAAAAAAGGAAATGCATATATCGTCAGGACACGACTGATCATGATGAAAAACAATCAGATCTTCAATTATTAAGCAGCTTCTTCTGCAGTGCCAAAACCTTTTGCCAAGAAGGCCTGGCCAGTATATCAGCTGCCCAGGCGTTGACGCGGGGGCGTTCTTCGAACAAGGACTTGAGCTTTGACTGCGTCGTGTAATTCAAAGTGGGAAGATGGTAAAGATCGGCGAGAGTGAATGAGTCACCGGCCAAGTATTTGGACTGCTTCAGACGAGCCTCGTACACATCAAGAACCTCAATGAGCTTCTTCTCGTTCTCCACCACAGCTGCTTCGTCTGTTGGCCAACCAAATATGGGCTTCACCACAAGCTCATATCCTAATCTAAAGGCAGGGGGATCAAATTTCTGTGATTCCACTTCTGTCCATAGATACACAAGCCCCATCTTCTTTGGATCCTCCGGGAATGTCAAGTTGTTCCCTTTCCCATAAGTGTGCAGTATGTATTGTGTAATTGCCCTCGATTCTGCACCATCAAAAGTTATTACAAAAGACTCGCCGTTTATATCATATTTGATTGGTTTAAAATCATACTTACTCAAAAGATATTATAAAATTTGTCATATATCAGACATGAAGTAAAGCAAAAGATTGCAAAAGAATATACTTGCAAGAAAATAAGAGACCATCTTGAAGAAAATTTACCAAAGAGAATGAGATCTCCATCTTCAAAAGCTGGGACTTGGCCAAACGGCTACATCAGGCAGATACATAATTAGAGAACGGAGCGGAATATACAAGTTACTAATTGAATTCGCAAAACGGGTAATTTATATATAGACGGAAAAGCAAATGGATTTCACTTACATTCAAGGAAACGTAAGGATCCTGCTTGTGGGCTTCGGTTGCCATATCAACAGGAACAAACTCAGCTTCTTCGCCTATCTCGTAGAGGGTTGCAAAAACACGCAAAACTGCGGGGGAAAGAGGGGCTCCGTGCACTTTCATTCCCATGATTTCAGATCTAACAAGCAATTAGGAACACTGGTTATTGGTATGTTGATATTCTTCTTACCAAATGCTGGAGAATGGTGTTTATATATAATTGTAATCGTAGTGCTTACCTCCTTGATTATCATCCCATTTACTGAATATAATAATTGAAGGGAGGCTTGACTCAACACGCTGCCCGTGTTTCGATTCAGAGAGTGTTCAATGAAATACTCAACGGGACAATGCTGGCACAGATGGAACTGGGAGATCATGAAGAGGACGCTAAGTGGCGAAAAATATGGATGTTAAAGGGACCTCAACGGGGCAACTTTCTGTTATGGCAAGCGCGGCTAAACAAACTTCCAACAGGATATTTGTTATACAGGAGGCAACTAAGGGAATCACCACAATGTATGCAATGTCACCGGAAAGAAGACACGAACCTACATGCACTAAGGGAATGTACTCTGGCAAAGCAACTTTGAGAACAACTGGTTCCTACGCGCTACAAGCATCAGTTCTTTAGGATGGAGGATAGTGTGAGCGGATGGATTGACAAAAACGTCACATATAGGACTGGGGAAGGGCAGCCTTGTGAGGCATGGCTATTTGGATGCTAAAAAACAGGGGTCAATGGGAGGAAGACTTTATTAGGCCGCCTACATACAGTGTTGTGAATGATATATACGAAAGAGTTAGAAATATCCGTATAGCTTGGAGGCAGGATGACATTGCTTATACTTAGTATATATGCTTAGTGCAGGATAACCAGATAGAATTTTGATGTACACATGTTGATATTATTTGAATCAATAAAAGATCCACTTTCCCCAAAAAAAAAAAAAAAAAATTAAACGCAGGTAGCGTCTCACATTAGGGGTGGCAATTTCAAACACGACACGTAACACGACCCGAACCTGACACGAATTTTTGCGGGTATGGGTATGACATTGGCAGGTTTCGTGTACAAATCGGATAAGACCTGAAAGATACCCATCAACGACGGGTCGTGTCCGGGTATACCCGCGGGTACCCGTTTATACCCATTTATACACAAAATTTAAAAAATATATTTTAAACAAAATTTATAATTAATAAAAAAATAAAATTTTCCAAAAAAAAAAAGACTAACGCGCTACTAAGTAACCCTATTCGGTTCCCCCTTCCTCCATTCCCAAATCTCATTTCTTTAATTTATTATTGCATAGTCAAGTGATTTGCGTTTAGATGACCTTGTATTAGTAGTCGTTTAGGTACATGAAACCTGAAAAATGCACGAAAGCTGAAATTACTTGAAAAATACATGAAATGACATGTACACGCCTTGAAATTTTTATACTTGTCAAGTTCGTGGGTATACCCGATACACGACACGAAACCTGACATGTACGGGTTTGGGTATCTACATCCATACACACGAAGCAAACAGGTAAGGTATAGGTATGACGCTTTGATACACAAAACCCAAAAAACACGAAACACGATACACGACCTGTTTGACACCTCTATCTCACATACGCAGTTACGTCCTCTTTAACCAGCTGAATAAACTTTCATGTTGTGGTAAAAGAAAATCTTCCTGTTTAACAGTTACAAGGACGTGAATTATTATTATTCCCTATGATCTTCATGTTAGTATAATTTTTTTTGTCATGGATTTAACAACAGAAATACAACATGAAATAGAAATATACAAAATATTGTGTAGGAGTATTGTTCTTGGATTTATAAATTTGGTTTATATCAAAATCACACTTGTGAGTTTTTTCCCTTGTTTTTGTTCATATTGTTAGGATTATAATCTTAAATTTATGATTATAATCTAATATTATAATTGACATTAGTGGCTTACGACATGTCTCATTTGTTCTGTTGTGGCTGTGATTTTTCGCAATGGTTTGAACGAGGTACTTTGTGGAATGTTTTATGTTCTTTTATATGACATGAGCTGTCAATGCATGTTGAGGAGCTATTAGAGAGTACCATGTCCTACCGCACTAGTAAGTTGCGCTGTATGTTTGCTAGTTTACGCCATGTGTCACGTTGCATGGCTAGATTGTATACTGGCAGGTACCTGTTCTAGTAGATGTTTGGTTGGCCATGCCGAGCGAGAATGCCTCAGAACCTAGAAGTATAGTTGAGCAGCGAAGTCAAGGCGATGAATTCAAGGCCGACCTACAGTGAGTGGCCAAGGTGCATACCTGTGCCGTGGAGATAGATGACCTAGTTGACCATTTTTGACTCTGCCTAGGCGAGTCGCACTACTAATTGTCCAAGACTTGAGCATGCAGTTGGACCCTAGTAGCTGACGGGTGTCTAAGATAGCATGCGCCTTTATTAGTCCAAATGACATTTTGTGAGGGGCCAAGATGGCACATTTGTCGTTATTTTGAGTGATAGTTTTGCCCTTATCAAATGTCCTCAGATTAGACTTGCTGAGCAGAGGAGGGAAGATTAATCATTTAGCAATGGCTATCACACCTACTAAGGCCGAGATGATGGCCTTAGTGGCTACTCGGCCAAGTGGGCTGACATTGGAGAGCATGGCCATGCAGTGCCTACTTCCTCTACACATATGGCCAAGCAGCTGTAAAATTTAAGGGATGCACATGCCCTTCTAGCCCTAGGTCTGCTTCCATTTCTTCATTCCTTTGACTTATTTCTTATGCCGTTATAATGTTATGGCGGTCGCACCAATCACGACTCAGACGTCGATAATGCAAGAGGCGAGCATCGAGGCCATTGAGGTGATGTCCCCAGCTCTGGGGTGGAGAAAGAGGGCTAGAGGGAAGGTTCTTCTAGGGCTGTCCCGACACAACCTTCTCCCGACCCAAAACAAACTAGCGAGGGGTCAGAAGATGTTGTGCCCAACGAATAATTCACTGAAGCTGACTCTGCCACCAACATAATAGTCGCACAGAGGTTGAACAGCGTTTTAGTCTTGGCAGCTAATGCGCAAAGGGCTCGAGGGCTGTCTTAAGATACACTTACCAACCACATTCACAACAACATAATCGTGGTAAGGCATTTTGGTAATCTGTTTCTCCAAAACGAGAGAGTTTTACTTAGTTGCTTTTGTAGCTAACTTGTTTTTGATGATGGCTTGCAATATAGAAGCCATGAATTGGAGTTGATGATCAGAGCTGAAGAGTTCAGAGATGCTCTCTTTACTGAGAGGCAACAAGTCAATAGGCTGACGTCCTCACGAGCAACTGGTCAAAGAGTTTGAGGTAGTCAAAGCCGAGAACAACAATTTTAAAGTTGAGAATGATGATTTGCGGAAGGGAAGGAGAACTCTGACACTAAGCTGGCTACCTCCAACTTTATAGTAGACGGGCTTTGAGGGAAGCTTCAAGATATTGAATTGACCAGAACCCAGGTCGTATCGCAGGCATAATCTTTGCATCAAAAGAAAGTTAATCTTGACTAGCAACTGGCCCAGCGAGACCAACATTTAGCTCAGACCAAAAAGATGACCATTGTTGAATTCGAGAAATCAGACTCATCCGCAATCAACCTGGATGCCTTGCTAATGTCGATGTTAGAGATGGGGCAGACGAGGGCCAACGACGATATTTATGATTGGCCGATTACCCAGGCTCAGTAGGAACGTCTTAGAACTTAGAAGTGTTGCTGAGCAGCGTAGTCGAGGCGGTGCATTCAAGACCGACCAATAGCGAGCGACCGAAGTGCATGCCTGTGCCAAGGTGATAGATGGCCAAGTTGACCATATCTGACTCTGTCCAGTTGGGTTGTACTGATAATGGCCCAAGGCTTGAGCATATAGTTGGACTCGAGTTGCTGAAGTGTGTCTAAGGCAACCTGTGCCTTTATTAGATCAAATGACGTTGAGGGTAACAGGTCGAGGTGGCCACGCTTGTCATTATTTTAGATGATAGCTTTGCCCTCATCAACCACACTGAAACTCCACCGTGGTAACTAAGAGACTATAGGCGACGAACCCCAATTGATTGATAATGTTTTATGTTTGTCAATAGTGGGACGTCCATGCCATACATTTCATTTCCTTGAGTTCGTATGGTTTATTGACTTCGTCGGTCAAAGTTCTTCATTTCGTTTCTCTGTTGGTAAAAAAGACTAATATAAAATGGATAGAAAATCAGAAATAGATTGGACGGAGGGGAGAGGGAGATGGAAGGGACAGCGGGTAGAGAGAGATGAAGGGGTGGAAAGGAGAGGGAGGGGAAGTGGAGATGAAAGAAGAGGCCGAGATGGGGGTTAAATATTAAACAAAAATATTAAACATATAGCGGTCAATACAATCACCCAATGTAGTTCTCCCTAAAATTGGTCAGAACCCTTTTTTCCCAAAACCATATGGTAGATAAAGTTATATTTTGAAAGGTGAAAAGGTCTATCGTGTATTAAGTCAAACCATAAGGGAGATATATGTAATTTTTCCAAATTTAAATGGTTGGTAGGAAATTAGTTTGCATACTCATATCAAAACGTATTTCATATGTTTGAAAATAAAATTGGAGTAGGAATAATACCTTTTTTAAATTCGAAATACTTTTAAGTTTTCTACTTTATTCTAGTGGATTTTAAAAAATTTTCTGAAACGGGCCTGTGAATCAACTTAAAATGTTAGGCGATGTTTGGTTGGTGAATTTCGAAGCTAATGAATAGATATCAAAGGAATGATATACATTGTTTTGTGTTTATTTGAATGGTATAAGAATCAATATATGAATATCAAATCCCATCAAACCCATATATTAACTAGGGTATCAAAACACATTTCTCTATTTTGACGCGTCATAGCGTCACCGTGTGCCACCACTGCGTCGCCACCCGCCACCATCCCGCGACCCCACCACCACGACGTCATAGCCACCACCGCGCCACCAGACAAACCACCCTGGCGCCACCACACAAACCACCCTAGCACCATAGCACCACCACCCTGCCACTACCACGCCATCGCTACTAGCACCCCACCATCGCCCACCACTAGCCACCACCGCGTGATCATCGTGTATCACTACCGTGTGTGTGCATGAGTTTTAATTCTTATTCCTTGTCAAATGTGTTCTAAAGAACATATATGGTAATGATGTCTGTTTCAACTTTTATGTCAAACATATATAAGTTTACATCTCAAACCCATTCAATTCTAACATATATCATTCTGATATCGATTTCGATATCGATACCCAATTTCAAACGGTACTCACTCTTAGTCCACAATCCAAATCTTTATAAAGGTGAATTTGTAATTTTAGTATATTATTTCTTACTCTCCTCCAGTTATTGACTTATTTCCTCTCCACCGCATTCCTGCATCTTCGGGTATCACATGTCCGTACCAGCTTCGCCAGGAAGATGAATCACCATCAAATGGATTTACTTTTTCTTTCCAGGGGGCAGGTTGTATGTTTTTTATTTAGTTATTTGTCTCTATTTTTTCTAGAATTTATGCGTTTTTTGAGCGTTTTATTTTTTTTATGGCTATCTGTACATTTTTGAATGTTTTGTTTATTATTGTGTGCCCTTTATTTTATGTATAAACACAAGTAAACACAAAACTGTAACCAAAATACACAGAAATTATGTAAAATGTACACATGCGAAATGCATTAAATGGGAGGGGGGAAAACCTGGATTTAAATTTTAAAATATACATTTTTGTCAAAATTTGTGTAAAATTACTTTTTTTAAAAAAAATTAAATTTATATGTTTTTTGATAGTATGGAAACCAAAGGAAAAGTTATGTTAGACACCTGCAGTGTCAAACAGCGTATTCTGAGTTTAACAAAGAACCAGGAGAAAGTAGCAAAAGTGGGAGCAGATAAAAATTGTGATACATATTCATTCGCTTTCTCTCTCTAGAATTTCTCTCTGAAAAAGCTCACAGAAATGTCTTCCAACCCAGTGGAGATCTCTCCGGAGGAGTGGGATCAGCTACAAAGAAGCACCAAGAAGAACAAGCGTGACACAATGGGAATCCTAAAAGAGACGAGTACCTCCAGTGGCCCAAACCCTCCATTCACATGGGGAGGGAAATCATTTGCGGAAACTCTAAGTAACAGGAAGCCTAAAGGTGAAATCTTCACTGGAGGAGGGGACCTAGACGACTGGGAGAAGGAGCTGCTGGACCAGTTGCATAGCAGCAACAGAGCAGCCGAAGAAGAACTGAACTCTGCATGGCCACAACTCGAACTCACGGGCAGTAGACTCATTGACCTATGGCACCCTTGGCGAAGGGCACTAATCCTTAAGTTGCTGGGGAAAAACATTAGCTACAGAGCGTTAGCGGAAAGATTACGGGATCTTTGGCGGATACAGTACGATTTCGAGCTTACTGACCTCGAGAACAACTATTTCCTGGTGAGGTTCTATACGGAGGAAGACTACATGTATGTTATGGAGAAGGGCCCTTGGGTCATTATGGGCCACTACCTAACCATCTCCAAATGGAAACCGCTCTTCAACCCCACCTGCGCAGAAATTAACAACACACTGGTTTGGGTGAGGCTACCAAACCTCCCCATGGAATACTGTGACAAGGATACCCTCATGGAGATCGGAAACGTGGTTGGAAAAGCAGTAAGAGTGGATGAACACACGCTGACAAACAACCGGGGCAGATATGCCTGGATCTGTGTCGAATTGGATTTGGAACAGAAGCTGATCCCCCAAGTGAGAATCAAAGGACCAGCTAGCTATCTGCAACAAATAGAATACGAGGGCCTCTTCTCCATATGCTTCCATTGCGGAAAGTATGGCCACAAAGAAGACGCATGCGAGCAAAATAGAGGAAAGCTACCGGAGATGGGGAATCCGGCGGGGCAACCGGAGGAAGCCCCTAAACCAGTGCCTACACCAGACAGGCTGTACGGACCTTGGCTAATTCCAGCTAATACTAGGCGACGAAAGAATGGTACTACAGGGTCGGGGTCAGAGGACAAGGGATGCAAGGGGAAGGGAGTACCTCATATCTGCTACAAAGCAGTGAAGGTACCGCAAAGGGGACAGGTCAGCCTGACCTAGGTGCCAGCACGAATACTCAAAGCAGGGGACAACAAGACAGACAAAACCAGGGGAAACACGTAGCTAGAGAAAGACAAGGATCTAGATTTATGATCCTAGACCAAGCAGACCCGAATGAGGAAAGCCCAATAGGGGTCACTGAATTACAAGCCCGATTTCAACAAGCTCTCACGAGCCCAAATACGGCAATCTTGAACCTGACAACCAAGAACAAGGCAGGCCCTAAGGGACCAGCAGAAAAAAAAGGTATCCCACTCAAGGCTAAGCCCAGACCCAAAATAGCCCAAGCCTCTCAAAATAAAAACCCTCAGGAAAATCAAAACCCAAATCATAAAGCAGAAACTGACCTGAGGAAAAGCCCAGACACACTATTGCCCCAATACCACGAACAAGAGTGGCCAACCCTTCCACAGCCAGCAAACCAAATCCAAACACACAAAATAACAAACACAAAACAGACCAATCCAAGACAACAACCAATACAGACGGGGGATCTGCCCCCAACGGAGAGACCCCATACAAGTGTGGAAGCAGACATTAAAGATAAACCACCTGACAGCCAAGGGGGGCTGGGAACAGCCTACACCTCCTCTATGGAAGTGGAAAACTTACCAGACACACAGGAATGGCGGCAAAGTACTCAATCCATGGCCCCTGAGCCGATGATGGAAGAGCAGGTTGACCTGCAGCAACAATAAATTTGTTTAATTATGAAGGTACTTGTGTGGAATTGCAGGGGAGCTGGCTCCCCTAAATTCAGGAGGAACTTAAAGGAACTAATAAGACAGCACCGACCAGGAATCTTGTGCTTGTTAGAAACTAGAGTCCAAAGTAGTCAGGCTAAGGAAATTCTTAGTAAATACCATCTGACCCACCTAGCGGCGGTAGAAGCCAATGGCTTTGCTGGGGGTATCTGGGTTCTATGGGATGAGATGCAAGTTCAAATGGAAGTAATTAACTTTGATAGGCAGTACCTCAACATGGCCATTTTGAAGAATAACAGGGTGGACTGGGTGGCCACCTTTTTCTACGCTTCCCCTATGAGAAATGTTAGAAATGAGATGTGGTCTTACCTTCATAGGATTGGGGGGAACCTACAAGCCCCTTGGTGCCTACTTGGAGATGTTAATGAAGTCATAACGCAAGCGGACAAACAGGGGGGTAGAGTGGTTACCACTAGTGATGACAGCGTTCTTTGGAGAATGATATCAGGCTGTGAACTTATAGACATGGGGTTTACTGGCCCAAATTATACGTGGACTAACATGAGAAATGGGAAGGAGAACATACAAGAGAGACTGGACAGAGTGTGGAGCAATAAGGAGTGGCAATTGAAGTTTGGGGAGGCATATGTCCAACATCTTCCTAGGACACACTCAGACCATCATCCTATCTTACTCACACTTACAGACACGCTGCCTCTACCGCTGAACAGACCGCATAGGTTCCAGATGGCATGGATGGAACATGAGGGCTTTGAACAATTTGTAGAAGAGGCATGGGAAAAAGACAAGCCCATTATAGAAACTATCCAATCTTTTAACGAAAAGACACAAGCATGGAACAGAGAAGTGTTTGGCAATCTTTTCCACAGAAAGAATCGATGCCTTGCGCGAATCCAGGGAATACAAACAGCGAGAAGTAAACGCCCTTCCACATACCTACAGGGCCTGGAAAAAGAGCTAATGGATGAATTTAACACGATCCTGAAGCAGGAGGAGGTTTTCTGGTTCCAGAAATCTAGACTGCAGTGGCTACTTAATGTTGAGAGGAATACCCATTATTTCCACATCACGGCTATTGCAAGAAGAAGAAGGAACAAAATCCATAGACTCCAAAACCAAACAGGCGAATGGACGGATAAGGAGAATGAGCTAAAGAGCATGGCCCTTGACTTCTACAGAAAGCTGTACAGCAGTGAGGACGTCACTGATCTTCCTAGACACGCCCTCAAATTCCCCAAACTCTCAAGAGGGGAGAGTTGGAGTCTCAATCACCAGGTCACTGACAGGGAGATTGAGAAAGTGGTTGCTCAGACGGGAAAGTACAAAGCACCGGGACCCGATGGACTCCCAGCCGCCTTCTATCAGCAATACTGGTACACGGTGGGCCCAGAGGTTACCAGGTTTATTAAGGAGGCATTCACGGAAAAATCCTTTGACCCTAGACTGAACCAAATCCTGATCTCTTTGATCCCTAAGCAACAAGTACCTGAGTCTATTGCCCGATTTAGGCCTATATCCCTGTGCAACGTCGTGATTAAGTTCATCACCAAGATTATTGCTAATAGACTAAAACAAGTCATACCATGGCTGGTCATGGAAAACCAATGCAGTTTCATACCTAAAAGACAAGGGACTGACAATGTTGTCATCACCCAAGAGCTGATTCATTCAATGAAGCAGAAGAAAGGGGTGAAGGGGTATCTGGCAGTTAAGATAGACTTTGAGAAGGCCTATGATAGAGTGGAGTGGAAATTCTTGAATAAAGTCCTAAGGGCAGTGGGGTTCAATGAAGGTACTACTGACCTAATCATATACTGCCTGGGATCCGCCTCCTTGAATATTTTGTGGAATGGGGAAAAGCTAGAGGAGTTTACTCCCACTAGAGGGCTGAGACAGGGGGACCCTTTGGCCCCATACCTGTTCGTATTATGTATGGAGGTCTTGGGACAGCAAATTAAGGAGAAGGTTTACAGTGGACAGTGGAAGGCTGTTAAGCTCACGAGACGTGGGCCTATTCTCTCCCATCTAATGTTTGCAGACGACCTTATCTTGCTTGGGGAAGCAACTGAACAACAAGCTAAAGTCATGCAAGAAATATTGAAGATGTACTGTGAATGGTCAGGGCAGAAAGTTAATACGTCTAAATCAAAGGTGATCTTCTCTCCTAACACCCCTCTGGAGTTGAGGGGTAAGCTAAGTGCGCAATTCAACATACCCTATGGAAATAACTTTGGCAAATATTTGGGGATACCAATTGTTCAGGGGAAAGTCAACAGTGGAACATTCCAAATGTTAATCGAGAAGGTGAGAGGCAAACTCAGTGCTTGGAAGATGAGAACAATGTCAAGAATGGCAAGGGTTGTTCTGGTCCAGTCGGTGACGAATGCCATTCCAACATACTATATGCAAACCTCTAGGATCCCAACTTCAACTATCAGGGCTATTGAGAAACTAAATCGAAATTTTATTTGGGGAGACACGGAGGACAGGCGGACCATCCATGCTGTGAGCTGGGATCAAATATGCAAACCAAAAGAGCTAGGGGGACTCGGGCTTAAGAAACTCAGCCTCATGAACAAGGCACTCCTCGTCAAGCTGGGCTGGAGGATGTTAAAAAACAGGGATGCACTATGGGCTAGAACACTCTGGGCTAAATACGGTGACCCTACGCTGGAGACGCCACCCAAGCTAAACAGCTCGTATGTCTGGCGTTCTATTAAACATGCAACTGACCTCCTAAGAAAATGTCTAACACTGGATCAGGGAGCCAAGGACCAAAACGGAGAAGTGAATGGAGAATTGAACGATGGCCATGTTGAACACACAACTTTCCACGCAGCTAATGCATATGCAGCACAAGAGGATGAACATAATAATGATGAGGCTAAAGCATGGGAACGCATATGGAAAATTAAAGGACCCCAAAGTGCAAATATGCTCCTATGGCAGATGAGGCTTGGAAAATTACTGACATACGAGAACTTACATCATCGGGGTGTGGCTGATGACCCCAGCTGCAAGATTTGCGGCGCTGGGAGGGAGTCAGTGCTGCATGCAGTTAGAGATTGCCCCTGGATGGCCAGATCCTGGAGGATGGTCATACATCGTCAGAAATGGAGGGACTTCTTTGGGGCTCCAAACCTGAAAAAATGGATCGATTAGAATCTGCAGAGAAATTTAGGGGAAATTAAAGAACATTACCAAAGGAGGACTTATCTGTTCAGATCCGGAGTCAGGCATGCCTGGATGGGTAGAAACCAACGAATCCATGGCGAAAGGGAAACTTGGTGGCGCTCGGAGATGGTGGCTGCTCGTATTCGGGAAGAGGCAGCACAGATTATCAGCACAACCACGCTAACTGGTATGGAAGGATGACTAGATACGGGCTGAGATGGTAATCTTGGAGGCAAAGTGCAACGGGGATGGAAGCCTGCTTTGGAAGGGATGACTGCGGAAGTGGAGAGGTTGGTTCTCCCTTCGATGTGGTCCTCAACTGCTCCCCACTGTACCCACCCACCGCATTAATGAAGACTTTCTAGAAATATCTATGAGGCAATAGTCAGATGTTTTGACTGATGTTTTGGGCTTTCCTTAGCAGGCTGCTGCAGGGCCGACTTGATGTAAAATGAACATTGCTATTTGGGTTTGATAAATAAAAAGTTCCCGTTTTGACCAAAAAAAAAACAGCGTATTCTTATTCGGATCTGAGAGTGCCAAATAAGTTTTTATATTGGGAGTTGTTTGTGCCAAGTAACTTTAGTTTTTTTTTTTTTTTTTTTTTTTTTGTGTTAAAAGTCCAAGAAAAGGTTTTGTTTTATTTCCTTGTTTTTAGTGACTTTTTATTCGACATGTTTCTCTATACGCATCGCTACTTTTGTCTTTTTTCATCATGTGAAAAAATAGGGGTTATATAAAATAGAGATGTTATTTGTAAAAAAGTAATTATCTTATATAAAGTGTATGTTACAATTACTAAAATAAGTATCATATTGAATGTTTAACAACAGTTATTTTGATAATTTGTTTTACATCATGATAAACAAGGAGAAATTAAACTCCCAGTTTAAATCAAACGGATTGTGAAAGAACTGTAAATGATTTTGTGTGACTCAATAAATTTAATATAACAAAATAATAGTATCGATGTTTAAGTCAATAGTCATTTTAATATTCGTAAGATGCTCTTTAATATAAGGTAATGGGCTTTTACAAATAATATCATTATTTTTTTGTTAAAATTGTTTGACTTGTGAAAAATTATAAGGTATAAAAAATGTGTTTCAGGAAAAAAAATTTAGGAAGAAAAACTGAATTAAAAATGAGGAACCGTGTAAAGTGAAAACAAATATTATAATTACACTGTTAAAAAATTTTACTATACAATTTTACCAAAGGCAAATAGACACCACAATTGGGGATATGATCACCTCACTGTAAGGGAGGCGGTGATGCATGACCGCGCGACACGTGGCACCAAGGGGATGGTGAGGCTAGATAATTATCTAGCCTCACCATCCCCTTGGTGCCACGTGTCGCGTGGTCACAATGGAGATGAAAAAAGTTTGAGTGATTAGATCTAAACCATCACAATTGTTTCAAATTGTATTTGGTACAGGCCAGGACACACAGGACACACGGATCGACGTTGCAGCCGAAGATTGCCCTAGCTATTGCCACCAAAAGCAAAAGGGCGGGAAAATTTGAAATCCATTTCCCATTTCCCATTATTTCTGTCTTTTCCTCTGTTGACATGGGCGATAGAATCTTGGGAGACACAGGCGAAGAATCAGAGAGAAAGGGGCAAGCGGAGGCGTGGATGAAGGGAAAATCCCCAAAGAGGAACACTCGGAGACGAAAGACCAATACGATGAAAGGTTCGCTGGCTAGGCAACTCACTCTTCAGCAAGGCCAATTGGCTTTCATGCCCCTTCACCACCAATCTTCTTCTTCTGCTCAGTTCCAAAATCATGCCGTTTCTGAAGCTGAACCACCACAGCTTCCCTTGATTTCAACTGATGCCGCTGACGATGAGAGAGATTTCATTCTAAGCCAGGATATCTTCTGGTCCCAGCTTCAATCTTAGTTGATTGCTACTTATATATATATATATATATATATATATATATATATATATATATATATATTATGTTTCACATTATGTATTTGGTAATCGTTTGAGTGTTATCTCTGGATGCAGCACCCCTGACTACATTACTCCAGATGCTCCTGCTATTCCCAGCTGTTTTGGTTCTTCCGACGATGTATGGTGAATTTTCCTTTTCTTCTTATTCTGATGGTCTTGTTTGATTATAACTTACTTTTAATTTGTTTGGTGCAGGAAAACCTTGCTTGTCCCAAGTCACCAGAGAAAGTTAAAACGGCTAGAAGCAAGAAACAGAGACTTGGTAAATATCTGTTGTTGATCACATCTCTCTCTCTCTCCCCTCCCGTCGCCCCGTTTTTCTGGGTGTTTACAGTTCTTGACAAGAGAGTGTTTATCTGAAATTTTAATATAGTAAAGAATTACTTGATGCATCTAGTTCTTTTTGTTGACAGTTAGCACACAATCATACCATAGTCAGCATACAGTCATACCTTAGCTAGGAAATATTTACTTACCATATTAACGCTGATATTATACAGGAAATCAGCAATTAGAGATATTGTCATTAGTATTGTATATTCCTCATTCCATAATTATGTAACGAGTGTAAAGATAAATAGGCAGCATACTGTACTGATCAAATCAATGAAAAGAAAACTTCTCCAATTGTGCCTAGCTTAACATGGTATCAGAGCAGGCACCATCCCGGAGGATGGGTGGATTCTGGGCATAGGCTCAGAAAAAGCTCATCATTGCCTTTAACCTTTCCCGGCCAATCACCGGCCAAAAACACTGATAATACCGGAACTTACCTTCTTCCGGCCAAATACCTTACCAAACAATCGGTTGCTGAAATTGCTTCAGCCATCCGGACTGCTGATTATCAATACACTCAGACACTTATCATCATCATCGCAAAATCCCTGCAAAGAACCCACAACCATGTCAGAAAATCCAGAAACCTCACAACCCACAAAACCAGAAAACACTACCGTCCCAAGCCCGGGTGATTTGGCCATTCAAGTGGCACAAATCCTCAGAGACAGCCTTTATCCACCACAACCACCATCACCCTCCTTACCAGACAACCTGAATATTGCAATAAAACTGACAGGGAGTAACTTTGCGTTATGGTCACGCGTCATCTACAGAGCCATTTTGGGCAGAGGACGGAGCTCCCATCTCACTGGGGTTCCCCCTCCGCCCCAACAAACAGATCCACAGTTCCCACGGTGGGAACAAGACGACAATTCCGTGTTTACATGGATACTGCAGAATGTTGATCCGAGCATGATCAACAACGTATCCCGCTATCCGACTGCTAAAGCCCTATGGGACGGGCTAGCCTTAACATACGGCTCAGGGGGGGACTCCTTGCAGGTCTTTGACCTACACAGGAGAGCAAATAATCTCAGACAAGGGGAGACTTCACTGGAAGCATGTTGGAATGCTCTACAGGACATATGGGTATCAATAGATACTCTGGATCTAAACCCCATGAAATGCCCCGAAGATATCAGTGCTTACAATCGAAAAATGCAGGAGTTTAGACTGTACCAATTCCTCACAGCCATCAGCGACAAATATGAGACTGAGAAGAAGGATCTCTTGAAGAGAACACCTCTGCCATCCGTAGAGGCGGCATTCTCAGAGATCAAACGGGCAGAATCAAGATCCGGCCTCACCAGACACGGTCCCTCAGAGACAGTCTCTTCACAGGGAATAGGACAGGGCTTAACTGTCCGCATATCGCAGGGACGGGGACGGGGAAAGGAACAAAGTACTGGAGGAGATAAAGGGCCACAGTCACAGCGAACAAAGGTGGACAAAAGCCACCTAATCTGCGATCACTGCGGCAAAAGGGGCCATAAGAAGGAAAGTTGCTTCCAGATTCAGGGGTACCCTGACTGGTGGGAGGGAAAGAAGGTAACCATCGGAGGAACAGGAGGAAAAGCAGCAGCCATTAAAGCCAGCGAAGAAGGAGCAGAGATTTCAGCCCCAACTATCGCAGGAAGCGGCGGGCAAAGACAAACCCTAACAGAAGAAAGCAGCGGTACAGGTAAAAGGGGGTTAGACAGAAAACCTAACCCCCACCTTTCATTTATGGTGCAAAATAATCCCTTAAGCCCCCCGGAAATTGCCCCCTATTCCCTTGTTCTTTTGTCTAACTCTAATATGGTCCCTCCCTCACAACCGCCTTTCACTTTGGACCCTGAGAACCCAGAAATTACACTTAACCCCCCAGAAACCCTCCCTAAGCCTATTCCTGGTCCCTCTAAAATTCCAAAAACCCAAACTGGCCCCCAGCCATCATATGCCTACCAAACCACCACATACCCCACTAAAACCACTTGGATATTTGACTGCGGCGCCACTGACACGATGTCCTTTGATCCCCATGACTTTACCAACCTCTCTCCACCTACTAAGACCCATGTTGAAACCGCTAATGGCGAAACCATTCCTGTACGTGGCAGTGGCCCCATTACCCTTAGCCCTAATGTAACTCTTCAAAAATGTCTTTTTGTTCCTTCGCTGTCTACCAAACTTTTGTCTATTAGTCAGCTCACTAAGGAACTCAATTGTGTAGTTCTTATGTATCCATCCTTTTGTTTGTTGCAGGACATTCATACTCAGGAGATCATTGGACGTGGTACTGAGTGTGATGGCCTATATTACGTAGATGCGGTGGTACAACAGGGTAAGTCTAATCTTGCCACCGGTACGGTTTCGCGCCAGATATGGCTATGGCACCGTCGATTGGGACATCCATCATTTAGCTATCTTCAAAAACTTTTTCCACAGTTATTTTCTACTACTTTGAATAACTTTACTTGTGACACATGCCTTCGGGCCAAACAACCTCGAGCGACTTACCGCTCCAATAATACCAGGACCAACTGCATTTTTTCTTTAGTACATTCAGATGTATGGGGACCTGCCCCACATCAGACATCATTGGGCTTTCGTTATTTCGTTACGTTTGTTGATGATTATTCCCGTATGACTTGGCTTTATATTTTAAAACACAAATCTGCCGTATCACACAAGTTTGTTGAGTTCTTCAATATGGTCAAAACACAATTCAATACGACCATACAAATACTTCGATCAGATAATGGTGGGGAATACTTTGATGGGGCACTAAAAAGTTTCTTCAGTACCAATGGTATTATACATCAAACATCTTGTCCTGACACCCCAGAACAAAATGGTGTGGCCAAAAGAAAAAACCGCACCCTTCTTGAAATGACCCGTGCAATGATGTTGGAATCGTGTGTCCCTCGGGGTTTTTGGCCGGAGGCTGTGTCCACTGCCACTTATCTTAGTAATCGGTTACCCACGACCATCCTTCACCATAAAACCCCACTCCAGATACTGTCCACCCAAGTTAATGTTCCCTCTATCCTAACACTACCACCAAAAGTGTTTGGGTGTACCGTCTTTATACATATTCCTAAATCTCAACGCACTAAACTTGATCCCTGTGCCGAGAAATGTGTCTTTGTTGGCTACGCTTCCACTCAAAAAGGATATCGGTGCTACAACCCTCGCACCCACCGAATCCACACCACCATGAACTGTGTGTTCTTAGAAACTGAATTCTTTTATCACACCCCATCTCGGTCTCAGGGGGAGATATCTAGTGATGATGATCCTCTCGATTGGCTGTCTACACCATCCTGGTTACAGACTGAGCCAACACGGCAAGTAGATGGCTCCGACTGCGCCATAGCTCCCTACGAGAATATGACCATCACGCCAGCACCAACCAAGGATGCTCCTCAGGTGAATGTCCCAACACAAGAAAACGATGGTATGCATACTGATTCTCATAATTGTATTTCTAGTGAGTATACTAATGACTCAATACCTTGTGCTCCCACTGATGCTCCAATTACCGCAGTTAATGACTCTTCACAGCCCATTTTGGACCATATTAACGTTGTGACAGGAGAACAGGGGCGTATTTTACCACCAAGACGAAACAGAGGAGTTCCACCAGAAAGATACTCTCCAACCAGGGTTGCTCGAGCATCTAAATACCCAGTGAGTATACAAAATCTATGTCAGACAGCAAAGAGCTTTATGATTACTATATGTTCCGAAGACATACCCAGAAATGTGGACGAAGCATGGAATCAAAAACATTGGAGGGAAGCTATGCTAGTAGAAATGAATGCACTTAAGACAAATGAGACGTGGGAACCATGTGTCTTACCAACAGGAAAGCGTCCAGTTGGATGCAAATGGGTGTTTACTATCAAATACAAAGCCGACGGGAGCATTGAGAGACATAAGGCGAGACTTGTAGCGAAAGGATTTACTCAGACCTATGGGATTGACTACTCGGAGACCTTCTCACCAGTTGCCAGAATCGACACAATCAGGGTACTATTCTCCATTGCAGCAAATGAAAACTGGCCTCTACATCAATTCGACGTAAAAAACGCATTCTTACATGGAGAACTGAAAGAAGAGGTTTACATGGAACCACCCCCAGGTTTCGCTGATGAATTTGAACCAGGACAGGTATGCAGGCTGCGAAAGGCCTTATATGGGCTCAAGCAGTCACCCAGAGCATGGTTTGGTCGATTCACAGCTGTTATGAAAAAGGATGGCTACATACAAAGCAATGCTGATCACACGCTGTTCACAAAGAAACAGGGAAGTCTTGTTACATGTCTCATTATTTATGTTGATGATATGATTATTACTGGAAACGATACTAATGAAATTTTACGTCTCAGGAAACATCTATTCACTCAGTTTGAGATGAAAGATCTTGGTGGACTCAAGTACTTTCTGGGAATCGAAGTATTAAGATCACAAGCTGGAATCTACATTTGCCAGAGAAAGTACATCCTCGACCTACTAACCGAAGTTGGCTTACTAGATGCAAAACCTGCTGACACTCCTATGGTCCAGAATCACAAATTGGAAATTGTGCAAGGAGCGCCCGCGGCAGATCAGGAACGGTATCAAAGGTTGGTGGGCAAATTGATATACCTAGCACACACGAGACCTGACATTGCCTATGCAGTGGGAGTTGTAAGTCAGTTCATGCACAGTCCGCAAAGCCACCACTATGACGCAGTGATTAGGATTCTGAGATACTTGAAGGGAACGCCAGGCGTCGGGTTACTCTTCAGAAAAAATGGTCACCTCAATATTGAAGCCTACACAGATGCTGATTGGGCGGGGAATCAGGTTGATCGACGTTCTACATCCGGATACTTCACTTTAGTTGGGGGCAATGTGGTCACATGGAAAAGCAAGAAGCAGAAGGTGATTGCATTGTCTAGCGCTGAAGCCGAATTTCGAGGTATTGTAAAAGGAATCACAGAAATACTTTGGATACGAAAGCTACTTCATGAGTTAGGGTTCCACGTGCAAGAACCAACGTGCCTAAAGTGTGATAATAAAGCTTCCATCAGCATATCAGAGAATCCAGTTCAACATGACCGTACTAAGCATGTCGAAGTAGATAGACACTTCATCAGAGAAAAATTGGATGAGGGTATCATCGCACTACCGCATGTACGCTCAGAAGATCAGCTCGCTGATATTTTGACCAAAGCTGTAAATGGACGAATCTTCGAAACTGCACTGCGCAAGTTGAACATTGGCGATCCGACAGTTCAACTTGAGGGGGAGTGTTGACAGTTAGCACACAATCATACCATAGTCAGCATACAGTCATACCTTAGCTAGGAAATATTTACTTACCATATTAACGCTGATATTATACAGGAAATCAGCAATTAGAGATATTGTCATTAGTATTGTATATTCCTCATTCCATAATTATGTAACGAGTGTAAAGATAAATAGGCAGCATACTGTACTGATCAAATCAATGAAAAGAAAACTTCTCCAATTGTGCCTCGCTTAACACTTTTTATGTTTTATGAAGCGATTGTCGACATTCTTTCAGGTTTCACTGTAAAACATTGATTATTAGAGTTTGTGCTGAGGTACATTTATCTGATTGGCATTGTTCTTTTGCTGCCAACTCTGGATTAACAAAATTGCTTGTTTAGCTGTAAAAAGATAGTTGTTTGTATTTTTTTGGGGTGCAATTGTTTTTTTTTGTAAATTTTGGGGTGCAATTGATTATTAAAAAGACGGATATACTATTTTTATTTCAACTACAGGATTTTTTTTAGCAATTACTGTTCTGTTGAGTCTCTCGGGCATTCACGTCTCTTACATCTGAGTATTTATCTCATGAATCCAATTACATCTCTTACGCAAAACTCTTACTACCTCACCAAACTTACCTTACTAGGCCAGAATATATGGTCGACCCCGTTTAGTGAGAATTTAACTTTTTGTTGTTGTCTTCCATTACTGAGAACTTCTAAGCCAGTTCAATCTGCTTTTCTTTGTGTATTTCATGCTTTCTTCTCCTTGTAGCTTATTTGGTTTTGATAATTAATGTAACCTTCAATAGATGGTAGTGCTGTGACGTCGTTTGTTTCATACGACTTGGTTCAGCAACAAATGGAAGACCATATAGTGGGCGCAATTGGAGGAGACTATGTTAAGACTGACCAAATGCTTCAGTCACAAAAAAGAAATGGTTACATTTCACAATCTGCAGTTGCTTTAAGGTGTCGAGTGATGCCTCCTCCGTGCATAAAAAATCCTTACCTCAAGGATTCTTCTGTATTAGATGTGGACCCCTTTGACAATCATAGAACAAAATGTGCAGGTAGGGGATTCATGTTGAAGCTTTACGCTCGTAAGACGTTTCTTTTTATTCATCGACTACTCATCTTGAAGCTGGTAGTTGGTCTTGTTTACTGGGAACTTACATTTAAGTCCATGGCTTTTCCTTGTAATGTTGATGCAGGTTTTCACCCCTCAATTAACAGTGGTGAAGGCATTTCCCGCTACCGGACTGATTTCCATGAACTAGAAGTATGTTAAATCATCAGTATACAACAACATCATAATCCCATTGCCTTAGAGGATAGGCGGGGTATGGGGGGTACGCAACCATACCCATGTGTTAGAAACACATGAGTTAGTATATGTGTGATATATTAGGTGTCCAATTTTGCATCCCTGCTTTTGATTGGCCCTGCAAACCGTGACAGGAAATTTGTTTCTTTTCTCTAGAAAATTGGTGATGGAAACTTCAGTCGTGTTTTCAAAGTTCTGAAAAGAATTGACGGCTGGTTGTATGCAGTTAAACACAGCACTAAGCAGCTTCGTAGCAACACAGAGAGGTATCTTTCATATTCTTTCAACTTCTTGTGGTTACTTAAATTTTTTCAGCATTGGGAGTAATGTTTTGGTTATGGTTGCTCTAATTAGGCGAAAAGCTTTGATGGAAGTTCAAGCTTTAGCGGCTTTAGGTACATGCTCGAATGTGAAGCAGCTGTTTTCTATGCTTGCTTTAATGCAAGTTAAAACTCTCTGTCCTTCAATATGCAGGAGCTCATGAAAACATTGTTGGCTATCATTCTTCTTGGTTCGAAGATGACCAGCTCTACATCCAGATGGAGCTTTGCGATCGTAGTCTCTCAATCACAAGATTCCCTAACTTGTTAACAGAAGCACAAGCCTTACAGGCACTGCATCAGGTCTGCCTCTTTTCCTCAAACACTTAAGTTACTAAGATGTGTTCCAACTAAGTTTGTCCAGGTTCTGTAGTGTTTTTCAGTACTATAAGTTCCTTTAACTTTGTCTAGGTAATTTGATGTCTTGTGAGAGTTAAGTTGCACGGGGTGTTTTCTTGTCTGCCTTGAAGTTGATGTGGTATTGGTGTTATTTAGTCACCAATAGGCCTTGCAAGTATATTATTGGAAATGTCATACTTGTTATTGGTTGATCCTACATGTTCATGGATCAAGCCATCTTGGTACATATGCAAAACGTGCAACTCCCTTCGAATGATCTTAGTACTTATTCCAACTTGCAATTCTCAAAGAGAAAAGTTTAGGTTTGTATACTGAATCATGAATCTAATAATGCCTTTTTGTTAGTTGATACTTCAATTTGCTTTTCCTTCGTTGGTTTTGTATTTATGTTACTTATTGAGGCCCATCTGTTCACGGGAAAAAATTTCCTTAAATTTTGTAACATGGAGATTTTAAATCTAAGTTTTGCAATTTTAGTCTGTGTTATGACAAGTAGGATTCTGAATTACATGCAGATAGCAAGCGCTTTGCACTTCATACACGCAAAGGGCATAGCTCATCTGGATGTGAAGCCAGATAATATTTATATTAAGAATGGTGTCTATAAGCTTGGTGATTTTGGCTGCTCAAGCCTTCTTGATGGAAGCCTGCATATAGAAGAAGGTGATGCACGATATATGCCCCAGGAAATCCTGAATGAAAAGTATGACCACCTTGATAAAGTTGATATCTTCTCTTTGGGAGTTACTATTTATGAACTCGCTCGAGGGTCTCCACTTCCCATGTCCAGTCCTCAATTTCTCAACATCAGGGAAGGCAAATTGCCTCTTCTTCCCGGTCATTCCTTGCAGCTTCAGAACTTACTGAAGGTATTTCATTTTCCTTTTGAGCACCTTCTCAACCAAACTTGGAATCTCCGTCATATTCTGGTTCTCTTGTTCTGATGTCATCACTTCTCAATTGTTTGTCGTTTTGCATTCTAGGTGGAGTATATGAAATCAAATTTGTGCTAAAAAAAAACTTTAAATCATCAACTGTATACTGAGAACAAAAACCACCTGTTAATAAAAGTACACAGGCTAATAGAACCAATACTTGATGCAAGGTTGCTTGCAATGTCAAAACTGGTAGATACAATGTGCAAGTAACTAAATTCGTAGGGAGTAAAATGGAGTTCCTGATTTTGAACTATTATACTTCGAGCCAGAAAGGCTTAACAGCGTTGCCAGGCGAACTTGAGAAATCCATATCGCCTGTGGACCAATATGGGAGAAATTACGTTAAAGCATCCAAATTAAGTGTGCATTCATATAAATTGGATTATGACATCAGTTCAAAAGTAAGCTGACATGCTCAGTTGTCTAGCTTGAAGTAATTTGGATGTCCAAATGTTCTATGCATTATTTCCTGTTTCAGCTGGTCTTTATTTTGTGGCATGTTAATGCTTTAGGTCATGATGGATCCTGACCCAACTAGGAGGCCTTCAGCAAAGGAACTATTGGATCATCCAATTTTTGATAGCTCCCAGAAATGTCGCAAAATGTAAATTACACTGGGGTTGTAACTGTGTTTATCCTTTTGTCAAGTTGCAGGGTGGTGATGTGCCAAATTACTTGACCAATTTTGCCTTTAAATGGTCCTCTAACCTTTTTTGCTTTTCTTTTCGGAGGAAGGGTGGGGGCTGGAGTGGTCGGATTTAGGAAATTTTGCTGGTGAAAGGACATGAACAACTAAATCAGGTGTTATATTCATCAGAAGGCTGGCTGTAATTTCAGGATTATGTATTCAAAACTTCTGCTTGATTTACGAATCTTAACTGGCATAGAAAATTGTATAGATTTGCTTATTGATATAACATGAGTCTAATGTAAGTGCTCATTTTGGAGGAATCATCTTTTTTTCTTTAGAAATTTTATGATGACCATGGAACAACTAGAGCAATTGAGAACCGATATATGTCTTTTACATTTGATTGATCTTAGAGTAACATAATCGTTTCTGGACTATTTTAAAATTTGCTCTTTTCCCCCTCCTTTTATTCCAGAAAAAAGCGGTAGCGTGGCTTGTGTTTATTCAATTCTTGGTCTGTTTGGTTCATGCAATATTGCTGGAGAGTATTGTTCGTCTTATTAGGCAATGACAAATAATAAAACTAATAAAGCTACCACCATATTACCAATTCACGTCCCTGCCCGACACACTGTTATTCGTTCTGTTAGGTCATCTCCAACCATGCACCAAAACACCTATTTGGTGCAAAAAAAAAAAAAAAACACCTCCAACCATTCACCAAATAATTAAAAATGAAGGTGCAACACTATTCATTGTACCAAATTACTATTCATCCGTCACATCATCATTTTAAGCATATTAATAAAATTTTAATTTCGTTAATTTTGTTATAATAATTTTAATTTTGTTATAAAAATTAATTTTGTTAATTTCGTTATAAAAATTTTAATTTTAATTTTTAATTTTCAAATTTATAGGATCACGTTACGAAATAATCCGTCTCAGTTAAATCAACGAATAATGAATTAATGAATACTTACCTTAAATTTATATGAATGTTAAATTTGTGTTAAATTATTTAAAATAATGAATTAAAAATAGAATGATAGAAGAATCTTTAATGAATATTCTTATTTGGTGGTGGATTTGTTATTTGTGGTTGGAGTATTTTTTACTGTTTATTGCATCAACTAGGTGATTTGGTGCAAGATGGTCTCGCACGTTTTCCCGCAAAAAGATTAGGCCCACATTTGCTTTTTACCACCATGTGACATCCGATTCGGACACTGAAATAATTTTTTTGCTTTAGTTTTCGTTAGATCCAACACAGTTGTTTACTGACAATAAGTACACCATTATTAGCATTATCATGCTATGCACTGTCCATATTAGGTTGACAATAAACATACATATTCGACTATGATGACACTGCGGGCCTCCCTCAGATCGGGCCATATTTTCTTAAAGTCTAGAAATGGACAAAGCAACGGATAAATAATAAAGATTCCACCCCCCCCCCCCCCGACTTGGTATGCATGTATCTTTCTATATATGCACGCTTATATATCTTGAGAGTTTCTACTTTGCTGCTGGAGCAAACTAAAGTAATCGTTGTCTAATATGATACAATCATCTAAGAGGAAAATGTCATACAAAAGGTGGCGATTTTGTCACTATCAGGGATTTTCGTATCTATTTTTTTTATTTAGTTAAGAAGGAATGCTTACTTAAAACTTAAAAGTATTTTATAATTTACCCCAGCCACTTTATTGCACCAAACAATTCTTGAGTAAAAATTTCACATGTTTACTGGGTCAAAAAATCTATAAATTGGCCTAATCTCCTCTCCTCTCCTCTCCACGTGGTCTCTGCCTCTATCTTTCTTCTTTGCCTTCCCATCAACTGCGTGGGTGCGTAAACAAATAAAAAAAGAAACAATTTGTCTTTCATCACCCTTTCATCACACACATTTAAGTGCATTGGGCAAATCATTTTAGGAATTACCTGTCTTACTTTATGTTTTTATTGGGCCAGAAAAAGAACTTTTAATCAGCTAACCAGTAAATTACTCCAATTCATTTCATTAATGCAAATAAATGAAATATTATTGTTTATCATTTCCCCTGTATTTGATATCTGTCTGTCAGGTTTACATGTTTCTCATTTTTCTTCCTTTCATTAACTTTTCATGTTTGGTCGCCTAACAACTTGAAGCGCACCAAGTAGTGAACATGTGCGTCGTCCTGAACTCCCGATCCTGATATTTGTTGTCTCTTAGTGTCTGAGATTGCGCGTTTTGTTGGTAGATTTCGGAATCAAAGAATGATATCCATTTATTGTGTTTGTTTGAAGAGTATGTATATCAATCTCTATATATCAAACTCCTAAAACCCATAGATGGATCATTCCTATGACCCTACCGCACCACTGTGTCACCGCGGGCCGCCATCCTGCCTCCACTGCGTGCTACCCTCGCGTCGCCACTTCCCCACAACCGTACCACCATCTCACCGCCACCACAACTTACCACCATCATGACGCCATCACGCCACTTCCGCATCACCACCACACATCCATCACACCGCATGCTAACATTGCGTCGTCACTTCGCCACCACAATACCCTACCACGTGCCACCATCACGTGCGCGCTCGTTTTATTTCTATTCCATCTTAGATGTGTTTCAAGCAGCATATATGATAATAACACACATTCCTGCTTCAATACCAAACGTATACAGGTTTACAGGTCAAACACATTCTGATTCTAACATCTATCATTCTGATTCTGATACCTATACTCAAGTTCAAACAAACATTCCCCTATTTCTTTCTCGAATGGTAATGATACACATTCCATCTTTTATACCAAACCTATATGTTCTTAAGCATGTATGGTAGTGATATTCATTCTAGCTTCTAAACCAAACGTATATGGGTTTACAGCTCAAAGTCATTCTGACTCGAACACCTACCATTCTGATGCCGATAATCATTCTATCTTCTGTATACCTAAAATATGATACGTTTTTGAAAAAAAATTCCCGAAACAACTATGACACATTTGCCAATACCATGTTAGACGCCCTTGGACATACTTGGCATTGCTGTCCAAGAAACCATATGTGGACGGCACTGCGAACTGCGTCCAAGGGATAAGCTGATTTCGGACGAGAAAGACTTTTTTTGGTGAGTGCAAAACTACCTAGACCTGGACAGCCTTTGCATATTTAGGAAGGAGTCTAATCCTATAAGCTTAAAAGTTTCAGAATACACAAAATTGGATAAATTTACTTGTGCGTTTTGGTGGTTGTCGAAAACGACAAACATTAATATGCCCTTGAATTCGTTTGTAGATGACCACGTTCAGGTCTGACCAAATGTGACGGGTTTAATTGGGATGCCATCACGATATACAATGATAAAAATCTGAGACAAACACTAACATGTTGTCCACAACTGATAACGTTCACTGTACATTCTATTTCCAAAAAGGGTCAATGCAGCACTAGGGATGTGACTTCCAATACCAAAACTCTCGAAGTAATCATGAAACTCGTTAAAAGACCCTCTACTTGAAGTATAATTATAGCTAAAAAGTTTTAGTCTATGATTTGTATTGTATGAGTACTGTTATGCTTTGTAGTCTATGCAATATGTGTATTGTATTGTATAACAACTATTATGCTTCGCATGTTATCTTGTTAACTCTATGATTTATTGTTTTTTTTATTATGACCTAAAGAAAAATATTACACATGAATTTGTTAAATTGAAAATACACCTTAAATCCTAACCCTAACCCTAACCCTAACCTTAAACTCAAACCATAACCCTAAGCCCTAACGCTAAACCTTAACCATAACCATGAATCGTAACCCTAAAACTAAACTATAAACTAAATCCTAAAACTAAACCCTAATATTTATGCGTTTGTCTCGGGTTTATTTTAAGAAGTCACTAACAACCTTGGGTTTTCCAATATAGCACCTAACATACTCCTCTTTCACATGTTATCTTTATTATATTCTATTCACATGCTAGTGAACTACAACTTTTCTTTTACATATTTCATTATACTCTCGAGTATACAGTACAACGAAAAGTGTTCTTCTAACTGCAATGTATTTTTTTTTAATTCGCAGTCAATCTAGCTAAATGGATTACTTCTGAAGTTTTATTAGAATCACCGAAATGAAATTTGTACATGTTAACTTTGTAGTTGATTTAATTGCAGTGTATTTTTCTTAATTGAATTTAATCCAGATAAATGAACAAATTCCAAAGTTTCAACAAAATAACCGTATTCATCACATACTTCTAAATGTGTTTTATGTTTTCCTCTACACATTATCACGGTGTACCGGTTACTATCTTACAATAGAGTTAATTGCACCTGGTATCTGTAGCGCCCCGACCCGGACAGCGGAATCCGAACCGGTACACCCGTCGTAGCTTACTGAGAAGACTACAAGACGTCTCATCTCTCGAATACACATCATCAATGACGTAAGAGAAATAAGTGCGGAAACATGTATCTAATAAATCTCAACCATCAATTCAATGCATCAAATGATAATAACATCTCTAAGGGTAGTCACAGTAGTAACGAACTAATCCTCAAGTATGTGAAAGAACTGAAATAAATGACAACTGTGCCATCTAGCTCCCAACATGTCTCTATATATCCCATTCAGCCCACTCGCCATCGTCTTCTATGAATATCATGTCGTAGCTAGGCTCATCTGCAATCACAAAGGTAGTACCCTTAGCGAAAAACGCTAGCAAGTAACCCGCTTATAAGACATACGGGATCAACACATGGCAAGACATGAGTAATATATAATTCAAGGGACTTGAGGGCACATGTCTTGTAATCTTTCAAATATAGAATTGAAAAACGTAGTAAAGCAAGTACAACAATTTGTTCACATTTAACAATTCGTAGGCAATCAGGTACCACACACGTTCATACCACATTGACTCTCGTGATGCATGTCAAAAGATGCACTACACTACACATTCACATATGCATGAACACTTTCTCTTTCAAAACAGTGCAATGCATGTCACAATGTCCGGTCACTTCACATAACTTTATACCCTGTAACGCGCCCCGGCTTATATTTCCATCCCGGTTTACGTTACAGCCAACTTTATACCCTGTAATGCACCTCGGCTTATATTTCCATCCCGAGTAGCATTACAGACAACTTTATACCCTGTAACGCGCCCCGGCTTATATTTCCATCCCGGTTTACGTTACAGTCTTTTGTGCCCTACAATGCGCCCCGGCTTATATTTCCATCCCGGTTTACACTGCAGGTCACCTTCGCAAATCTGTGCCGTAGCACCTTTCTTTTCAAATCAATATGCAATGCACGTGCCATGATGCAAGACTCCTCATTTCATTCTCATTTCTCATTCTCGTATGCAAGTCACATTCATATTTCATGTACACATGCGCAAGTACAAGCAACACACAAGCTTTCCCCGACTTACACATCATGACTTAGGCTTCAACCATCTCGTCAACACTTAGTCTTGACTCTAAGGTTCGTAACCTAAGGCAAGTATCCCTAACCATCCATCATTGAACTCTCAATCACCTCGTACGTTCATCTCCTAACCCTTCTAAGTCATCCACGTTGAACTCCGATTTGAATACCCTTCAAATTCTCCAAACTTGATTCACCATCTTAAGTCATGTTCCCAAGACTTAGACTAGTCATAATCAGGTCCTAAGAAGTCCATAAGGTCACCCAAAGGATCCCCTAGCTTCCCTCTTTCTTCCCTTGCTTTCCCACAAAACTGGTTGACGTCATACCCTGACGTCGATCGATCGACGTACGTCATACCCTGACGTCGATCGATCGACGTCCATCTGAGGCACGTCGATCTCTCACTCAATCTACGTCGATCGATCGACGTTCATCTGAGGCACGTCGAACTCTCACTCATCCTACGTCAATCGATCTACGTCCTTCTGAGGCACGTCATACCCTCACTTGCTATACGTCGATCGATCGACGTACGTCATACCCTGACGTCGATCGATCGACGTCCCCGTTCCAGAACACCATTCTGCAATTTTCTGCAGAAACTGCAGAAATAACCCCCAATTCGACCCCAACTTCCTTCAAAACCATTCCAAGCCTATTTTCCACTATCAATCCATCCTAATTTCACCCAAGACAACATCTTTAACATACGATTCACGAATTCAAGCCTAGCACTCAAAGTAATCATCAAATCAACCCCAAAAATCAAATCTTTCCACTCTCCCCTCCCTTCAACCACCATTATCAACAAAGTAGGGTTCAAGGGATTGGGATTTACATGATCTCACATAAACAACAATCAACGAACAAGATTTCAACATATAATGGCCAAATCTCAAACCAAAACACATAGATCTCACAAATAGATTCACATAGAGAAATTACTGCATGGTGATCCAAATTGATATCAAAATAGGCCCTTTCTCTTTCGCAAATCGTAAAAACTTATAAGTAGATTACTTGCCTTTGATTACTCGAAGACGAAATAGGGAACGAATGAAGATTGGATGGCTTTGTGAAGAAATTCTTCTCCTAGGGTTGAAGGCCTCCAAATCGCCTAGGGTGATGATGAAGCGTCGGTTTTCTCTGCGTAAGAGAGAAAACTGACGTCTGTCAGTTTTTATATGGGATGGGAGAAAGTTTGGTGTTTCTAAATTATATCTTATTTCCCTATTTATCTTAAAGGATAAATCCTAAAGATTTAATTCAAAATTAAATCCTCATTAATTTCAATATTTAAATCCTCAATTAATTCCCATTAATCATATTATTTAATTCGTAATTAATTACGGTTGACCGTCATTAATCTCATTTAATTCTTCTTTATCTCTTAATTATTCTACGGAGGGTGCGGGGCGTAACATTCCACCCCCCTTACAAAAAGTTTCGTCCTCGAAACTTGTGTGCTACGAAATTAATGACTTAGTATGGCCTTTCATAAATTATTTACTAAGGTCATGACCGAAATTAGTATTCCTTGCGTATTCCGATATGGTACTCATTTCACTTCCTCGGTACAGGACTAAGTTCTCAAATCATTCAGTGTGTAAGCACACCATGTACTCTTTAAATCTATTGTCCTCCGCCTGATAGATCGTAACCTATTCTCATATAGTCCTCGAATCAACCTTAAGGGTAACATCAATATACACGCTTCATGACTTAATCGTCGGTCTATATCGAACTTATATTGGTTATCATGAACAACCCTCTAAAGTCAGTTCTTACGTGTAGCCCAATCTTTAACTTACGCCCTGCTCACAAGATTCATCCCTGAAGCCATGTGTATATATTTTTTTTTCCGAAATACGATGTACTCTAGTACGATTTAATTTAGTCAATACTTCGTCTCTCAAGGTGCTCTAGCCCTTATGCGATTCAATCCTTAGTCCTCGCTAATGAGTGCTTACAATCTTCCACTTACCCACTTGACGTGTATCACCCAGCTTATCGCAATCTACGATCCCCGATTCATAAACTTATCCCATATGATTTATCACTTAAATACTCAACCATACTAACCTCCTTTGTGTATGCCAATACGGTAACCGTTACCCCTCCTTACGCAACTAAGTCTTCAAAAGTAATTCTTATATACTTACCAACTAGCTCTATGATCATGCTCTTAATCTCTCAGAGATACCGTCGTAAGCCTAGTATACGAACTATATGTATGGACATGCTTTTTTTTTAATAAAATGCAGTTTACGTGGTTATAATTCAAAATATAGCTTCAATTAGTTATACAGTATCTTTAAAAAAAAAATTTTTTTTTTTTTTAAACATGCGAGCTAAAGTATTATAAATTTGTCTTCGCAGATGTTGATTCACATGACCTCTTATTAAAAGAAAGACTAACTTGTTCGCAAGAATGTCTCAAACAAGGAAGAAAAAATATATATGAGTATATCCTACTCTCAAGAGTGTTTCAGGTAGGACCTCCTTAAAACCATTTGAAACTCAATGACATAAAGGTTTATAAAATAATTTGGAAGTGGTATATCTCTTTCAAAAAGAATGTACGTTTTGCAACTACTTTTTCTCTCGCAAAATATTAGGTAACTTCGTAGCAAGCAGGTGATAATTTCAAGAATAAAATGCTTGCGATATCAATAATCAACAACTCACATTATTTTAACAAAATAAACATAGTTAAACGAAAATTTTTGAAATAATATCAGAAATATATAGACATATTGTTTTTCAAATCATCAACATTTTAAAATGTATCTATTTTTCAGAGCTTGTCAATAGTAGTTGAAATTCCATCAGGTTGGAATACGAATACGGAAGAAGATATAACATGATTAAGGTAGCAGATTATAAATAAACAAACTAGTTAAAATACTTAGAAAAAAAATTGAAAAAAAATCTTTGAAATATAGGGTATATCTTGGTGTACGTGCTCATGTATAAATATTTAACCGCTTGAAACATATCTATCCATACTTCGTATAATTTCTATAATCCACACTTACGGTCAGGAATAAATCTTTCTAAGTACCGTATCTTATAGGTCTAATGTTCGTCTACTCATGATAGCATCTTTAGCTGAGACACTCCAGTCCTAGCCTGGCAACTCAATATTATTCATTTTAAGGTATTCTCATTTACCGTACTTCCGTGCGCCACACTAATCCATCGCACTTCCTACTGGGTTATTTTAAGCGCTAATTCTAATTCAGTTAGTCTCACATGAACAGTAATTATTACTTGTTCAAGCTTGCTTCCTTGCAACTTCAAGCCTACTCGACTCAAGCCGAGTAACTCTATGTTTCTAGGGGTTCATCGCTTAGCTAAAGATTTTGTGACACTTTATCGTTCCACAGTGTAAAATATCGTCGATTCTCGTATGTCGCTACCGATCAATTTTGATAATGAATCTAATAGGATCGGCCTATTTTGGTAATTCTAAAATTGACATCTTAATTGTAAACTATAAACTCCGTTGACAGTATCTTTCACTAACTCTACTGATCATAATGCTTATAAATTGTTGCTTAATTTCTGTCATGCTACTATAAATCCTCCCTTAGTATTTACTCCACTATTACTATTCATTTCTTAGTAGCTATGGTCCCAACTTAAACCTAAGCCTACTATGGTATTACCGTCCAGGTAAGAATATGGACCTTCTCTAGTTTACCCTAATGGTGTCAAGTACTATATTGCAATTTTGGTAAGGTAGCCCGAGTTACTGCCTGACCCGGTAATATGGATCTAAGGTTTGTACTAGGATGTTCTGATTGACATCATAATTCATTCGAATCAATTAGATACTATTCAACTAGGGTTACTAAGATCACGACTTAGAGAGTTGTGATCATCCTTAGATAAGGGAGAATTGTATGGGGTATCTTAGATGTACGTGCGTCCAAGACCGTTGTCCCTCTATAGTTTAGGATCATAACTTATCTCTAGGATCGTTCTTAGCATCACCATTATTACCTCTAAGATCGCGTTTTATCTCCCAATCATAATTAGTACATAATCAACACCTATTACTAATTCTATACTTATGTATAAAGTCAACTCGTACTCACTATCATTACTTACGTCTAAAATCGTGACTTATATTCAGAATCATCGCTTATAACTGAGGTCAGTGCCTATGTTCATGATCATCGCCTTAAGTTCAAATCATCACTTAGGTGTAAGATTATGTCTTAAGGAAAAATTCGTAAGTTATTTTCTAACATCAGGGCCTGGAGAAGCACGGCGTGCGATGGGGCCGTATCCTCAGAGTGGTTCCCTCAAAGGTTGGGACATCCACGCTTTGCATCTCCCCAGTGTAATACCTTATGTCCCGCCAAAGCGGTGGTAGAGGAGGGGTGGTTGCTGCTGTTGAGCAACGCTTTGCGCTATCACTGTGATAACGTCTATCAGTGCCTGGGTACTAACACTGGTGGTGGTGGTCGTGGAGGGTTCTCGTTCCCATTACCACCGTTTCCTCGGTTATCTCCCTTGGGAGGCATTTTCTACAAAATCAACGCTTATTAGCATTCAGCAATTCCAAAAGTAAGTACTGAAGGCCCATATGCGTTGTACAAGGTAGAATTTGTACCCTAAATAGAGTAACGTTTATTGATTAACTTTTTATCGCGCTTGCACACACCCATCCCAATCAAACTTACGTATAGAATCACATACTTAGACCTAAAGATCAACTTAGGGTGAAAATCATAACTTAAGACTCTACATGTCATAACCTAGGTCTCCGAGGTAGATCTGAAGCCTAGGCTCTGATACCACCTGTAGCGCCCCGACCCGGACAGCGGAATCCGAACCGGTACACCCGTCGTAGCTTACTGAGAAGACTACAAGACGTCTCATCTCTCGAATACACATCATCAATGACGTAAGAGAAATAAGTGCGGAAACATGTATCTAATAAATCTCAACCATCAATTCAATGCATCAAATGATAATAACATCTCTAAGGGTAGTCACAGTAGTAACGAACTAATCCTCAAGTATGTGAAAGAACTGAAATAAATGACAACTGTGCCATCTAGCTCCCAACATGTCTCTATATATCCCATTCAGCCCACTCGCCATCGTCTTCTATGAATATCATGTCGTAGCTAGGCTCATCTGCAATCACAAAGGTAGTACCCTTAGCGAAAAACGCTAGCAAGTAACCCGCTTATAAGACATACGGGATCAACACATGGCAAGACATGAGTAATATATAATTCAAGGGACTTGAGGGCACATGTCTTGTAATCTTTCAAATATAGAATTGAAAAACGTAGTAAAGCAAGTACAACAATTTGTTCACATTTAACAATTCGTAGGCAATCAGGTACCACACACGTTCATACCACATTGACTCTCGTGATGCATGTCAAAAGATGCACTACACTACACATTCACATATGCATGAACACTTTCTCTTTCAAAACAGTGCAATGCATGTCACAATGTCCGGTCACTTCACATAACTTTATACCCTGTAACGCGCCCCGGCTTATATTTCCATCCCGGTTTACGTTACAGCCAACTTTATACCCTGTAATGCACCTCGGCTTATATTTCCATCCCGAGTAGCATTACAGACAACTTTATACCCTGTAACGCGCCCCGGCTTATATTTCCATCCCGGTTTACGTTACAGTCTTTTGTGCCCTACAATGCGCCCCGGCTTATATTTCCATCCCGGTTTACACTGCAGGTCACCTTCGCAAATCTGTGCCGTAGCACCTTTCTTTTCAAATCAATATGCAATGCACGTGCCATGATGCAAGACTCCTCATTTCATTCTCATTTCTCATTCTCGTATGCAAGTCACATTCATATTTCATGTACACATGCGCAAGTACAAGCAACACACAAGCTTTCCCCGACTTACACATCATGACTTAGGCTTCAACCATCTCGTCAACACTTAGTCTTGACTCTAAGGTTCGTAACCTAAGGCAAGTATCCCTAACCATCCATCATTGAACTCTCAATCACCTCGTACGTTCATCTCCTAACCCTTCTAAGTCATCCACGTTGAACTCCGATTTGAATACCCTTCAAATTCTCCAAACTTGATTCACCATCTTAAGTCATGTTCCCAAGACTTAGACTAGTCATAATCAGGTCCTAAGAAGTCCATAAGGTCACCCAAAGGATCCCCTAGCTTCCCTCTTTCTTCCCTTGCTTTCCCACAAAACTGGTTGACGTCATACCCTGACGTCGATCGATCGACGTACGTCATACCCTGACGTCGATCGATCGACGTCCATCTGAGGCACGTCGATCTCTCACTCAATCTACGTCGATCGATCGACGTTCATCTGAGGCACGTCGAACTCTCACTCATCCTACGTCAATCGATCTACGTCCTTCTGAGGCACGTCATACCCTCACTTGCTATACGTCGATCGATCGACGTACGTCATACCCTGACGTCGATCGATCGACGTCCCCGTTCCAGAACACCATTCTGCAATTTTCTGCAGAAACTGCAGAAATAACCCCCAATTCGACCCCAACTTCCTTCAAAACCATTCCAAGCCTATTTTCCACTATCAATCCATCCTAATTTCACCCAAGACAACATCTTTAACATACGATTCACGAATTCAAGCCTAGCACTCAAAGTAATCATCAAATCAACCCCAAAAATCAAATCTTTCCACTCTCCCCTCCCTTCAACCACCATTATCAACAAAGTAGGGTTCAAGGGATTGGGATTTACATGATCTCACATAAACAACAATCAACGAACAAGATTTCAACATATAATGGCCAAATCTCAAACCAAAACACATAGATCTCACAAATAGATTCACATAGAGAAATTACTGCATGGTGATCCAAATTGATATCAAAATAGGCCCTTTCTCTTTCGCAAATCGTAAAAACTTATAAGTAGATTACTTGCCTTTGATTACTCGAAGACGAAATAGGGAACGAATGAAGATTGGATGGCTTTGTGAAGAAATTCTTCTCCTAGGGTTGAAGGCCTCCAAATCGCCTAGGGTGATGATGAAGCGTCGGTTTTCTCTGCGTAAGAGAGAAAACTGACGTCTGTCAGTTTTTATATGGGATGGGAGAAAGTTTGGTGTTTCTAAATTATATCTTATTTCCCTATTTATCTTAAAGGATAAATCCTAAAGATTTAATTCAAAATTAAATCCTCATTAATTTCAATATTTAAATCCTCAATTAATTCCCATTAATCATATTATTTAATTCGTAATTAATTACGGTTGACCGTCATTAATCTCATTTAATTCTTCTTTATCTCTTAATTATTCTACGGAGGGTGCGGGGCGTAACAGTATCCATTCTTTTCCACGAAGTTTTAAGTAGCATCCAATGTTTCATGAAACACACTTGCCATCCAGACTTATAGGGTTAATAGACACCTGACATCCGGCAACCGGGAAAAGACCTGTTGTAGGCGGTTTTTATGAAATTTCCTTTTTTTTTTTAACTTTTCCCCCAAGTAACGCCAAGCTTTTTCCAACCCTGATTAATTTCATCTTCCCTCCAACTCTCTTCCTTTTCCTTCTTCTATCTGTAGCATGAAAAATGAAACAGAAAACACTTACACACTTGCATTCTCTCTTCCAAGCAACCTCACAGGAGTTCCTGACTTGGGAGAAATCATACAGCCGTCTGGCAGCTCTTCCGGACCCAGAATTTTTCCGGGACACCATGCCCCATTTCTCCTCCGGACCCAAACCAAACCACCCGAAAAGACATCCATCCCCTTATTGTCGGTATCCTCAGAACTCCCCATCCTCCCAGAACACACGAACAAGAGCAAGAAAACGACACATAAACCAAACCCAGAACCATAGAAAAACATGCGATTAACTGAACATGTCACCAGAACCACAAAGGTCCATGAGGGAAGCAGAAATTCAAGAAAGATACCAAACAAGAACATGCAAAAAAGGAAAGAACAAACTCGAAGGGTTTATGGAAAGAAAAACAGATCTAAAGAAGAAAAAACCCAGAAAAATCTCGCTGATAAGAGAAATTCCACTCTCACCTCTTCAAAATCCGTAGATTTTTTCCCAACATTCATGATAAAATCAAGAACCCCTCATTTAACATTTTCACCGGTACAAACTCTTAAACAAATATGTGCTCTTCGTAGATAAACACACACACACAAAGCTTTTCATTTCAAGGAAATGTTCTCCTTGTAAATAAAACAGAGATGTTCAAAAATAGTATAACATAAAAAAAATAAACCAAACCCAGAAAATCCCAAAAACCAAAGAAGTAGTAGAAGAGAGGACGATGAAGAAGAGAAGAAAAACGTTTGCGTGGAGATGATGATGAATGGTAGTGTAAAAGAGTGGGGTGGTTTTCGTTCCTATGCTCTGTTTTATTGCGCCAAAACAGAGCATTCACAAAACGACTTCCGGCTACTCCCTTGGATAGACATGAACAGCGAGTTTTCGGTTCAACAACGTCATTGATACCGGAGAAGGCATTGGCGGGAGGCTGCAGGCTTTGACAAGGGAGGAAAATGGTTTTTGATTTTGTTTTTCCTTTAATTTTGAAGGTAAAATAGTCAACCTTGGTTAAATTCGAGTTAAAAGTATGGTTAAGTCCGGTCAAAGGTCGATTTCAGTGGTCAACGGTCGACCAGCAGGTCATCTGGATGCCAGGTGACTATTAACCCTATAAGTCTGGATGGCAAGGGTGTTTCATGAAACATTGGATGCTACTTAAAACTTGGTGGAAAAGAATGGATACCAGGTGCAATTAACTCTCTTACAATATATCTAGTATCGTCACTGTTTAAAATTCAAAACATGTTCATACACGATGTATGCTACACCATTTTACAATGTATGTATTGACAACAATGTTAACTGATGAAACAAGTACAATAGCACACTGTAACCGCGGTGTCTTAAAATCGGAAATCATTGTGAATATATACACACACATACACACACACATATGACACTATAATACACCAACTTCAAACAGGCCCACGTCGAGTCGGACCCCATTTCTAGCTCATCTTTTCCTTTTCTTCAGACATATCCAAAAGGTTCAGCTGAACTTGGAATAGGCAAGCGGTGACTCTGGGCCCAGTATCATTGCTTTGTGGACTAGCAAAGATCTTCTTGGCCCATTTCCTTTTCAATTTCTTTTGGAGGGCTGATCTTTTTTTTCCCTATTAAAGAAATACTGATTCCTCGGTTCTACGGCACCTCCTTTTTGTCAAGTTATTATATTTTTTCCTGTGGGGTTCTCGGGTCGGTCGCTTCTTATTCTTGAAAGAAAAACATGAAGGCTTCGATTTTCCGTCTTCTTCCGCCCTTTAGACGATCATATGGCAGCGCATGAGAGAAAAAAAATCTTAGCATGTTCTTGCTGTAAATGCGAGGCGTGGATTCGCGTATCGGTTTACGTGAGAAGATTTCCCCTTTTTGTTATTTCATTTGTGTTAAATCAGTACAGAATACTAAAAAAATATCCCTCTTTTCCCCTATTTGTACTAAATCAGATATGAGACGCTGATTATTATATCCTTGAACTTTAGGTACTGCGTGTCATTGATTTGTCCCCCCCCCCCCCCCTCCTTTTGTTGTTTCGCTTTCTGGCCTTCTGATGTGGTTTTGTCATGTGCTTTCAACTTGATCCGCGTGTTATGGGAGTGTTTCTTCCACGATAACTCTAATGTTTGAGACATATGAATCATATTGCGAGCTTTCAGTCTTCTTCATCGGGCAAAAAAAAAAAAAGAAAAAAAAAGAAAAAAACGTACCTCTGTTGTGCAGCTTGATGGAGGTACAACATGCTTTTTGTTTTGTTGATTTTATCTTTTCCTCATGTGTTTTATGCAAACCAAATGTATGGGAGTACGATTTCAAGAACCAGCTCCAAGAGCGCCATAAAAACATGAGTTATTTAGTCGGTTAGTCGTTTTTCCTCCAAGAAATTCCATCTAGAACAGGATGACTAATCTTTTTCGGTGTGTATATATATTGCTATTTGGCCAAGAAAGGCTCTTTCACTCCTTATTGTCGTCGGCAGAAATCGAACTCTTCGCCAAGAAATGTTTTTCTATTACATTTCTTTCTATTTCCGTAGACAGGAAGCGAATTTGTTACTTCATAGTTAAAGGATGAGATAAGTTATGCTCTTCCTTTTTCTTTGGCGTTTCTCCTATAATTCAACCTTTTTTAAAGTAGGGATTCGTGTGTTTTAGATTTGCATAGATTTGTACCATTTGAAACAATTTCTCTTCTTCTCCAACGATTTCGCCAAGAAATGTTTTTCTATTACATTTCTTTCTATTTCCGTAGACAGGAAGCGAATTTGTTACTTCATAGTTAAAGGATGAGATAAGTTATGCTCTTCCTTTTTCTTTGGCGTTTCTCCTATAATTCAACCTTTTTTAAAGTAGGGATTCGTGTGTTTTAGATTTGTACCATTTGAAACAATTTCTCTTCTTCTCCAACGATTTGTGTGTTTTCAAAATTTCTTTTTTCTTCTCCTCTTTGCCTTGGGATTTAGCGGGTTAAAAGGACTGCATTGGCTTTGCTTGCATATCAGAGGAGGACGTGTTAAATAGAGGATTTTTTTAAAAAAGATAACTGACATTGCAGGTATTCCATTTTCTCCTTTAGTTATCTCTCAATTAGAAAAAAATTATTTCTGGTCAATTCGCTTAACCGTTTCAAGTTTTCGTTTCTCACGAAAACTTTTTTTTTCCTCTTCTGTATTTTATGAATAGGTTTCGAGGTTCTGTAAAAACAAGCAATCTTACTTCTTTGAAGGGCTTGCATCCTTGTTGATGTGTTCTGCACCTTCTCTTAAAGTAGACTTTTGTTGAATCGTTTATTTTTAACATTTGTATGTTATCTTCCAGCCAAAGATTGTAGCTGTAGGGATGGAAGAAATTTCATCTGACTGATGAATTCAAGTGGATAATGAAGATTTCAAGGGGAGAAGAATGTGAAAAGGATCACAACTAAAGTAGCTGACAGGTACTACCAGAATATAAATAGAAGTCTCTCGCTCATTTCTTCAGTATTGGATTGGGTTTCTCTTTCAAGTTTCTTCTTGAGACTGTAATGGTGTCTTCCACTGTAAATCCGAGGCGTGGATTCCTTATGGGTTTACATGAGAAGATTTTCCCCTTTTTGTTATTTCATTTCTGCTAAATAAGTACATAATACTAAAAGATATCCCTCTTTTCCGGATTTGTACTTGAACTTTAGGTACTGCGTGTAATTAATTTGTTTTTTCCACTTCTGTTGTTTTGCTTTCGTGGCCTTCTGACGTGCTTTCGTGGCCTTCTGATGGAGGTACAACATGCTTTTTTTTTTTTTTTGTTATTTTTGTCTTTTTCTTATGTGTTTTAATCAAACCAAATGTATGAGAGTATGATTTCAAGAACCAGCTCCATGAGCGCCATAAAAACATGGGTTATTTAGTTGATTAGTGCGCTAAGGACGATAGTCTTCTTCTGTTTTTTTATCCACCGTGGACACTAATCTGTTTCAGTATGTATACAGCTCTCTAACCATGAAATGGTCTTCCATTTTTTCTCGATGACAGAAATCGAACTCTATGAAATGTTTTTCTATTCCATTCTCTTCTATTTTTGTTGACAAGAATCGAATTTATGACTTAATAGATAAAAGATGAGGTAAGTTAACCACGACACCATAAACATATTCATGAAATGCCCTTCGTTTTTCCTTTGGGGTTTCTTGTATAAATTCAACCTTTTTTAAGCAGGGATTTGTTTGTTTTAGATGTGCATCGATCTGTGTACCATTTGGAACAATTTCTCTTCTTCTCCAACAATTGGTGTGTTCTCAAAATTTCCTTTTCCCCCCTCCTCTTACAATGTGCCGTAGGATTTAGCGGGTTGAAAGGACTGCATTGGCTTTGCTTGCATATTATAGGAGGACATTTTAAAAAGAGTTTTGAAATAAATAACCGACGTTGCAGGTATTCCATTTTCTCCTTCAATTACCTCCCAATTGGAAAAAACTAATTTTGGTCAATTCACATAACCGTTTCAAGTTTTCGTTTCTCACGAAAATTCTCTTCTGTATTTTATGAATAGATTTCTAGGTTCTGTAAAAACCAGCAATCTTACTTCTTTGAAGGGCTTGAATCGGTTATGCTTGCTGATGTTTTTTGCACCTTCTTGGCGGGGCGGCGTTGGCGGGGTGTTGGTGCGCGGTTGGCGGCGCTGGGTCGTTTGGGGGTGGTGGCACGTGGCGGCGGGGCAGTGGCGCATGGTGGAGGGCGTTAGCAGGGCATTGGGGGGGTGGTGGCACGTGGTGGCGGGGAGGCGGCACGCGACGGCGGGGCGGTGGCACGTTGGTGGCGTGCCAGGACATGTGCCATGGGCGTCGGCAGGAGCGCCTGGACAGCCCTTGGCATGCCGACGAAGGGAAATTTTTTTTTGACCTTTTCGGAAATGCCATGTCTACTGCTGGGACCTGGATTTAAAGTAGAATTTGTTGAAATCGTTTATTTTTAACATTTGTATGCTATCTTCCAGCCAAAGTTTGTAGCTGTAGGGGTGGAAGAAATTTCATCCGACTGATGAATTCAAGTGGATAATGAAGATTTCATGGGGAGAAGAAAGTGGAAAGGATCACAATTAAAATAGCTGACAGGTACTACCTGAATATAAATAGAAGCCTCTTTCTCATTTCTTCAGTATTGGATTGGGTTTCTCTTCCAAGTTTCTTCTTCAGACTATAATGGTGTCTTCTATCAATTTTCTTTGTACGCAGTAGACCTTGCCTCTTGATGTTGAAGTTAATTTCACGAGAAACAAATTTCTTTTCCTTTTCTTTTTTGATCTAGGATGTGCATGTTCTTTTGACGGACATATATTTTTCAGTGGAATACCTTGTTGGATTTAGGCAGAGATTCATAGGACATCCATCTTAGTGCATTGATACTCCACGCAGGGGTTTGTGTCAATGCAAATTGGAGTTCTCGCTTAGTTGTGACATTATGTTCCCTAATTAGGTTTTATGGAATAATGGTTTAGTAGTCATTGCTTATTACATGAAACATGAGATTCTATTTATGTCATGTTGTATGTATCATTATCCACCAGCTTGGGTTCTGAAAAGGATGTATTTTTGTTAGATAAACAAGAACACCTTGATAATTCTTGATTTCATTGATTCATTTGCTTTGAGAAGGATACAATTTATAGCATTTACAACTATCATGAGAAAGAAAATAGTATCAATCATTTAAGTTGATTGATTTGATTACAATTAATGCGATTTCTTTCCTTCCTAGAATTTAGGTCACGTTTTTCTCACACTCCTCCTCAAGCTGAGTCGTCGGATCTCCAATGCTTTGTTTGCGTAGTACTTCGTGATACACTCCATTTGGTACGGCTTTAGTAAGTATGTTTGATAGTTGATCTTCAGTCCGAGTGTAAGGTAAACAAATAATTTCTCCTTCTAACTTTTCCTTGCTGAAGTGTCGGTCTACCTCGACATGCTTAGTTTTGTCATGCTGGACCGGGTTCTCGGCGATGCTGATAGCCGTTTTGTTGTCACACATTAGTCTACACGTATCCTTTGGCGGAAATCCCATTTCTGTTAAAAGTTTCCATATCCATAGCACCTCCGCTCCTTTGGCAATGCCCCCTGAATTCTGCTTCGGCACTTGATAATGAGACCACTTTCTGTTTTTTGCTCTTCCAGGTGACCAAATTTCCTCCAACTAAAGCGAAGTATCCTGAAGTTGATCGTCGATTGTTAGGGCTACCTGTCCAATCTGCATCTGTGTAGGCCTGTATTTCTAATTGATCATTCCTTCGAAACACTACTCCACTGCCTGCTGCCCCCTTCAAGTACCGGACAATTCGTAGTGCCGCCTCCCAATGATCCTCCTGAGGTTTGTGCATGAACTGACTTACGACCCCAACAGCATACGCAATATCTGACCGAGTGTGTGACACATAAATAAGCTTTCCTACGAGCCTCTGATATTGTCCTCTGTCTGCCATCTTTGCCCTCTCCGTTATTCGCAGGCTATGGTTTACCATAATTGGTGTTTCCGCTGGTCTACATCCCACTAAGCCAGTCTCTGCCAACAAGTCCAAAATATATTTTCTCTGTGAGATAAAAATGCCAGTACATGACCTTAGTACCTCGATGCTTTGAAAGTACTTGAGTTTTTCCAGATCTTTCATCTCGAATTCTCTATATAGTCTTTGCTTGAGTTCGACTATCTCCTCCCTATCACTGCCGGTGATGATCATATCATCCACGTAGATAATCAAGCAGGTCACCAGATTCCCTCGCCTTTTCAATAACAAAGTGTGATCAGAATTACTTTGGCGGTAACCATACCTCTTCATTGCTACAGAGAATCTTCCGAACCACGCTCTCGGGGACTGTTTCAGGCCATACAATGCTTTGCGAAGCTTGTACCCTTAATCTGAACCAAAGCCATCAGAGAACCCTGGAGGAGCCTCTCTATACCTCCTCCTTTAGATTACTGTGTAAGAAGGCATTTTTGACATCAAATTGGAATAAAGGCCAGTCACAATTGGCTGCTACAGAAAACGACACTTATTGTATCGATTATTGCCACCGGAGAGAAAGTTTCGGAGTAGTTAATGCCGTAGGTCTGAGTATATCCTTTAGCCACCAAACGAGCTTTGTACATTTCAATAGTGCCATCTGCCTGGTATTTGATGGTGTACACCCATTTGCATCCGACTGGTTTCTTTCCTGGGAGCAACTTGCATTTTTCTCATGCCTTATTTTTTTTCAGCGCGCTCATGTCTTTTCCATGGCCTGCCTCCATTTGGGACTCTTTAGTGCTTCCTCTACAGTTGTTGATATCTTCGACTCATATACTGATGTTTGAAACGATACCGCAACTTTGGATAGTTTCCTTTTTGCTAAATCAGCCACTGGATATTTTGTCTTCTTGGGAATATATTCAGGTTCATACCGTACTGGTGGCACACCTCTATTCCTGCAAGGGGGAAGCTGGTATCTTTCCACTGCACTTTCGTGGTTAGGTATATCAAGGGTAGTACATGGGTTGAAAGAGCTAGGAGATAAAGATGGGGAAGGACTTACCTCAGGATGTTCATTCGAGAGAGAGACCTCTGGTGCGTGTTCGGACAAGTCGGGTGTTACAATGTTTTCAGAGGTATCTCCACTGGGTGCCACGGTTGAGGGATTTAAGAGAGAGTCAATGGGTATATGTAGAAATTATAGGATATTAGAATAAAAAGATGTATTTAGGAGATTCTCTCTCATCTCTTTGTTACCGTTATGGTGGTAGGATGTGTATATATTATAGTCACAGTAAACGATGGTACTAAGGTTGTATATTTTGAGTTGTACATTTCTGAATGAAGAAGAATTGTTCTTTTAAGTTGTATACAATTCATCTCAGTATTATTTCATTATTATCTCGATACATTCTTTGACAACAATTTCTATATGGTATCAGAGCTATTTACACTGACTTTGATATTTGATCGTCTGAAGATCTGAGATTCATTTGAAAACGCTGATCCTTACTCATTCATGGTATTTGTTTGTATGCCTTAAATCTATCTGCATACAAGGGTTGAAGAGAGTTGTAATTCTTCATAAATCGTGAACGAGTTCACAAGTTCTTCCAGGATTAGAAAAAAAGTAGAATTTTTTTTTTGGAGAAGGTAGTTTTGGAGAAGGAGAAAGAAGAGATCTGAATGTTAAGAAGAGAAGAAGTTTAGCTGGGAGGTTACGTGTAATTTGGAAAGTAAAGTTATGGTTTGTTGGCATCCTGCATGAAGCCCACGTCTCCCACTAACTGCTGGGAAATAATAGTTTAAAGTTTAACAAAGCTTCCTCGAGAAGCTTCGCTCCGGAACCCAAATATTCCCTTAAATTTTGAATACTTTATTTTGGAAGTCTAAAATCCCAACTTCCACGAGAAGCCTTGCACGCCAACCAAAATTTCTCATTCGCTTGTCCCTCTCAATCGTACTTCACAGGTCTACTTTTCTTACTTCAAAATTTTCTTTTCTTATTCTTGACGGTCTACTCTTTCTTCAGCAGCTCATACCTCCATTGTTCTGTTTACTTCCATCCTTCCTGCATTCTTCCCTCCTACATTGTTTACTTAGCTGACTTTTAAGATGTCTGGAACCACCGAGTCTTCCACCAGATCTCACTCAACTGAACAACCAACTGTGGTTGAAGGACATGCAACAGGTACTGTCCCATTACCTAGCTCCATGGATGGAAATCCCATCCTAATAACCAATCACAAACTAACTGGTCACAACTATCTGTCTTGGAGCAAGGCGGTTGAGATGTGTATTATTGGTAGGGGCAAGAACGATTACCTTTACGGGAATCTACCAAGCCCAGCACCCACTGAAAACGGATTCAGACAATGGAGATCTGAGAATTCCATGATAATGTCATGGCTGATTGGATCCATGACTCCAGAAGTGGGAAATAATTTCATCCTTTATCCCACTGCTGCCGCTATCTGGAAGGCAGCCAAAGAACTTTATTCCAAAAGAGACGTCGTCTCAGAAATCTACGAGCTAGAGCTTCAACTTCACGAAGTACATCAGGGAGATCAAACTGTAAGTGACTACTACTCTCATCTCACACGTCTATGGCAGCAGCTGGACGTTTTTGAGACTCACACTTGGACCACTTCAGCAGATGACTCATCTTTCAAAAGTTATATTGAAAACAACGAGTGTTTCGATTTTTGGATGGGTTGAATAAGAACTTGGATGCTGTTAGGAGCAGAGTACTAGGTATGAAACCTCTTCCTAGTCTCACCGCTGCCTTTTCTGAGGTTAGACAAGAGGAAAGTAGACTTAAAGTTATGATGGAAAATCCAATAGGAAATCCAACACCATCTTATGAAGGATCTGCACTACATGTTAATAACTGTACAACTAATCCAAACCAACAGGGTACCTAAGGGATCAGTTCAGAAGGAAACAGTTTGGTAGTTAGGAGAAATCGGGGAAACTATGGGCCTCGTATTTCAGTAAGACATGCAAGTATTGTAAAAAACCAAGGCATTTGGTGGAAGAGTGTTTCAAAGTTCAAAGACTTAAACAATTTCAGCAACAAAATGGACAGGTTACTACAAGATTCTCTCCATCATGGGGAAACACACGGACTGGAAACGATGTGAGTACTGCAAATACTGTGACAAAGGACCCCGATCTAAAACTAACTCAACAAGTTGAGGCTTTGGTCCATCTTTTGACACAACAACAAAATGCTGGAAATTCATCAACTCAGCACCAATCAGGATCATCTACACCTATTCAAGCAACCATGGCGTCTATCACAGGTAACTGGTCAGGGGGTTCTTGTTGCTCCTGGATTATTGATTCAGGAGCATCAGACCACATGACCAATAACTTAAATCTCCTCTGTAAGTTTCATGCCTATAGCACTCCAAAGAATGTGACTGAGAAGTTATTATTATGCAATGTACTATATATACCTGCACTAAGTTTTAACCTAATTTCAATGAGTAAAATAACAAGGGACAATAACCGTTGGGTATTGTTCTCATCTTCTGAATGTTTCTTTCAAGAGAAACATTTATGGAAGATGGTTGGCAGTGCTAGACAGTTAAATGGCTTGTTTATTCTCTAAGGAGGAAGAACACAACCATCTTTTGTTGAGCTCTCAAATCAGAGAACGTTATTTTTTGAAAAAGGAGAAGGGAAACATCCTGAAGATCACAAATTCTCAAGGCAGAGAACAACTTCTTCTAGTATTTTGCAATCTATGACATGTATAGGTTCTAGCACTGACAGTATTGGCAAATTAGAACAAATATTGTTATGGCATAAGACATTGGGGCACCTAAACTTTGTGTATTTAAGAAAATTAATGCCACATCTGTTTTCTGATTCCTGCATCAACAAAGTAAAATGTGACACTTGCATACTTGCAAACAAACTAAGGCCAACTATCTACCTAAAGTGTATGAACCAAGTAGCCCTTTTAATTTAATACACTCGGACATATGGGAGCCATCTAGGGTTGCAAATATAAATGGGGCTAGGTGGTTCATAACCTTTGTTGATGATCATACTCGACTTACGTGGGTGTATCTAATGAAAAATAAAGGGCAAGTAAGACATATCATTCATACATTTCTCACACTAATTCAGACTCAGTTTGAAGCTAAAGTTAAGGTACTGAGAAGTGACAATGGGAGTGAATATCTTGATAAAAATGTTCAGAGTTATTTAGCTAGTCTAGGAATACATCATCAAACATCATGTGTTTATACACCCCAACAGAATAGGGTTGTAGAAAGGAAGAATAGACATTTACTAGAGGTAGCAAGGGCTATCATGTTTTTTGTGCAGATTCCTAAGTGTTATTGGGGAGATGCTATACTCACATCCACCTATCTAATTAATAGAATGCCATCAAGAGTTTTGTCATTTAAGTCTCCAAGAGATCATGTACTGGAGTATTATCCACATACTAAATTAATATCTATGTTGCCTGTTAGAGTATTTGGTTGCATTGTGTATGTGTATGTTCAACCCACATTACAGTCTAAACTGGATAAGCACACACATAAATGTATATTTCTAGGATATTCCAGCACACCAAAAGGGTTATAAATGTTATCTTCCTACAACTAGGAAGATGTATGTGTCACTTGACGTTCTGTTTGATGAAGGTAATGCATTTTATTCCTCTGATTTTACATTTCAAAAAATCAGGGCTTACCAGTGATCATTGCTGGACCATTGTTGATGTTGTTGCCCACGGACAACATGATAATGAGTGCACTGTATCCGCTACAGATT